>CM053026.1:410669513-411114513 GCA_028564925.1 Lithobates sylvaticus
TGGCGGGGGAAAATTTTCTGTTGTGTGGAACTCTCAGTAGTGCTAGGGTGTCCTGCAGATAGGATGGAAGTTGTGTTACATAAGGACGTAAAAATGCGTCCGCCAATCGGCTGCCCTTTTCCATTTTTTTTTCCATTAATCAATTAATTAAATTTTTATTTTTTATATTTATTTATATTTTTATCTTTATTTTTATTTATATTTATTTTTATTTTTATTTATTTTTTATTTTTTAATTGACATTTAATTAAGACAATTTAATCTGTACAGGTGACACATTGGAGGCATTTCTATAGCTGTGGGGAAGTGGCTTCAATACTATACAGATTTGCTGTTTCAGGGTCGGGGACATATGTCCCGCTATATCCATGGGCAGAGATTTCACCTTAATCTCTGTCTGGTGTTGTTTATATAGGGTTTCCATGGCGATGTTGTGCCGCTCTAGTATATGTGCGCCGTCTTTCTGACACTGGGAATGGTTGACCCCCGCTGCGCATGCACATATTGACCTTTGTATTGGCGGCCGCGATCTGCGGGCTTTGCTGTTAGGCGCTTTGGACGCCGCTATGGGCTGCGCATGCGCAATGGCACCCGAAGGGGTGCGCACGGGCAGTTGAACACTTTACTTAGCCTCTCTTCCAGCTGAAGAGAGGATTCTTTGATTAGCCATTCAGGGCGGTCCCCCTGCAAGCTTGGCGCCATTTAGCAGTATATAACCAGCACTCCAATGGACACGCTATGCAGATGGAGTGCTGGAGAGCCTGAACAAACCAATACCAATTTTAAGGTAATTTTGAAATCTACTCGCTATCTATAGTTTGCTACTTCTATCATAGGATCTTTGTTAGCGCTATAAGAGAGACTTTCCTGGGACCCATCTCATTGGGACATTGGTATTGTTATTTTTCTCTATTTCTATAGAGTGCTGTTTTGACGTTTCTCCTGTTGGTTAAAGTCAGGACTCAAAATTTCAAGTCCTGAGCTACTAGCCAGGCCTCAAGGGTTACTCGCCACCAGTTGCCCGCCCAACCCCTACCCTGCCCCGCCCCTAATCCCGCCCCCTAAACACGCCCTCATAAATGATCTCATGAAATGATTTATGCAGAATTAAGTTGTAAAAATAAATATTAACAACAACTTTGTCCACCAATGCAGCCAGCCTGTGCACCCCCCCCCCCCCCCCCAGTGCAGACTGTGTCCCCCCAAGTGCAGCCTGTGTCCCCAGTGTGTCCCCAGTGTGTCCCCAGTGTCCCCCAGTGCAGCATGTGACCCCCCAGTGCAGCATGTGACTCCCCCTAGTGCAGCTTGTGACTCCCCCAGTGCAGCATGTGACCCCCCCCAGTGCCACATGTGTCCCCCTGTGCCGCATGTGTCCCCCAGTGCCGCATGTGTCCCCTAGTCCAGCATGTGCACCCCAGTCCAGCATGTGCACCCCAGTCCAGCATGTGTCCCCCTGTGCCGCATGTGTCCCCCTGTGCCGCATGTGTCCCCCTGTGCAGCATGTGTCCCCAGTGCAGCATGTGTCCCCCTGTGCCGTATGTGTCCCCCTGTGCCGCGTGTGTCCCCCAGTGCACCATGTGTCCCCCTGTGCCGCATGTGTCCCCCTGTGCTGCATGTGTCCCCCTGTGCCGCATGTGTCCCCCTGTTCCATAAGTGTCCCCCTGTGCCGCATGTGTCCCCCTGTGCCGCATGTGTCCCCCTGTGCCGCATGTGTCCCCCAGTGCCGCATGTGTCCCCCAGTGCACCATGTGTCCCCCAGTGCCGCATGTGTCCCCCAGTGCCGCATGTGTCCCCCTGTGCCGCATGTGTCCCCCGTGTCCCCCAGTCCAGCATGTGCCCCCCAGTGCAGCATGTGTCCCCCCCAGTGCAGCATGTGTCCCCCCCAGTGCAGCCTGTGTCCCCCCCAGTGCAGCATGTGTCCCCCCCAGTGCAGCATGTGTCCCCCCCCACGGCGCGCGGCGGGGGAACAACACTATCACAGACCCCAGACTATCCATTCCATGCAGGGGATCTGTCTGTCTATCAATGTTCCCCGGACAAGGGGGAGGGGCTGTATATGACGGCGCGCGGCGGGGGAACACACAGCTATTCAAACGAAAGCTGTTATGTTCCCCATTCCATGCAGGGGAATTTCCTTTATGTCTTTATAGAAAATCTTCAGGTATTTATTGGTTTCTCAATTAATGGTTTGAACAAATTCAGTTTATCTGGACTTTTTGGTAACGTTGCTACTATTGATTCCAGGCATAAATTGCTCCTTCAGCCTTATCTATCCATCACCATTCCCACATAGGATACGATTGGTAATCACTTCTCTCAGCTGCCTTTATTTGTCAGATGTAAGTATATCTTACATATATACCTACAGGATTTAATATTTTGTATATTAGACTAGTCTTTTAATAAAAATTGTTTTTTATTTTGTTTTTACCAGCTTGTGCTATCTTTGTCGGACTCAGGCCCCCACAAGTAATCTTTGGCTGTTTATCTCCGAAGATTCTACCCTGTTTATGGGACAATTCTCTATCTACAAACTATTCAGCCACTGTGTATGTGGATCTTTTAAAGGGATGAAATTGTCAAGGTAGGCACATGCTTATTAAATGTTAATTGAGAGTATTTTTGCTGAACTATTTTATTTGTATGAAATTGAGGAAATCTGATGGCCCACTTACATGTAACTCCCATGTTTCTCTATGATACACTACAGATATCATAACTGCTGCTTGCTGGTTCTGAAGAAGCCACAAGCGAAACGCGTCAACCAGTATCGATCAGCATGTTTGATTCAACAATCTGATTTATCGCATCTGTATGCATATTTGGAATCCAATGTTCTTTTTTAACGTTATGTGTATTATATATATTTTGTGATAATAAAAGATATTTAGGAAAAAATTTCTAGTATTAAGGTCACATTTTGTTCAGGTACCGAGATAATCCGTCAGGTTGGCTAAACCCCCCCCCCCCCCCCCCCCTGTTCTTTCTCTTTACGTAGAAGGATACGTATCAGCCTAAACTGAGGGAAAAAAATATTTTTTTTTATATATATTTTTGGGGGATATTTATTATAGCAAAAAGTTAAAAATGATGCATTTTTTTCAAAATTGTCGCTCTTTTTTTGTTTATAGCGCAAAAAATAAAAACCGCAGGGGTAATCAAATACCACCAAAAGAAAGCTCTATTTATGGGAAAAAAAGGACGTCAATTTTGTTTGAGAGCCACGACGCACGACCGCGCAATTGTCAGTTAAAGCGACGCAGTGCTGAATTGCAAAAAGTGGTCTGGTCTTAAGCCAGCAAAATGGTCCAGTCTGAAAGTGGTTAAAAAAAAAAAAAATCTTCCGGAGATCTGACAAAAATAAAAAAAATTATATTCAGAAAATCACGAGAAAGTCAGAACTCTGTGTGAATATGAGCAGCAAAACAACTTTATTCTTCTAGCATTATAAAGAAGAAGAGAATGCGCTGCATTAAAAGATTAAAAAATTTGCAGCGTGACGAATAGGCTTTCTCCGTTACAAACGCTAGTTTTACCAGAACGAGCACTTCCATCTCGTAATTTATTCTGAGCATACATGGCACTTTGTCCGTCGGAATTGTCTACACACGATCGGAATTTACGAGAATGGATTTTGTTGTCGGAAAATTTGACTCCTTACAACCTTCAACATCAGATTCGTCTGGATGGACAGACTTGCAGGAGGAGGAGAATGCACTGTGAGAAGATTTTTCACCTGCCCAGATAATTTCTCCTTGGCAGAGGGCCCTGTTTTCACAGAATCCCGAAAATAAAAGCCACCAATATGGTGCTGGTTGAGGTTTGCAAATTACTCAAACTGGACGCAGCTGCCCTACTGGCCCTAAGGTGCATGTTATTCAATGGGCTCATACACACCATGGCGTTTTTGAGCTGTAACAGGCATGGTCGTTTTTGAGCTCCAAAAAAAAACAAGGACCGATGCTTTCAAAGGCTCCAGCGCTAGAGCTGTTTTGACGCCGACGCCGAAAATAGCTAAAAAACACGCATTAGCCCTATACTAACGTATTAAGCTGTAAAAAAGTTTAAGGAAAAACAGGAAATTCCTGTCTGTAATTACCCAAAAGTCCCTTGCACACCTGGGGGATTGTGGGAAATATTAAGAGGAGGAATAGGCATGGCCAGCTCTGTGTCTCAACCAGCTCTCATCACAGCTGTGGAGGTCCATCCCGAGCTGTGGGACCTTGCTCACACACAGCATGAACACCACATTTTAAAGAATAAGTTGTGGATGGAGATAAGTGCAGCAATCCCCCCAGGGTGGGAAGATATGTCACATGGTACCCAAAAACAAACAAGTAAGTCTATGTTCATGGAATGCATGATCTGTTTGTTCTGTAATGTAATAAATGTAGAATGCATACTTAACCTCTTCCTTACCACTTTTCTATTATTGTCCACTATTCTTAGGCAAAGTCCTTCAGCGGCGTTGGAAATCCCTCCATGATCGTGTGAGGAGGGACCTCACTGAAGATGAAAAATCAGCCCATACCGGAGCCCCAGCCCCCAAAAGGAAGCCGCATGTATACCACCAAAACCTGGCCTTTGTACGGCAAGCAATGATCAACAGCACCAGAGAGTAAGTTATTGTGTTTTTTTTATAAAATTAACCCTGTGCATTTAATTAAACCTGTGCATTTCTTTGCAGGCAATCCCTACTGGTCCCTCCTTTCCCACGGACTATCTAGAGAACTCTTGCTTGCATACCTCCCACACTTTCAAATACGTAGGGGTTTATGTACACAATGACATTTCTAATTCTTATTGCTTATCCCCAATCATCAGCCAGATGACGGATAAGCTTCCCACATGGTCAACACTGCCACTGAAACTCATAGGTCATATTAATATCTTTAAAATAATTTTTGTTGCCCAAATTTCTTTACTGTTTTCGAGCAGCCCCTGTCTTTCTACCCAAAACGCTTTTCTTGAACATTGCATCTGCCCTCTTGTCTTTCTTATGGAATAATACCCATCCTCGGATTGCAAAATCATCTCTGCAGGCATCTACATCCTCAGGTGGTTCTATTAACCTCTTTTGATTCAACCACCTCCCTTAAAGCGGAAGTAAACCCATCGATTTAACAGTCTAAAAAAAAAAGGCATGCCGTGACTGCTAACTGCACATTGGCTGTGCTCTCAACCAAGCAGTCAAACCATCCAATGGCTGGTGTCATAACGGATCACATGTGCAGCACTGTGGCAGTTGAAGATTAAACGGAGGCAAAGATGGCAGCTTCCTTGGCTGAAAACGATAGGGGGGTTTACTTCCACTTTAAAGATGAGTTGTATAAAGTACAGAGATTCAGGTGCTCCCGTTACTCCTCCATAGAAGTAGGCTTCCTGGCATGGAAAGAAGGGGAGGTATACTCAAGATATCAAATCAGGGACCATCGCCACATGCTCCCATTTGGAACAACCCCAACTTTCCTGAGCTCTATGGACACCCGGACTCAACTTGGTGGGCTCGTTTTGAGGTCACTCATCTCTCGCATTTAGTCCATAGGAACAACTTTGTGACTTTCGAGAGTCTAAGGCGGGAACGGAGCATAGATAACAAATTCTTCTTTAAATATCTGTTACTCCGGCACGCCATCCATACACAATTTGGGACATTGACTGTAGAGCTGACAGAGACCCCTATGGAAGATTTGCTCTCCTATCCTGAACTTACCAAATTAATGACAACATTCTATAGCAGACTGTCACTGGGGGGGGGGGTCTGAGCCATTTCAGAACTCACAAGGTAAATGGTTGGTGTAACTACCTGAGCTCTCGAATGAGGGCTGGGAAGAGGCCACTGAGGTTTACTTTTAAGATATTATTAGTACTGCTGATCGATTTATCCAATTTTATCTTTATACACCTATACACCTATACACACTACATTACACTCCAGAAAAACTGTCCCGCATGGATTGGGGATTACTGCTGCTTGCTCCAGATGTAACTTTGCTGATGCAGACTTACTTCACATATTCTGGAGCTGCCCGGGGCTGGCCTCTTACTGGAGGGATCTGTTTGGTTTTTTCGAGAACCAACTAACACTTCCTATACTCCGCACTCTGGAGGTTGGACTCTTAGGTATACTAAACTATTTTGTACACAGAACCCAATGCTCGAATCCTACTCCGCACAGTTCTGTATTATACACGAAAAGTTATACTATTGCACTGGAAGAATGTAAACTCCCCAATGATCCAAACCCTTTATCGCATTATTAATGGGGAACTCCCGAAACTCAAACTAATATACAAAAGTAGAGCTTGTACAAAAAATTTCACTGAAATATGGCAGCCATGGCTGGAGATCTCTAATTCATTTTGGGGCACAGTCTTGTCGTCCAAGACGACCTAATTACGCTTGATCTACAGTGAGTAGTACCCTAACACTCCAAGAGGTAGTTGAATAGTCAAATTGGAAGTGGCTTCATATAATATTAATCTTTTGTCTTTTTTTAAATTAAGAGTGAGGTGGGCTGAGACCAGTTCAAGGTGCATAAGTGTGTATGAGTGTATGTGTGTGACTGCTTTTTTGTTATAGGTACCTTACCTGCTGCATTCTGATTCCTAGATCACCTCCCCTGATATAGGGAAAATGAAAACAGAAAACATTTTTCCAGGGAATTGGGATTATGATTGTGATTGTTATTTTATGTTATGGCTTTCAATGGGTCAACAAGACCCACAAGGATGTACTTGTTTTTCTATAATACGTAACTGGTGCATTGTTACCCCCTTTTTACTTTACTGTATTGTTACTCTTGTGTTTACTCATAAATAAACACCTTTAAAAAAAAAAAAAAGAAATTCACAGAAGATAATAAATAATTACAGTAAATGCATGTGGTAATTAAAGTGGAATTTCACTCTCCTAATCAACATTGATAATTTTGAATCCTCATGCTGCTAGCATTAGTAAATAGATAGGAAAGTATATCATATTTTTTTTTTTACATTTATTCAGTTACGTCCTGATTTATTGCCTAGGAAAATGATGTCATACATCCCAGGAGTCTTCTGGAGGGGAGGAGGAGAGGAAGGGTTTTCTCAGCTAAGTACACTGTCCTGCATGCATGCTTGAACTAAGGGCATATGTGTACCGCACCCTCTAAGGAGCCGCAGTTAAGCTGGGATCC
Source organism: Lithobates sylvaticus (assembly GCA_028564925.1). NCBI lineage: Eukaryota > Metazoa > Chordata > Amphibia > Anura > Ranidae > Lithobates > Lithobates sylvaticus. Next base: position 410,676,691 of record CM053026.1, read on the forward strand.
CCCACCCTGCACAGCCAGGCATACCAAATTTTCACATGCACTCCAGAGAACAGTCCGTGACTTTGGATAGGATTGGGAGGTTATGGGATGTCCACTTGACTTTAGCAAAACTTTAGGGACATTCTTCCTATATACAGTCTCTATATACAGTCTATATACAGCTCCGACCTCTTCCTCCAGCACACTCTTGCTTGCAGACCTAACTGAATCACTGTTTAGATATCTGACAAACTTTCAGTCAGATGTTTGAGCGATGGCAAATTACAGGCAGGAACCAGATGCCCCTCGTAGTGTAGCAGAGAATACAGTGAAACAGCTTGGACATATCCTCCTGTGGCTACTGATCCCAGCACCACCTCTTCAGGTGCTGCCAACCCACCTAGCTACAGATGCCCCTTTCACTAGCCCTCCAGGCTAACTTCGCACAGCAGTCCTCCAAACAGATTGACTCTCTCTCTCTCCAGCCCACCTGGCTGACTCTGCAGGAGATCACCCAGTAGTGCTGCTGTACTCGCACTGTCCTCACACTTGCTCCTATGCCTCCAGGAAGGGCTTCCTCCATGTTTTGTAGCATGATCCTTCCAGCACCCAAGCCCCAGCTCAAGGTCACCCCCACCCAGACTAGGGGGCACCCTTGAGGGCCACCGACAGTCTCCACAGCACTACATCTCCATCTTCCATATGATTGCCCTGCTGGCATGGCTCATGCCTATTTATGAGGTGGCCTGCCCCTGACAGCCCTTCAATGGGGATTGACTGAGGTCCTCATACATATTCCAAACAACTCCACCTAACCTCCACCCACTAGCTCCAGAAGTTTCTACCACCTTCTAGAGCAGGGAGAGGCACGAGAGGAGCTGTCAGGATGAGTCACTCAGTCCTGACTCACTGAACCCTGACCCAGATTCACAGCTCAGGCTTAGCCCTAAGCCAAACTAAATTTTCCTATACTAACAAACCTAGCACTCACTAGAGGGTGCTACATATGGATTCCAGGAAATGAATTTCTACATGAATCATTTGCCCTTACTCATGATGTCCACAGCCAGAAATGCTATGGGTGTTTTTCAAAGTGATTTCTCAACAAAATAAAGCATGGAGACATGGATGGATGGGGAGTTTGCTTTCAATAAAAAAAATAATTAAATAGCGTTTTTGGTTTGTGGTGCTCAGATGCAGTGAAGGTGCGCTTTAAGTAGTGGTCCAGGTATGGGGTAATGATGGAAGTCATGACTTTGGTCACCACACCTCAATGGGCAGGGCAAGAAAATGTTTAAAATATGGCACTGATTCACAATCTAATGAGCATTTGGCTAGTCTACACTCACATTTGGCAGCTGAGTTGTATATTGCATTGCTCTCTCCTATATCCTTAATGGAGCTTTTTGAGGCTAATTTGTTGGAGTTTCAAGCCATTCTATAGAGGGTGAGGAAAAGAAGAAGAATTGTTGTCATGCGACCACATTCCTTTAAGCAGCGCACTTAGCTGGATGATTTTCCAGAAGTGCCCACTAAATTTTACCTGTCTAAGGAGCTGATTATGCTGCTGTTTGGGGATTTGCACCCTTTTCTGGAGCCCGCCACACTGCGCACTCACGCCATTCCACTCAAAACCAAGTTGATAGCTGTCCTGCATTTTTTTAGCAAGGCCTCCTAACATATGATAGCTGGAGAGGTGGCTAGAGTATCACAGCCATCTTTTCACGGTTGCTTGCTAAGGCCCTGCAGTGTTTCAGGCAAGTTGCCCCCAAATATAACATAAATGCCAAACCTATGGGTGGCATCAGATTAAGAAAATTTTTTATGTGGTAGGTTATGGGATTCCCAATGCCATGGGTGTCATAGACTGTACTCATGTGCCTTTTTTTGCCCCCTCTGATAAAGAGCATATCTACCGCAATAGGAAGAGGTACCACTCCCTGAATATCCAGGTTGTCTGTGATGCAAATATGTTCATCAAAAATGTCCATGATGATGTCACAGCTCCACCACCATTTTGACACTAACAGAATAACTAAAAGCTGGATTCTTGGTAAGACACTTTTTATTATCAAATATGTCTCAATGCATGCCACATACATCATACATGGAAGTATATGTTCATATGTTACACTACTCACACCTTGCAGACAATGTATACATATCAGATTGTTTGCCTTGGCTCATCTTATGCCGCATACACACGGTCGGAATTCTCATCGGAAAAAGCTCTGATGGTTTTCCCATCAGAATTCCGACGGAATTTCGCTCAAACTGTCTTGCCTACACACGGTCACGCCAAATTCCGACGGTCAATAACACCGCGGCATACAACACGTTCAACAGCACTATGAAAGGGAAGTTTAATGCTTCTGAGCATGCGTCAAATTGTTTCCGAGCATGCGTCGGAATCTTGCATGTCGGAATTGCATACACACGATCGGAAAATCCGATAGAAAGGTTTTGCGTCGGAAAAATTGAGAACAGGTTCTCAATCCAAAGTCCGTCGGAAATTCCGACAGAAAAAGACCGATGGGCATACACACGGACGGAAAATCCGATAAAAAGCTCCCATCGGACTGTTTCCATCGGAAATTCCGACTTGTGTATGCGGCATAAGAGCTAGTGATGGCTGTAAGAGAAATACTAACCATTTCCTACTAAGCCACATTACATATGGCCTAAAGCCTTCACATAAAAATTATGTTTAACCATTAACCTGTTGCCGACCACCCACCGTCAATTGACGGCGGAGCGGTGCGGCTCTTGTGGCGGGCCGCCGTCATATAACGGCGCTAACTTTTCGGCCACTAGGGGGAAAACAAGCAAAACATAACAGTTCAAGTCACATAGTCAGAATACTTGACAGGTTTCAGACCCCTGGTAATACGCTGGGGCAAGCGAGGCTCCGGGTCTTCCAAATGTCTATCTCCATCTGAGGTACCAGGATCGGTAGGTGCTATTTCTTCCACAAGAGGCTCATCCTCCTCCAGAGTGGGGGCACCGTGCACATCTGGCTCCTTCACAGATAAGTCCCATTCAGTAGCAGCAGCCTGGTTCTCTGTATCTCCCCCAGCTAGGGATAAGGTCTCTACTGCCTGCAGAGGGGGCAGGTACCAGGTTGCACAGTCACTGTTGAGGACATCCTGGCTGTTGTCCCATCTAGCAGATGGGGGAAAGGACAGGAATAGGATTATCCGTTTGTGAATCAGCACTGAACACACAGGGACGAAGGAGATTATGATGCAGTCTCTTGTGAGGTCCATCCGGCTTCTCTGAAACCAGATCATACACAGGCCACCCAGGGAAAGGTTGTTGCTGGACTCGATATGGACAGGGGTCCCACTTGGGCTCCAGCTTGCTGCACCTCAGATATAGTTTCATAGTTTCATAGTTAGCAAGGTTGAATAAAGACACCAGTCCATCCAGTTGCACAAAATTTCTTCGGAGGGGATAAGGGAATTAGGCGCAGACAAATCGTACACCAGACGTGATTTATTGTAGAACTTGCCCTTGACAAGCCCAATAGGGCTGACTCTCCAGGTATTGAAGGGGGGCTGAGTGAAAGGGCCTATTATGAAGTCCCGGTCTATCTCGGTCTGTAGGAGCTGGTCTATGGCCTGCTCAGCGGTGGCCGCTGAACGTAGGTTCCTGCAATCATGGGTAGTGAGGAGCCAGTGTGGAAGCCTTCCGTGAAACCTTGACCAGGGAGGGAGTAGGATGTGGCCTAGCCATGTGACATTAACCCGACTTAGTCATGTTTTCTTCAACTGCTTGACCTCGCACAGGATCCTAGGATGGGCCCTCTGGCATAAGGTGCAGATGGGAAGCAGGCGACACTGGCTGAAATTACAGGAACCATAATTAAAATTATTGCAGATGGCTGCTCCTCCCACGGTCCGAACTGGGCGTCCGAGCTTGTCCATCTGGGGCATACGTGCAGGGGCCTTTCAAAGGGGCGGCTGGTTGTCGCGTTGGCGCACCAAGTGGCGGTGTAGGTAGCCGACTGGCAGATTGTGCACAAGGGTGAGCGTAGGCCAGCAAAGTGTTGACAGAAGAGCTCCGTGTCCATTCACACCCCAATTTGTGGCCGTCTGAAACTGTAAGAACCCGGCTGCTGCTTTGGCGGAGAAGGAGCAATGGTAATCATGAAAATCAAAGCCTCCATACTTGTAGCCCAGGTCTACCACAGTATGGAGGTATAGATCCAGCTCTTCCCTTCTGCTGGGAGAGGCTGAACATATAACATCCCTCATCATACCGAAGGCCAATGTAAACTCTGGTACTGACAACTTCCTATTGAGCCTGGGGTCCTTGGCTTTAAGGACTACTGATACATCCCCCCAAGTGTAGGCTTTATTCTCCGCCAAGTCATGCACGGAGATAAGCAAAGAGGCTAGGTTGATGTCCCTGCCTTCCAGGATGTCCTTCCTGATGTTGGATGGAACCAAATGGGAAGGGTACACTACAGAACTCCACCCTGTGGTACCTGCAGAAAGAGTTGTTATAGCCTGGACTATGGTAGGGTCAGGGACAGCAACGGCCGGGTGGGTCTCCAGGAGTGCCACTCTGTTCTGAACCTCTGAAACTGATGCGGTCAGAGATGACACTAAGGTGTGCAGTTGAGATATAGCCGATGAGATAGAATTGAGGGACGCCTGCTGGGTGCTGGGACCTGCGGCTGGTGGAGGAAAGAGAAGCTTGAAGAGCTTGAGCTGTAGCTGAAAAGGGCACCCCTCTACGCCTCAGCTCTGCGGTCAATTTTGGGATGGTCAATCCCCTGAGTGACTGTACACTGCCACTCTCTGAGACTGGAGAGGGGGACAAAGGGGCCTTGAGATCTTCACTGCCGGCCTGGGACATGGTTCTGTTGTTCTAATGCCCTAAGTACGGTGACTTGTCCTCGGGGTTGATTCTTGACTGAACGGTTGTGCTCCCTAACGGCATACGTACCTAAGCGGTGTGTATGCCTCCTCTCTTTTTTTTTTTTTTTACCTGGGGGAGCACCGTTCAAGCTGGTACACGGTGGACCTACTGAACCCGACTGACCTGAAGAAAGATGAGAGGTGAAAACTCGTGAAGGACTTGTTTTGACAGAATGACTAGAATGGTGACTTTAACAGGCGGCAATGAGTCGAAATGAAAAATGAAATGAAATGAAAATAAATGAAATGTTTGCCTTGAATGAAATGAAAATATCTGCCATGACAGAGGCACGACTCGGTCGTGCCGCAGTTGCGACTGACAGCGAACTGGATTCTGGAGCATGTACTGAAATGAGGCAATCAGTGAAATGAGGCCAAATAGCTGGGACACACCGGGACGAATCGGTGCATCGTGGATGCAACTGGATTTGAATCGGAGCGCGGTACGTGACAGTGAAATGATTTGTTCTGCCATGACAGAGGCCCGAATCGCCATGCCACTGTTTGTGACTGACCACGAATCAGGCTCTGGAGCATGTACTGAAATGTGGCTCAGACCTGGGGCACGCCGAGACGAATTAGTGCATAGATGTGACTACATTCGTGTCGGAACGTGATACGTGACAAAGAAATGATATGCCATGACAACGACAAGAATCAGTGACCGAGCCCACAACTGACACGTGAATCCGTCTCTGGAGCATTGTGGTGGAGAGTTTGAATATTTAAAATGGAATTGGATTGCCATGCCCCATCGGATGGGTATGTGTGTGCCTGTATGTGTATGTATGTGTATGTGTATGTGTATGTGTATATATATATATATATATATATATATATATATGTGTATATATATTTATATATATTTTTTATGACAGGCAAGCTAGACTTTTTCCATAGATTGACTGTGCCCAGGTGTTAATTGAATATCTCTTGTTCTCTTACAATAGATGGCTACCCAGGGGTCATTAACATACTATTGTCATCTCTAGTTATCAGGACCTGTGAGTCACCAGTCCCTCCCTTTTCCCGGGGTTTCGCTAGACAATGTGGCTCCTTCTCCCCAGGGGTCATTAACATCCTAGGTAGAACTGATGACTCATAAATCTTGAAGACCATCTGACAACAGGGGGTTTGCCTTTAGAAAAGGACCAATCACTGAGCTAGCCCAAAGACCCCCGGGAGCCAATGAACATTGAGACTGGGGAAGGGGCATTTTTGGCATATAAATAAGTCCAGAGTGGGATGCTTGGGCCCCTCTTAGCCTGATGATTTTGGACATGTAGCTGCCGGGGTAATGTACTCTTTCTCTCTCTCTCCCCCCCCCCCCCCCCCCCCTCTCTCACTCTCTCTCTCTCTCATTATTAATATGAAGTGTAATGTATTCTGTGTATCCCTATCCTTTCTCTAACTTTAATCTTTCTCCTAAGACTTTAATATGTATTAAGTAACAGCCTGTGTATGTCCATTGTAATATATCCCCTTTTCTGCATTAACTATCTTTGTAAACACTGGCAACATGGCATTTATAACATCTCTATACTATGTTGGGTAATCTAAAATGTTTCTTTATTATTTTTCTGGACATATAAATAAATTGTAATTGTTTATCTATTCGCACGGTTATCGTACGTTTATATACTTATACAGACAAAGGTTTAATGGCGTTATTCACTTTATCATTGTTGTATCTATAATCTTTAACTAAGCTAGAAACCCAGCTTTAACAGATGGTGCCCCTGTGTGAGGAAGTTTAATGTTTGGGGTGAATGTGATTTCTTGTATGGAAGACAAAGCTGGGTTTGTGTCTCCCATGTGAATACCCAGACTAAAAAAACTTATCAGAACTTTACTGTTTACCTTTTGTCTGCAATAATACTGTGATGAGACTGATTTTGAATAATGGGTATATATGAAATAAATTGTACGTGCGAATAGAAGGGCTTCATTTGAAATCTTGGAGACAGTGGAAAAGGATATGCGCCTTTGGCAAAAAAAAAAAAAAAAAAAAAAAAACTATTTCAGTTGACCATTTGAATGAGATTGGGCCAACCGTTGTAATTGGGACACACACACCGGTAGGCCTAGAGCTGCGTTTCCACTTGTGCAACGCCAAAGTCACCTGATTTAGAGTATGACTTGCGGTGCGACTTTGGTGTGGCTTTGAATGCAACTTTGATCCAAATTTACACTCTGGGTCGGAGTCGCATCTGGAGTCGCATAGGAGTGGTGCAGGTACCTTTTCATAGTCATTGCAGCTTTAGATTGGGACTGGTGATATTGAAATCAATGGGCTGTGACTTGTAGTGCTGCTGTGTCCAAAGTCGCATGGCAAATTGCATTCGTGGAAACTGAGCCTAGGTCGCACAGAATGATCTTGTGTATGAATTGGGGCTGCAACTGACGATTGTGTTATTAACCGGTTGATAGCCTTGGGGAGAAAGCATGGTGTATGATTTGGTTAATATGTGGGGCTTGAAGAAAGAGGTGGTTTGTTCTTAGATATCTCTATGATTGGAGGAGAGATATGCTGTGTATGCTCTTGGAGGATGTATGCTGTGTGTACTGTTGGGGAGCTGAGTCTGGTTGATATCAGACTCAGAGTTCAAATTTTATATTTAAAAAAAAAAAAAATGTCTTCCTTCAAGAAGGATGTCATTTTGGGAGCGTTCGTTTAATGTATAATCAGCGTACAATGATTGGGGGTACCAGCCATATATTGTATGGGAAACTGCTGACTGTAACTATATGTTGTAGGTAGTTGTGGTGTATATAGGAATGAACTATGATTTTGACCTTTATGACCAGTCCCCATAAGTGTAAAAAAAATATTTTTTTAAAGGGTTTGGTTTTTAAGTTGAAAAACCTGTTTCTTATCCAGTAGACCATGTATTGTTGGGACACAATAGAAGTTGTCACACCCTAGGAGGGGGGTGGGGGTGCTTTGTATTTGGGACAAGAATGCACATCGGTCCCGGCCCTCAGGGCACAGTGAGGGCACGCAGACTGTTTCGTTGAATATGCCTATATTTTAGGATAGACCGTAATTGACATAGCCTAAAGTGTTTGTCTAGGGATAAGTGGTAATATTGGTGTCTCAATTGTATGGTCAGTGTTTGTAGGGAGAAAAAAAAGTTTGTGTGTTGGTTTTCATTTGTTAATGTTGGCCATTTTTCTGTAGTCCGGATCTCATCCACCATTTTGCCGTTGACCGATTTGCGATTACTGCAACTGCTTTTTTGTTTCTGATAATTTTAGCCCCGAGCTGAATCTTGTACTGAATTAATGGCGCCATTTTTCACCATGGGCCAGGTCTTGATCTTCGTTTGGCCCGGCTGCCATTTTGTGTCCGCTGTGTTTGGGTGGAATTGCTATTTGGGTTTATAGAGGCGCAGTCTAAGACACTGTTTCCTTTTTAAGTGAATTCTATTTTTTTTTGTACTTTTTACATATTTTTAAGTAAAGCTTTTGCGTTTTCTGTATTGAATTTAGATTTCCATTTGAATCTAGACTGGGTTTGTGTATAGTGAAACTAGCTTTGCAAGTGTATGGGAGTGTCTCAGATGGTTATTCATTGTTCTTTTTAGGCTTGTATTGTTTAAGCCTGCACTTGAAAATCTAGCCTCCCTCCCTCTTTCCTCTTCATTGATATTTAAATTAACCAGTTTGATGAGTTTTGATGTATCCACAGGAGGGGAGGGGCTTTTGTTTGTTTGTGGCCTGCAATGGAAGGGAAAGGCTTTGATTGCACTGTTGTGTGGTATTCTGGTTTTAAAACTGGTGGTTTGACTTCCCAGGGGGATATGTGAGTCAAGGGGGATTTTTATTGGCTGATGCTAGCCATAGATTTTTCTAATGTCTGGATAGACAAAATAAGGTTTATATTGTAATACTGTTTTGGAGAGACATTCAAATTATTGTAATATCAAGGTACAGAGAGAAGCCATAATATTTGTTTTGAATAGTGGAGGATTTCATGGTGTTTTGTAGTTTGTCTGACAACACATTTAACCGGTAGTAGAGTAAATGTGAGGATTAGTACGCTAGCATACTAGTAGGCCGTGTATAATAATCGGAAAACGCTGGGTGCCAGTACTGTAAAAATAAGTCACTAGCAGTACTGATCTGATTAGTGCATGGGTGCCCTGGATGAGGCCCCAAACCAGTCAGACAGCTGCCTTACACATGAGATCTGGGTTTGGGGCTCCGGACATGAGACCCCTTAAAGCTGTGGAGGGTATTTTTGATGTCTGGTGGTACGAGACCCCAGAATAAAAAATATTTTGGAAGTAGTTCAGTTGTGGCTTCAGAAATCTGTAATGATGAGTGGGATGATGGATGTGTAGTACATGCTTTTGTGATTCTCAGAGGAGGAACTGTGCTTAAAATCCAGATGCCCATTCCAGAACTTGGTGTGGCTGGTCCATACAATATTCTGAGATGTTCTCATGTCTGTCCCATTGTATGTAGTTTTTTTTGCTAAGAGTGAAGGCAGAATTCCATCTGGTTGGTTTTAATTTAAATTTTTGATTTAGGAACTATGAAATATCTCCCCCACATTTGTATCAAAATGTTTGTCTAAAGTTTTAGTTGTGTCATGTTCTATGTGGTAACAAGAATAAGTCTGAACCTACCGCGACAGTCGTGTTGTGGGTGTTGTATTTTAGTAAAAAAAATTATTATCGGTTATGAGAAATGTCATTGACAATTTACGAATGTTGTATTGTTTATGAATGACACATTAATAACTTGTGTGTATAAGTATCTTTTCAGGTCCAAGGAGTTCCTGAGGCTCTGCACCATTCAAAATCCTGTATGTTTTCCTCCACTTTGTAAAGATGAGGAAAATTGATAAAAGAGGATGGGCTGAGTGACAATTTTTCAAACCAATGATACTAACCACTCTAATTCTAGCCAAGTTTGTGACAGGTGACAGGTGACAAGTGACAGGTGACTCGGACGTTGAGTTTGATTCTCAGAGGAGGAACTGTGTTTTTTGTTTTTTTTTGTCATAAGAGTCCTTCGTTTCGTTCTGTTCCTGCCTGCTTTAAAGAGCTGAGTGGGGCAGACTAACGCTGGTTGAGACCTGTTTGTGGTTTTGAACGTAATGGCGTTGAGAAGGCTAGAGGTGGCTTTTTGGGGAGAAGATGGTCACTACTGTATGGGGTTCAGTTCTGTGGAAGCTATATTTTTTGTACAATAGAGGGCTCATTTTGTCTTTTAATCCCATTGTGTTATGGGCCGATTGATCAATTGTGAAGGTAGTAGTCGATTGATTTTATGGTCGAGTAGTTGTTTCAGCCCTAGTATGAATCTTTCTCTTTATAAACTGCTAACTGTGAATCGTAAGTTTTGTAATTAGATCTGTAAACACTGGCGATGTTGTTACTACTATAACTCATATCGCAAAGGTGTGCATCAGTTGACTACCTCCTGTAATAATACGCATAGGGTCCGGATTATCCAAGTTTGTGCTAAACATTCTTGAGATAACAGAAGTAATAAGCTTTTTGTTTTTGGAATATTTCTGAAAAGTCCACGGAAGGGATTGGACTATTATTTGGTTCAGGAAATCTCTAGGCTAATTTTTTGAAGGACTATGGCCGGGCAGAGAATATTGCTCTGGCAAGTAGTGAAAAAAAGGCAGCAACGTTGATAGGGGAGGGGCCTATCTACCCACTTCTTGTCCAGAGGGTCGCTACCTCTGAAGTAGGCAACCTCTAACGAGGTTGGGGGATCAGTTCAAGGTCCATTGTCCGTAAAGGATGGGTAATCGAATCGCTTGAAAGAGGGTGTCTAACCGTGGGGAACCATACCACTTGACCCCGAAGGAAGAAATGATAGATAAATATGGGCCTTGGACTGTGAAATATGCAAGAGTGGGATCAGTGGACAGGGAGAAATTATTCTAAAAAAGGTACTTTTAAACCAAAAGCTTAGGAAGCCCGGTGGTACAATAAAGAGATGCATGGAACGCATGGATGGTAGAATCCATGCATAGAAATGATGATGTGAATATTTTTATGGTGGGAGGTAAGGAGAAAGCGCACCAAATGCTAAGAAGTAGGGACAAACAGGGCCAATAGAACCACATCCCCAGAGTAGTGGCGGTGATGATCAGGGGAACAGCCTCCACACCTAAGGTATGTACCAATAATGCTACTAATCCAGTTGTCACCAACAATGTTTCATTCCTGGTGTTTTTGCAAGGATAAATCCCTGGAAGGTGAGCGTTTTTATTATAGAAAATATGAAATATGTGTGACGTCTAGAGTTCATCTTTGACCCAGCTAATTGTGTGCGTGTGTGGAATATGCCATATATATTTCGTGTCCTGTGATTTCTGTTGTCGCAGCTGCTGACAGCCAACCAAAATGACCCCCCCTTCTTTCTGACCAGGTCAGTGAGTGTAAAGCAAACTGTATTGACATGCAAATTACCTGAGCCAAGATAACTATATGTAATAATGAATTGAAAGGTGCTTTACTAAACTCAGTTTGTTTTCCAGAAGACAGTTCGGCAAGAGATTTTCTGGTGAAGTATGATTTGTTGAAAAATGAAAAAAAAAACGTTTTATTGCGAGTTGCTAATTTTTTTTTTCTCCCTCACCATGGTGAATATTTTTTTTTGGGGAATTATTGGTATACCATAAAACAAAAATCCATGTGGTATTAATATGTATTAAGTAATACATATTAATAATAAGTTGAGCTCAACAATTTTTGCTATTTTAAAATAAGGTGCACTGTTTATGTAATGTAAATGTATATTTGTTTCATGTGTTAATGTCTTGTTACAGGTATTTAACCATTGTTTTTTTCAGGCGAAAAATTGAATGTTTATTACTAAATTTTATTGGTGTTTTTCAGATGATAATTGGGTTTCACGGCTTTCAGAACCAGAAGGAAATCGTAGACAATTTTTTTATTTTCCCTGGGTTCAGCACCATTATGTGGTTTATGCTCCTAGTGGTCAGCCCATTCAGCTGTGTTTTGGACTACCTAAGTGGGTGGGGTATTTTCTAATCCAACCTGTATAAAGAACGAGTTTCTGTGCTCCACTGATTACTTGTGGGGGGGAAAAAATACTGTTTAGGACTGTTTCACCCCCCCTGCGGTTATGGTAATTAGTTACCTAGTTGTTCCAGCTCTGCTCATTGCCTCAGGCTAAGGTATGTTAATGTCCCTTAAGCAACCTTTGTCCCCAAGTATAGATTCAACCCACATCCTGTCCAGTGTCACTATGTTTACGTGACGATGTGTTATGAATTGTCTAATGTGTCTGTGGCATATCTGTCGCTAATATCTGGGGGGTTTCAAAGTACACAGGTTGGCTCGAATTGTACCCCCGACAGTGCTGCAAGGGATTTTTTTTTCTTTGCCCTTTGGCCAGTGGTGTTTGGTAACAGGAGTTTCTCGAGCTGGATATACATTATGCAATTTTTATCTTATTATTTTTTTTTAATTTTCTTTAGATTTATCTGCAGAGGTGAAGTACAAGGGCCTGCCGGATTGCATACAAGTTGAAAGTGTATAGGTCTGGCCCCGTATTGTATAGTTTTGGTTGAGTCTGGAGAAAAAGTTGTGCAGGATGTATAGGCATGTCGTATTCTCCTCAGTTAATCTGTGTCCTACAGGCCAGGAAGCCCAGTGCCCCCGTGATGCTATGCCCCTGTCATTCATGTGAGTCCTGTCTGAATAGTATAGGCAGTTAATTTTGTATGGGTGAAGGATAACATGGTCTGATTACCGAATTGATAAAGGAGGGAGAAGGTGTGCAGCCTCTATAAAGAATCGAGTGTACCTGTTGGCAGGTGGTTTTCAATACGGGTTTTCAGACTATTTCCCATACTTAGGATAAAGAGAGGCTTAATGGAGACGGCCGTTGGAGCTGGAGGGGGGGGGGGGGGGGCACCGGGTAGGTGAGGGTAGTATCCAGGTTGCCTATGAATCATAATAGATTGGTATATGACTCAGTTCCAGGATCATCAAAATCTAACTTGCACTGGTCTCATCCCTAATGACAGGAATGGAGCATTGTGCAGATATCTTGGTCAATCTGGGTACTAGCCTTTAACAGACTCTACTGGGTTACACCCTGCAGTCCACCTTGTTCTGATGGTTTGAGTCCGGACACCCTCAGATGACTGGTACGAATGAGTGCTGGAGAAAGGAAGGTGTTGTGCTATGGGAAAAGGCAACAATGCTGGCACAGGAGGGGGTTGTGTCTAATGGAGGCCGGGGTAGTGTCCCAACTGGTCCTAAACAAAGTTACCAGGGTACTGGTGCTGGTATCACATGTCTAATGATGCACTGTTTTCAGCATCAGGTTAAATGGTAATCAGCAGGGTACACTACTTCGGGGGAGTCTATTGTACATCTCCTCTTGCCCTTGGCATGGATATAGCAGGAACCCCGGGTTGTACCCCAAGCACCCCTGAAGGAAGGTTTTTATGGAAAAACCTGACCTCCCCTTACACCTACTGAAACTTCTGTTGGGGTTCGGGGAGGAGTTAAAAAGTTGGTAGTTGGGTGGTTTGTGCAACAGGATCTGATAATGACAACAGTCTGTGCAGGACGTGGATAGAAGGGCCCTACTCAGGGGTTTATGATCCAAGGAGAGGAGGGTGGTGCAAAATAATAGCTGTTGGGAATATCTGATATGGAGCTGGCTGAGGTAACATTAAAAGAGTTTCTAGGGATCACCTAGTGGTGGTCAGGGTAGGGGCTGGCTGGACATATTGGAGTGGAGGAGTTCCAGAGCGGTCCTAATGTTGAACATGGGAGGAGTGAAGTGGACGATTTGGGTGATCTCAAGATCAAAAGAGGTCAATCCAGATATCTCTAAGGTTGAGTTTCTTAGTGGGAAAAGTTAATTCAGGTACAGTCTTAGGGCCACAGCTTTAGTAAACTCCACCCTGTTGCCGTCCTAATTTGGGTAACTATTAGAGACCAACGTAGGGGATTGTGTGCATTTAAAAGAGGACCCGAGAACTATTTTTTCTTTTTGTTTTTTTGTTCTAAGGATAAGCCTTTTCAATTTATAATAATAATATGCGGTCAGGTTTTACCTAAATTCCAAAAAAAGGTTTTGATCATTTTTATTTTTTTTTATTTTATTTTTTTTTCCTCCCCCATTAATATCTGTGTACCTGACCTGGAAAAAAATACTGCTAATTGCTAGTATGGGAGAATTTTTTTTTTAGAAACTATATTTTTATTTATTTTTTATTATGTTTTGGTGCTATTTTTTTTATTTTTCATTTTTATTTTTATTTTTTTTATTTTTTATTTCTTCTTATTTTTTTCCAACCATTATATTTGTTTTTTGTCTAACCCAAATTCAATGCTCTTTAACCGTCTTGGTTGGAGTAGCATTAAATCTGTAGGTTTTTTTCTTCCCCTTCCATTATTAATTCCACCATTTCCGTTCATTTTCATTACTCACCTCTCTTCCGTTTCTTTTGCTTCATTCTAATTTTTTTCTATGGGTTTTCATCATCCATCTTCTCAAGATAATGTATCTGTTTAAAAGGATTTTCCCTGCCCGCCAGTAGTGTACCATATTTTTGAACCAAAAGTATCCCTGGACATCCCGTGTTTTTATGTCTTAATGTAATGCTACCCCCTTAGTCTACCTACTGCTTTAACCTGAGCCCCGTGAGCAGGTGTGGTGGACCCCGGGACCTTGCAATGACAGGCAGTGTTGACTATCCCTACCATCAAGGGCCATGGATAATACTGTCTGTTGCTTGGACTCCGTTCCCTGTGGGGAGCCCACTTTACTCATCCCCATTGCACCCCTTATAAGTATTAAGTCTTGATGACCGTTGCTCCTGTCTGGCATTCCTCCAATATCTGTACACTGACATTCTCCTTTTTTGTTTGTTTTATGTATTCATGCACAACGGTCTGGAGGCCCGCCCAACCACCACCTGAAGACAATCAAGTCATCTCTTGAGACAAATGTGACAAGTAAGACTACCCTGAACTGTTCTTCACCATGCTGAAAAGTGCTGTCTCGCGGTCCGATCCAAGCGATGAAACCACTACACGGTCTCACCAAGTTACAGGACTAGATATGCCAGGATCCCGCCATCAATGTTGGAGTTCCGCTCTTCCAAGGCAGAGGGGCGATGAAACATTGCAGTACAGACACTCATGGTTTAGATGTGAAGCCTCAAGGGCACCTGGATTTGTTTCCTGTTTTAAGCCTACCTTGAGGAGCTCCGGCGTGTTCAAGAAAGGAAGAGGAGGCCGTGGTGGTGGTGGGGAAGGGTTGGGACTTCTGGACTGTTGTGGGTGGGTACAAAATCATTGAAGGACTACTTAAGTTCAAGAATGAACTTCAGGGGGAACTGTGGTGGAGAGTTTGAATATTTAAAATGGAATTGGATTGCCATGCCCCATCGGATGGGTATGTGTGTGCCTGTATGTGTATGTGTATATATATATATATATATATATATATATATATATATATATATATATATATTATGTGTATATATATTTTATATATATTTTTATGACAGGCAAGCTAGACTTTTTCCATAGATTGACTGTGCCCAGGTGTTAATTGAATATCTCTTGTTCTCTTACAATAGATGGCTACCCAGGGGTCATTAACATACTATTGTCATCTCTAGTTATCAGGACCTGTGAGTCACCAGTCCCTCCCTTTTCCCGGGGTTTCGCTAGACAATGTGGCTCCTTCTCCCCAGGGGTCATTAACATCCTAGGTAGAACTGATGACTCATAAATCTTGAAGACCATCTGACAACAGGGGGTTTGCCTTTAGAAAAGGACCAATCACTGAGCTAGCCCAAAGACCCCCGGGAGCCAATGAACATTGAGACTGGGGAAGGGGCATTTTTGGCATATAAATAAGTCCAGAGTGGGATGCTTGGGCCCCTCTTAGCCTGATGATTTTGGACATGTAGCTGCCGGGGTAATGTACTCTTTCTCTCTCTCTCCCCCCCCCCCCCCCCCCCCCTCTCTCACTCTCTCTCTCTCTCATTATTAATATGAAGTGTAATGTATTCTGTGTATCCCTATCCTTTCTCTAACTTTAATCTTTCTCCTAAGACTTTAATATGTATTAAGTAACAGCCTGTGTATGTCCATTGTAATATATCCCCTTTTCTGCATTAACTATCTTTGTAAACACTGGCAACATGGCATTTATAACATCTCTATACTATGTTGGGTAATCTAAAATGTTTCTTTATTATTTTTCTGGACATATAAATAAATTGTAATTGTTTATCTATTCGCACGGTTATCGTACATTTATATACTTATACAGACAAAGGTTTAATGGCGTTATTCACTTTATCATTGTTGTATCTATAATCTTTAACTAAGCTAGAAATTCAGCTTTAACAGCATGTACTAAAATGAGGCCAAAGCAACTGGGCACACCGGAGCGAATCGGTGCATCTTTTAGATGCGACTGGATTCGTATCGGAGCGTAATATGTGACAAGAAATGATATGCCGGGCGCATGCGCGGTAGCCTAAGCGAGCGGTAATGCCGTCTTAGAGCTCCGCTCCTGAGAGGAATTCACCGGCGGACTACAGGTCCCAGCGGTACCGCGAACGGTACAAAAGTAAGAGGAAATTGCCACCCACGACCCCAGGTGTTACTACAATGGTCCTCAGGGGTACAAAAACTAAATTTAAAGCCAGTATAGCTAAAACGGCACCGGCCAGGCAAACAGCCAAGATGGCGGCCGCTATTTCCTCACAGAGCAGCGCTCAGCGCTATAAGACCACTATACCCCAGTTATTAAATAACTCTGCTGGTTCTGAATCAGATGCTGAGGGCTCTCAGCATGATTCACAAACTGACATGTTTCAGAGGTTTGAGAAAATGTTACAAAAAGCACTAAAGAACACCTCAGACCTCATTACTGAGAAATGAACTAAGGAAATTAGAGAGCTGGGACAAAGAACCGCTGAACTGGAATTAAGAGTAGATGAAATTGATAGTCATACACAGCATTATGCATCTGAATTGGAAAATCTTAAAGAGGTAAATATTTTTTTACAGTCACGTTTGGAAGAACAGGAAAATAGGGACAGACGGTCGAATTTGAGAATCAGAGGAATTCCAGAGACTGTACTTGATCTTCATGCCACTATGATAGCGTTATTCCAGGAATTACAGCCAGGTATTCCTGTTGATAGACTGGAGCTTGAAAGAGTGCATAGAGCTTTGGCCCCCCGCAAAACAAACGGCCCTCCCAGAGATATAATCGCCAAATTCCATTATTACAGATCTAAGGAACAACTACTTGCAGCAGCTAGGGGCAAAGATTCCCTGAACTTCCAGGGTCATACTTAGCTATTTGCAGATATCTCTCCACTCACTGTCGCTAAACGACGTGCACTCAAGCCGCAATTGCAGTTACTACAACAACATCAAATCACCTATCATTGGGGATTCCCTTTTTCCCTACGCTTCACACATCTTGAAACTAAGTATGTCTGTCGCTCTTCAGAGGATCTACAAGCAGCATTAACTGAAATGGGTATTATCGATAAGACCGCATCTAATGAACAATCACGCAGACGTTCAGCCTCCAGATCTCCTCAACAAGATACAGCAACAACTCCCAAAAATTCGTCCTCGTCTTCTCAACAACATATTAATAAACGGGATTGATTTGAAAACCCTACACCTGCCAATGAAGACACTATGGACTGAAACATTTATCTCATTAATCCATTTCAATCTCCAAAGCCCTTTGCTGATTGAAACCTCCCTTTATTGGTAGCATTTATACCATTCAATATTATTTCCGGATCTCTTGCTGCCTGTTTTTTATTTTTTTAACATCCTTTTTCATATGAGATCCTTCACCTTATATAATTCATTTTTTTTCTCTACCTGCAACCGGAGAGGACCTTTATTTTCTTTTTTTATTTTCTCTTCTTGTAAGGCTTTTTTGCGATCGAACTGTTCGCTAATAATACTTTAAGTTTTTACATAGTCTCGTGGTCCCCCGGTGATATTCCTCTCCAAGGAATTTCTTGCTGCCCCCTGTACCATCCTCAGACTCCTGCTACCCCAGTTGAAGCCTACAGGAGGCGAAACATGTCGGGTTGGATGTCTATCTAAGCCACTATTTTTATCTTCATTTGCGCAAAGAAAATTGTTTTTAAAAAAACGTTTTAAATAAACACCAATTGAAAGTTGGGAGTTACACTATGAGGAGTTGCCTCCTTTTCTTTCTTCTCCTTGCCTGAACCATCGTGGATGAGGACCCTCACAAGGACTCTGTTTACTGGGACCCCCCAACAAGCTGCTGGTAAGTGGACATACTTACTCTGGGTAATACTCCAGTCGATTTGGCGGACTACAACACATCTACCACCAATCCGGTGTATCCGGCCTAAGCCCTATTGACTCACCACCGAGAGGTCTGTGAGTCCAACAGTTCCGGTAAGGGTACCCATCCTTTTCTTCATTTATGTATAGAGTCCAATAAGCTGATCGTAAGCCTAGAGCACCCCCAGTGACATACTGTACCCCTCCCATTTTCCTTTTTCATCATCACAATCACGATACACCATGTCGTTTTATGTTTTAGGTTGCTGAGATGTTTATAAGGAGAAAACTTCACTTTGTCTAACCATTTGATGTGGCGTTCAATCAGACATATGTTAAATGCCAAACGCAATGTTCTTACCCCAGTGATAATATTGCAGTTTTCCTTTTATGTCATTGAATGCCGTAGAGTTTTGAAGTTTTCTTTATTGCAGTCCCTTTGTCCAGCTTTTCCATATCTTGAGTGATGTGATATCACACCATAACCCTTGGTGCGATTCTTAGGGAGTTGAGCTTTCTCTACTGCAACTTTGAGAAAAACGCATGCCGTTTAGAAACTCACGTTTTTTTCACTAGAGGGACACTGAATATATGCCTCTCTCAACTAGAGGCCACCCTTTTCTTCAATTCACAATTTGGTTAATGATTTGATATTATTTTTTCTTATTCTTTTGTTTTCACCACTGTAACACTACCCTTCAGGGATTTGTTTGCACATACCAGTGGAGAAATCCTACTGGCACCCCCATTTACGGGGACACCCACCAAAGAAACTCCTGTCTCACAGTACTGCCCACAGGCTGCCTTTTTCCTGTGCGGCTGTTTGTGAAAGGCATTTGATTCTGTCACCTGGCCCTATATGCAGTACATGTTAAGAAAATGGGGGTTTAGTAATCATTTTCTTACATGGATCTCCTCATTATATGACAAACCAAAAGCATACATAAAATATTCTGGTTACAAATCTGCAATGATAGACATCAGAAGAGGTACTAGGCAGGGATGCCCTTTGTCCCCTCTACTATTTGCTCTTCTGATTGAACCATTAGCCCAATTAATTAGATCCAATTCAGACATAAAAGGAATTGAATTAGGTGGATATCAACATAAGTTTTGTCTTTTTGCGGACGATATCCTTATCTTTTTATCTCACCCACACATATCAGCCCCAAATCTATTAAAAACCTTAGATAAATTTGCTAAAGTCTCTGGTCTTAGAGTAAATCCTAAAAAATCAAATGTGCTTAATATTTCTATGTCACCAATGGAACTCCAACATTTCCAATCCACTTTGTCTTTCCACTGGGTCCCCCATCGAATATCATACCTAGGTATACAACTTACTACCTCTATAAAAGACTTATTTACTGCAAATTATTTACCCTTACTGAAACAAACGACTAGCTACCTGAAACAATGGTCCTCTCTTCCACTATCCTGGCTGGGGCGAATCAACGCTATAAAAATGTCAATAGTGCCGAAGTTTTTATATTTGTTCAGAGTTCTACCTATCCCACTACCTGCTTATTTTTTGAGACTCATACAACGTAGAATACTATCATTTATTTGAGGGAAAACTAAACCCTGAATACCAAAAGCCACGCTCTACCTCAGCAAACTTAATGGGGGACTAGGTTTGCCGAATTCTGCTTCTTATTATTATGCAGCACAAATCTCGATCCTTACCAAATATCACTCCAATGTTGAATCTCCCCTTTGGGTTCTAATTGAATCGGTTGATTGTGATCCTATCTTAGTGGCCAACGTGTTATGGCTCCAACCTAAAGACAGATCACATATTACGAACCTCATCACGAAACACTCCCTGTCTGTCTGGGACAAATTTAGTAAATCCTGCAAGCTTCAATCCCCACATAATCCTCTTCTATCGTTCCTCAGAAATCCAGCTTTTTACCCAGCTTGGAAATATCCAAAGTCATTTTCAGCTTGGTCTGCTTCTAACTTAACTAGATTTCACCAATTAAGTAACAATTCTACTATTATTGCATTCCCATTGCTTTGTGATACATACGGACACCCAAGAGCTGAAATCTTTCGATACCTACAAATCAAAAACTTTTACATCCCTTTACTTAATACTGGTTCGATACTCAATCAAATGTCACAATTTGAGCGTATTTGTAAGTGTGACCCACATGTAAAGCCCCATACACACGGTCGGACAATCCGCGGACCAGGTCGGTCGGATCCTGTCCGTCATACTTTGTCTGATGTTGGTTTTGCGTACACACGGTCGGACAATGTTGTCGGAAAATCCGATCATTCTGAACGTGGTGACGTTTGTTGCCTACGACGGGACTACGTAGAGGCTAGTAGCCAATAGCTTTGGTCTTGTAATGTGATCTGAGCATGCGTAGCACTTTGTCCGGTCGGACAACCGTACACACGATCGGATTTGGTGTGATCGGACCGTGTTGTCGGCAAATCTTTCCAGCAGAAGATAAGACTTTGTCCGTCGGACAATCCGACGTACACTGTCCGATGGTGCATACACACGGTCTGATTTTTCAACAACATTGTCCGATCGGACAGAATCCATGAAAAAGTCCGACCGTGTGTATGGGGCTTAAGAGGGGTGATATCCATGTTATATCAACAATTGAATGCACTTCCTAAAGAGATATTACCCTCTTATGCGGATAAGTGGGCCATAGATATGAATCGAGTAATAGACACTAATGACTGGTCCAAAATATGGTTAGCTAAAAAAAATTCTTCCCCAAATTGTTTAGCCTTGGAAACTAACTATAAAGTTCTCGCAAGATGGTACCTGGTACCAGCTAGAATTGCAAAATTTATCCCAACATATCCAATAAATTGTTTTAAAGGTTGTTCATCCCCAGGTACCCATTTCCACATTTGGTGGCAATGCGGATAGCCCAAGAATTCTGGAAAAATATTTTTGCAATGGCCTCTAAAGCCCTGGAATGCCTTATATCTCCAGACCCAGCCCTGGCACTTCTTAATTTAAAACCGGCTAACCTAACTCGTGGTCAATTCCAATTATTTATCTAACTTACAGTGGTGTGAAAAAGTGTTTGCCCCCTTCATCATTTCCTGTTCCTTTGCATGTTTGTCACACTTAAGTGTTTCGGAACATCAAACCAATTTAAACAATAGTCAAGGACAACACAAGTAAACACAAAATGCAATTTGTAAATGAAGGTGTTTATTATTAAAGGTGAAAAAAAATCCAAACCATCATGGCCCTGTGTGAAAAAGTGATTGCCCCCCTTGTTAAAACATACTATAACTGTGGTTGTCCACACCTGAGTTCAATTTCTCTAGCCACACCCAGGCCTGATTATTGCCACACCTGTTCACAATCAAGGCATCACTTAAATAGGAGCTGCTTGACACAGTAAGGTCCACCAGAAGATCCTTAAAAGCTACACATCATGCCGAGACCCAAAGAAATTCAGGAACAATTGAGAAAGAAAGTAATTGAGATCTATCAGTCTGGAAAGGGTTATAAAGCCATTTTCAAAGCTTTGGGAATCCAGCGAACCACAGTGAGAGCCATTATCCACAAATGGCGAAGACATGGAACAGTGGTGAACCTTCCCAGGAGTGGCCGGTCGCCCAAAATTACCCCAAGAGCGCAGCGACGACTCATCCAAGAGGTCACAAAAGACCCCACAACAACGTCCAAGGAACTGCAGGCCTCACTTGCCTCAGTTAAGGTCAGCGTTCATGCCTCCAACATCAGGAAAAGACTGGGCAAACATGGCCTGCATGGCAGAGTTCCAAGGAGAAAACCACTGCTGAGCAAAAAGAACATCAAAGCTCGTCTCAATTTCTCCACAACACATCTTGATGATCCCCAAGACTTTTGGGACAACATTCTGTGGACCGATGAGTCAAAAGTGGAACTCTTTGGAAGGTGTGTGTCCAAGTATATCTGGCGTAGAAGGAACACTGCATTTCAGAAAAAGAACATTATACCAACAGTAAAATATGGTGGTGGTAGTGTGATGATCTGGGGCTGTTTTGCTGCTTCAGGACCTGGAAGACTTGCCGTGATAAAAGGAACTATGAATTCTGCTGTCTACCAAGAGATCCTGAAGGAGAATTTCCGACCATCTGTTCGTGTACTCAAGCTGAAACGAACTTGGGTTCTGCAGCAGGACAATGATCCTAAACACACCAGCAAGTCCACCACCGAATGGCTGAAGAAAAACAAAATGAAGACTTTGGAGTGGCCTAGCCAAAGTCCAGACCTGAATCCTATTGAGATGTTGTGGTATGACCTTAAAAAGGCCGTTCATGCTCGAAAACCCTCTAATGTAACTGAATTAGGACAATTCTGCAAAGATGAGTGGACCAAAATTCCTCCAGGACGCTGTAAAAGCCTCATTGTACGTTATCGCAAACGCTTGGTTGCAGTTGTTGCTGCTAAGGGTGGCCCAACCAGTTATTAGGTTTAGGGGGCAATCACTTTTTCACACAGGGCCATGATGGTTTGGATTTTTTTTCACCTTTAATAATAAACACCTTTATTTACAAATTGCATTTTGTGTTTACTTGTGTTGTCCTTGACTATTGTTTAAATTGGTTTGATGTTCCGAAACACGTAAGTGTGACAAACATGCAAAGGAACAGGAAATGAGGAAGGGGGCAAACACTTTTTCACACCACTGTAGTACAGCAGCTAAACAAACTATTGCAAAAGCTCTTATATATGCTAAAATGACTGCTATAGAGAATAATAATATTAATACATTTACAGAGATATGGCAACCTTGGGTCAAGCATTACTTTTCCACAGACTTTGACCAGTCATTACTGTTACCTTACTAATATATACCTGACTGTATATCATTTATCCACATGTTTATATTTCATTCGGACCACCACCTGGAGAGTATCTTTCCTTTCTCTCCTTCTTTCTTTCCCCCCTTTCTTATTATTATTTTACTCTACCTTTCTTTTCCCTCTTACCTTTATTAGATAATAAGTTACACTCATGGGATATCTTACTATTTTTGTCATTAGCTCTATCCCTTATAATCACTAGGGTATAGTGTTTATGAGGCTTTTATTTTTTGACTATGCATCATACTGTGAATTACAACATGTTAATGCATACATTTACGCTCATTCTTCATTGATTGTATCCCATGTATGACTTGAATACATGTTATTATTTTCCTTTCTATTTCTAAAAACTCAATAAAAATATTGAACGAGAATTTTAAGGTGATAAATGCAGTTTATCTTTGTTTTATCACGTGAATGTTATTTTATTTTGAATTTATCAATAAATATTACAGTCAGCACTAACAAAAAAAAAAAAAAAAAAGAAATGATATGCCATAACAAAGACAGGAATCAGTGACTGAACCCATAACCGACGAGTGAATCCGTCTCTGGAGCATGTACTGAAATGAGGCCGAAAGCAACTGGGCACACCGGAGCGAATCGGTGCATCTTTGGATGCGACTGGATTCGTATCGCAGCGTAATACGTGACAAGAAATGATGTGCCAAGAATCAGTGATCGAACCCACGACTGACAAATGAATCAATCTCTGGAGCATGTACTGAAATGAGGCCGAAAAACTGGGGCACACCGGAGCGAATCGGTTCATCGAATGGCCTGAATGTATGGAAGGAGCCCGGGGGGGTATTTAACCAGCCCGTTCGCCTGTGGTCTTTGTCGGTTTCCTGTGCGCGATATCTGTTACGTCAGAGATCTAGGGCGACTATTCGAGACTAAACATGTGGGAGTTCCCGTGTTCGCGAGTTCCCGTTAGGGCCACCATCAGGGGGGTACAGCCTATACACTTGTAAGGGGCCCCTGTTGTATGGACGGGCCCAGCCGACTGTCAGGGATGCAGTAATGTAAGTAACTGAGTTAAAATAAACTGAGTTATCTAACGCAGTTACTTTAGAGGGTAACGAGTAATCTAACTGATTTACTTTTCCCCTCATGGTAACTCAGTTCCCATTACTTTGGCTTAGTTACCCCAATTACATCTACCACCACTAGATGGCAGTAGTGTAATTCCGGTGTCCTGCCGAAAAAGTTCCCCCGCCGGATAAGGACCCCCTGTACTGCGCAGGCGCAGGGCTTGAGCAGTACGAAGGACTACGGCGCTTCCGAAAATTGCCGAACCTAAACCGCTCTGAGTGAACTCTACACCGCGCAGGTGCAGTTAACATGTAATTGTACGAGGCGATGCCGCACGCTCCTGAAGGGCCGCCTATCGTGTAAGTAAGGGGCGGGTCTAGTATTACTGTAACCAAGGGGCGCATTTATTATAATTGTTATATATCGAGCTCTGCCCATTAATTTTAACATTCGCCCTCTTCTGTAGCCATCCGCCCCTTACACGATATAATGATAATAGACCCGCCCCTTGTTTACACGCTATAACAGATCTGCCCCTTAGTTAGAGTAATAATAGAGCAGCCCCTTGGTTACACGATATATAACAATAATAATAAATGCGCCCCTTGGTTACAGTAATACTAGACCCGCCCCTTAGTTACACGTATAGAATATTTTTTAAAAAAAGCCAGTTACTTTGCTGCGTAACTAATTACTTTTCTAATGTAGTAACTGAGTTACTAACACAATAACTTTTTGGGAGAAGTAATTTGTAACTTAACTAATTACTTTTTTTAAAGTAAGATGACCAACACTGCAGGGATGTGAGAAGGTTGGTCGGGTGTAGAGGAGCTCAGCTCCTGTATGTGTGAGAGTCAGCAGGCTGCTTCTCTGTCATGAGCTGACATTGGGCTCTTTGCTGCCACCTCTGGCCATTTCCTGCATGTGCACCTCTCTGCATATGGAAGCAAGAGCTGGGACTAGGATCACCTTACAAGTAAGGGCTGTTGTGCAGGGGGGGGGGGCTGTGTGTGTGTGTGTGTGTACATGCCTGTGTGTGTGTGTGTGTGTGTGTGTACATGCCTGTGTGTGTACATGTCTTGTGTGTGTGTACATGTCTTGTTTGTGTACATGCCTGTGAGTGTGTACATTGTCTCTGTGTGTACTGTACATGTCTCTGTGTGTACTGTACATGTCTCTGTGTGTACTGTACATGTCTCTGTGTGTACATGTCTCTGTGTGTACTGTACAGGTCTCTGTGTGTACATGTCTCTGTGTGTACTGTACATGTCTATGTGTGTGTACATGTCTCTGTGTGTGTACATGTCTATGTGTGTGTACATGTCTCTGTGTGTGTACATGTCTCTGTGTGTACATGTCTCTGTGTGTACTGTACATGTCTCTGTGTTTACTGTACACATCTCTGTGTGTACATGTCTCTGTGTTTACTGTACACGTCTCTGTGTGTACATGTCTGTGTGTACATGTCTCTGTGTGTACTGTACATGTCTCTGTGTGTACATGTCTCTGTGTGTACTGTACATGTCTATGTGTGTGTACATGTCTCTGTGTGTACATGTCTCTGTGTGTACTGTACATGTCTCTGTGTGTACATGTCTCTGTGTGTACATGTCTCTGTGTGTACTGTACATGTCTCTGTGTGTACATGTCTCTGTGTGTACTGTACATGTCTCTGTGTGTACATGTCTCTGTGTGTGCTGTACACGTCTCTGTGTGTACATGTCTGTGTGTTCATGTCTCTGTGTGTACTGTACATGTCTCTGTGTGTACATGTCTGTGTGTGTACTATACATGTCTCTGGGTGTACTGTACATGTCTCTGTGTGTACATGTCTGTACTGTACATATCTGTGTGTGTACATGTCTGTGTACATGCCTGTGTGTATGTACATGCATGTCATATATACACATGTGAGGGGGGCTGAGAGCGTACAGGTTTGGGGGGGGGGCTCAGAGTGTACAGGTGTGAGGGGGGCTCAGAGCGTACAGGTGTGAGGGGGGCTCAGAGCATACAGGTGTGAGGGGGGCTGAGAGCATAAAGGTGTGAGGGGGGCTCAGAGAGTACAGGTGTGAGGGGGGCTGAGAGCATACAGGTGTGAGGGGGGCTGAGAGCATACAGGTGTGAGGGGGCTCAGAGAGTACAGGTGTGAGGGGGGCTCAGAGCGTACAGGTGTGAGGGGGGCTCAGAGAGTACAGGTGTGAGGGGGGCTCAGAGCATACAGGTGTGAGGGTGGCTGAGAGCATACAGGTGTGAGGGGGACTGAGAGCATACAGGTGTGAGGGGGACTGAGAGCATACAGGTGTGAGGGGGCTCAGAGAGTACAGGTGTGAGGGGGGCTCAGAGCGTACAGGTGTGAGGGGGGCTGAGAGCATACAGGTGTGAGGGGGGCTGAGAGCATACAGGTGTGAGGGGGGCTCAGAGAGTACAGTTGTGAGGGGGGCTCAGAGCGTACAGGTGTGAGGGGGGCTCAGAGAGTACAGGTGTGAGGGGGCTCAGAGAGTACAGGTGTGAGGGGGCTCAGAGCATACAGGTGTGAGGGGGGCTCAGAGAGTACAGGTGTGAGGGGGCTGAGGCACTGAAGAACTTGGGGTGACGGCAAGTGGGCGGGACCCTGGGGAATGTTGGTGGTC
The DNA here is from genome assembly GCA_028564925.1 of Lithobates sylvaticus. Taxonomy (NCBI): domain Eukaryota; kingdom Metazoa; phylum Chordata; class Amphibia; order Anura; family Ranidae; genus Lithobates; species Lithobates sylvaticus. Next base: position 410,703,430 of record CM053026.1, read on the forward strand.
AGGCCCAGGGGGGGGGGGGCAGGCTTAAAGCTGTATAATGGGCCCGCAATTTCTTATGGCTGCCCTGTTTCCCGTATTCGTAGTTCCGTCTTTGTGAGTTTGTGTTTCAAGTTCTGCGTTCGCGAGTTCTGTGTCCGTGAGTTTTCCGTGTTCGTGAGTTGCCGTCTTTCGAGATTCGTAGCACTCGTTACTGAGTCGCAGTTATCGTACAACGTATCTGGTTCGGCTGTCACAGGTAGGGCTTCGGCTCCCATTTCTCATTTCATGCACTGCAATTACCATGTCACTAAAACTGTGATATCCAAAACTCACGAAATTACTCACAAACATTTCACATAAACCGTAACGTATACCTCTCACCCGCACGTGTTTGCAACCATACACCATTTGTTACCATGCGTCACAAGACGACTCGTACTCGCTCACTTATGACACACCGGTCGATGCCACATCAGGCATTCATTTCGCAAAACATTTTCAAATCATTCCGAATCGTTCCTAATCATTTCTAACCATTTCAAATAATTTCTAACCATTTCTAAAGCATTCAAATCATTTCTAAATCATGTCTAATCATTTCATTCATTTCTGTCACATACCGTGCTCCGATTTGAATCCAGTCGCATCTAAAGATGCACCGATTCGCTCCGGTGTGCCCCAGTTTTCGGCCTCATTTCAGTACATGCTCCAGAGACAGATTCACTTGTCGGTTACAGGTTCAGTCACTGATTCTTGTCTTTGTCATGGCATATCATTTCTTGTCACGTATTACGCTCCGTTACGAATCCAGTCGCATCTAAAGTTGCACCCATTCGCTAGGGTGTGCCCAGTTGCTTCGGCCTCATTTCAGTACATGCTCCAGAGACGGATTCACTTGTCAGTCGTGGGTTCGGTCACTGATTCCGGTCTTTGTCATGGCATATCATTTCTTTGTCACGTATCACGTTCAGACACAAATCTAGTCACATCTATGCACTAATTCTCGGCGTGCCCCAGGTCTAAGCCACATTTCAGTACATGCTCCAGAGTCCGATTCATGCTCAGTCGCAAACAGCGGCATGGCGATCTGGGCCTCTGTCATGACAGAACAAATCATTTCACTGTCACGTACCGCACTCCGATTCGAGTCCAGTGGCATCCACAATGCACCGATTCGTCCCGATGTGCCCCAGCTATTTGGCCTCATTTCAGTACATGCTCCAGAATCCGGTTTGCGTCAGTCGCAACTGCGGCACGACTGAGTCGTGCCTCTGTCATGGCAGATATTTAATTTAATTAAAGGCAACATTTCATTCATTTCATTTCATTTGGACTCACTGCCGCCTGTTAAAATCACCATTCTAGTCATTTGTCAAGACAGGTAAACAAAACCTTCAACAAGTTATTTCTTACAACTAATTCGTATAGGATTCATTTCATACTTACAACCGATTCATATCGGATTAATTTCATACACATTCAAGAAAAACTTCTTGCAATCGTTGCAAGCACGCATCCAATCACATACCTCTTGCAAGCACGCACCCAAGCATAGACTTCTTGCAATCGTCGCAAGCAAATGCCCAGGCACAAACTTATTGCAATCATTGCTGACACGCAGTTCTGGCTAGCTCAGTACATTGCTTTAGGTAAGGACTGGATACTTTCCTAAATGTACATAATATAACGGGGTACTAATATTATAGGTAAGTTGATCCAGTCAAATCCGTCTTGGGGGATCAGGAAGGAATTTTTTCCTCTGCTGTAGCAAATTGGAGCATGCTCTGCTGGGTTTTTTTTGCCTTCCTCTGGATCAACTGTGGGTGTAGAATTGGGTATGTTGGATTGTAAAATATATTTACTTTATATAAATATGGACTTTTGTCTTTTTCGACCTAGCATAATTTCTTGCAATCGTTGCAAGTCCGCATCCTAGCATAACTTCTTGCTATCGTTGCAAACACACATTCAAGCACAACTCCTGCAGTCTTCGCAAGCACATGCAGTAATACGAACTTCTCACAGTCACTACGAACACATCTCCAGTGACATAAACTCCCTTGCAATCATTGCAAGCACACATTTAGGCTCGATTCACATCTATGCATGTTGCTTTTGAGCATTTTTGCAGTGCCTTTCGCTGTGCTTGCCGCATTTTTGGACACGCGTTTTTAATGCGATTTTGCATGTTTTGTTTTTTTACACTGTGGTTGATTAGCAACCAGCTATAAACAGTGTAAATAATATAAAAAAAAACACAAAACGCGAATCGCGGCAAAATTGCGGTAAAAACGCGGTACTTGCGTTTTGCATGTGGGTCCATTGACTTCTATTAGGCCTCTTTCACACTGAGGCATTGTAAAACCGCGGTAAAAACGATTAGCGTTTTTACTGCGTTTTTGCAGCGTTTTTGCGGCGTCCGCGGTAAAATTAGCGCTAAGGCACATGTGTTTTAATCGCGTTTTTATAGCGTTAGCATCAGCAAACAACCCAACCGTCTTACATCACATCCTGTACACTTCCTGTTTTCTTGTCAGAGAAGAAATAGAACAGGGAGAAGATGGAGTTCCATGAGCTGCTGTTGTTGTTTGTGCTACATGTTTGGGAACATATACTCCAACAACAGAGACCACAACGTCGCTTTTGGGTTCGTCCCATCACTCAAATGCACTCGGAGAAAGGACAATTTGTGCTGCTCTATCATGAACTGAGATAGCACCCTGATAAGTTCAGAAACTACACACGGATGAGCATTGCAACGTAAGTATATCGTAGTTCACTAAACCCACTCCCGGTAGTCCCAAATTCCCTTATCCCATACTCAGTAGTCCAAAACCCATAATGCCAGTCCCATCAGTCACTACCCCACCCCACATAGTTTCAAACCCCCAAACCTAACCCCAATCCCACCCCTCATAGTCCCAAACCCCTAACCCTAACCCTAATCCCACCCCTCATAGTCCCAAACCCCCAACCCTAACCCCAATCCCACCCCAAATAGTTCCGAACCCCCAACCCCAATCTCACCCCTCATAGTCCCAAAAACCTAACCCTAACCCTAATCTCACCCCTCATAGTCCCAAACTCCTAACCCTAATCCCACTCCTCATAGTCCCAAACTCCTAACACTAACCCTAATCCCACCTTTCCAATTCCCAAACCCCTAACCCTAATCCCACCCCTCATAGTTCCAAACCCCTAATCCCACCTTTCCAAGTCCCAAACTCCTAACCCTAATCCCCACCCCTCATAGTCCAAAACACCTAACCCGAATCCGACCCCTCATAGTCCCAAACTCCTAACCCGAATCTCACCCCTCATAGTCCCAAACCCCTAACCCTAATCCCACCTTTCCAAATCCCAAACCCCTAACCACAATCCCACCCCTCATAGTTCCAAACCCCCTAACCCTAACCCCAATCCTACCCCTCATAGTCCCAAAAACCTAACCATAATCCCAGCCCTCATAGTCCCAAACCCCTGACCCTAATCCCACCTTTCCAAGTCCCAAACCCCTTACCCTAATCCCACCCCTCATAGTCCCAAACTCCTAACCCTAATCCCACCCCTCATAGTCCCAAACTCCTAACCCTAATCCCACCTTTCCAAGTCCCAAACCCCTAACCCTAATCCCACCCCCTCATAGTCCGAAACCCCCAACCCTAACCCTAATCCCACCCCTCATACTCCCAAACTCCTAACCCTAATCCCATCCATCATAGTCCCAAACTCCTAACCCTAATCCCACCCCTCATAGTCCCAAACACCTAACCCTAACCCCAACCCCTCATAGTTCCAAACACCCAACCCTAACCCCAATCCCACCCCTCATAGTCCCAAACACCTAACCCTAATCCCACTCCTCCATGCCTAAAACTCCTAACCCTAACCCTAATCCCACTTTTCCAAGTCCCAAACCCCTAACCCTAATACCACCCCTCATAGTTCCAAACCCCCAACCCTAACCCCAATCCCACCCATCATAGTCCCAAACACCTAACCCTTACCATAATCCCACCCCTCATAGTCTCAAACTCCTAACCCTAATACCACCCCTCATAGTCCCAAACCCCAACCCTAACCCTAATCCCACCCCTCATAGTCCCAAACCCACAACCCTAATCCCACCCCTCATAGTCCCAAACCCCTAACCCTAATCCCACCCCTCATAGTCCCAAACCCACAACCCTAACCCTAATACCACCCCTCATAGTCCCAAACTCCTAACCCTAATGCCCCGTACACACGGTCGGAAAATCCGACCACAAAATCCATCGGATTTTTTCCGATGGATTTAGTCCAACACTAATGTTGCATACACGCGGTTGGACAAAGTTGTCGGAAAATCCGATCATTCTGAACGTGGTGACGTTTGTTGCCTACGACGGGACTACGTAGAGGCTAGTAGCCAATAGCTTTGGTCTTGTAATGTGATCTAAGCATGCGTGGCACTTTGTCCGTCGGAATTCGCTACACGCGATCGGAAAAAGTCCGATAGGACTTTGTTGTCGGAAATTTTGAGAGCAGGAGATAAAACTTTGTCCGTCGGAAAATCCGATGGAAAATGTCCGATGGAGCCTACACACGGTCGGAATTTCCGACAACATTGTCCGATAGGACATTTTCCGTTGGAAAATCCAACCGTGTGTATGGGGCTTAAGACTAATCCCACCCCTCATAGTCCCAAACACCTAACCCTAATCCCAACCCCTCATAGTCCCAAACTCCTAACCCTAATCAAACCCCTCATAGTCCCAAACTCCTAACCCTAATCCCACTCCTAGTCCCAAACTCTTAACCCTAACCCTAATCCCACTCCTCGTAGTCCCAAACCCCTAACCCTAACCCTAACCCCACCCCTCATAGTCCCAAACCCACAACCCTAATCCCACCCCTCATAGTCCCAAACTCCTAACCCTAATCCCACCCCTCATAGTCCCAAACACCTAACCCTAATCTGACCCCTCATAGTCCCAAACTCCTAACCCGAATCTAACCCCTCATAGTCCCAAACCCCTAACCCTAATCCCACCTTTCCAAGTCCCAAACCCCCAACCCTAACCCCAATCCCACCCCTCATAGTCCCAAAAACCTAACCCTAATCCCACCCCTCATAGTCCCAAACCCCTGACCCTAATCCCACCTTTCAAGTCCCAAACCCCTAACCCTAATCCCACCCTCATAGTCCCAAACTCCTAACCCTAATCCCACCCCTCATAGTCCCAAACTCCTAACCCTAATCCCCACCCCTCATAGTCCCAAACTCCTAACCCTAATCCCACCTTTCCAAGTCCCAAACCCCCAACCCAACCCCAATCCCACCCCTCAAAGTTCCAAACCCCAACCCTAACCCTAATCCCACCCCTCATAGTCCCAAACTCCTAACCCTAATCCCACCCCTCATAGTCCCAAACCCCCAACCCTAACCCTAATCCCACCCCTCTTAGTCCCAAACTCCTAACCCTAATCCAACCTTTCCAAGTCCCAAACCCCTAACCCTAATCCCACCCCCTCATAGTCTGAAACCCCCAACCCTAACCCTAATCCCACCCCTCATACTCCCAAACTCCTAACCCTAATCCCACCCATCATAGTCCCAAACTCCTAACCCTAATCCCACCCCTCATAGTCCCAAACTCCTAACCCTAACCCCAACCCTTCATAGTCCCAAACCCAAACTCCTAACCCTAATCCCACCCCTCATAGTTCCAAAACTCCTAACCCTAAACCCAACCCTCATAGTCCAAACCCCCAACCCTAATCCCACCCCTCATAGTCCCTTAAACCCTAACCCTAATCCCACCCCTCATAGTCCCAAACACCTAGCCCTAACCCTAATCCCACTCCTATGCCTAAAACTCCTAACCCTAATCCCACTTTTCCAAGTCCCAAACCCCTAACCCAAACCCTAACCCTAATACCACCCCTCATAGTTCCAAACTCCTAACCCTAACCCACATAGTCCCAAACTCCTAACCTTAGTCCCACCCCTCATAGTCCTAATCCCACCCTCATAGTCCCAAACCCTGACCCTAATCCCACCTTTCCAAGTCCCAAACCCCTAACCCTAATCCCAACCCTCATAGTCCCAAACTCCTAACCCTAATCCCACCCTCATAGTCCCAAACTCCTAACCCTAATCCCACCCCTCATAGTCCCAAACTCCTAACCCTAATCCCACCTTTCCAAGTCCCAAACCCCAAACCCAACCCCAATCCCACCCCTCAAAGTTCCAAACCCCCAACCCTAACCCTAATCCCACCCCTCATAGTCCCAAACTCCTAACCCTAATCCCACCCCTCATAGTCCCAAACCCCCAACCCTAACCCTAATCCCACCCCTCTTAGTCCCAAACTCCTAACCCTAATCCAACCTTTCCAAGTCCCAAACCCCTAACCCTAATCCCACCCCCTCATAGTACGAAACCCCCAACCCTAACCCTAATCCCACCCATCATACTCCCAAACTCCTAACCCTAATCCCACCCATCATAGTCCCAAACTCCTAACCCTAATCACACCCCTCATAGTCCCAAAACTCCTAACCCTAACCCCAACCCTTCATAGTCCCAAACACCCAACCCTAACCCCAATCCCACCCCTCATAGTTCCAAACCCCCAACCCTAACCCCAATCCCACCCCTCATAGTCCCAAACACCTAACCCTAATCCCACTCCTCCATGCCTAAAACTCCTAACCCTAACCCTAATCCCACTTTTCCAAGTCCCAAACCCCTAACCCTAATACCACCCCTCATAGTCCCAAACTCCTAACCCTAATCCCACCCCTCATAGTCCCAAACTCCTAACCTTAATCCCACCCCTCATAGTCCCAAACTCCTAACCCCAACCCTAATCCCACCCCTCATAGTCCCAAACCCCTAACCCTAGCCCTAATCCCACCTTTCCAAGTCCAAAATCCCCAACCCTAACCCCAATCCCACCCCTCATAGTTCCGAACCCCCAACCCTAACCCCAATCCCACCCATCATAGTCCCAAACACCTAACCCTTACCATAATCCCACCCTCATAGTCCCAAACCCCCAATCCTAATCCCACCCCTCATAGTCCAAACCCCCAACCCTAATCCCACCCCTCATAGTCCCAAACTCCTAACCCTAATATCACCCCTCATAGTCCCAAACCCCCAACCCTAACCCTAATCCCACCCCTCATAGTCCCAAACTGTCACGTACCTTAAGGCAGAGCCCAAAGTGCAGGGAGTGGCCCCTCGTAAACCTCTGGTTCGGGAACCCCTGGTAGGGATGACAGGGGCTCGGGAGCACAGAGGAGCACAAGTGCCTGGCTTGTAAGCTGGTGTAGAGGGCTGATGATCCGTATGCAGCAGGAACCAGGAGGTGTTATGTAGTCCAGCAACAGGAGGCAGGCAGGTAATGTGCAGCAGACACAAGGAGGTGTCCTGTAGTCCAGCAGCAGGAAGCAGGCAGGTAATGTGCAGCAGACACAAGGAGGTGTCCGGTAGTCCAGCAGCAGGAAGCAGGCAGGTAATGTGCAGCAGACACAAGGAGGTGTCCTTTAGTCCAGCAGTAGGAAGCAGGCAGGTAATGCGCAGCAGACACAAGGAGGTGTCCTGTAGTCCAGCAGCAGGAAGCAGGCATGTGTCAGGCAAGTAGGGTCAAACACAGACGGGCAGATCAGGTACAATAGGGGAATCCAAAAGAGTAGTCAAAGTCTATTACCAGGATCAGGGCAGGCAGCGGTAAGAGGAGTCAGGATCAAGCCAAGTCAAGCACGGATCAGGTAAGTCAGATTTGCAGGTCACAGAACACACACAGGAAACGCTGTTGATCGGGCAGCAAGGCAGCAAGGTCTGGGTCCTCTTTAAATAGCGCTCTTGGCGCCAAACAGCGTCAAGACGGCCACGCGCTCGTGCGCGTTCCCGTGCACGCTCCCGTGCGCGCCACCAGCCGCTCTATCGCGCATGTGTGGGCCCCAAACGCCCTTTCTGAACAGGGGAATTCTTCTGTCCCTGGGGATGCTGGGACGCCCGCTGGGGGGACTTTCCTGACATTGCCCCCCTCCAATGGGCAGCCTCCGGATGCCCAACTGGGCCCACTTACTTGAGCTAGATCTCTTGAAAGCCGAAATCAGCTTCTGGGCATGGATGTTAGTCTCTGGCTCCCAAGAGTTCTCCTCAGGGCCATAGCCCTTCCATTTTACAAGGTACTGAACCTGGCCGCGTCTCCTCCTGCAGTCCAAGATGGTTTCCACTTCAATTTCCTCCTCGCCATTGATGAGTACAGGTTCAGGAGGGCCGGTATTCCGGTTGGCGAATTGGTCTGGAATTGAAGGTTTTAGGAGAGCCACGTGAAAAACTGGGTGGATTCTAAATGAGTCAGGTAGTTTTAATTCATAGGCCACATTATTGATTTTCCTAGTTACAGGGAAAGGGCCCACAAACCTTGGCCCCAATTTTTTGGATGGGCATGCTAATTTCAGATTCTGGGTGGACAGCCAGACCAGGTCTCCAGGCTTTAGGTTAAGGTCCCCTCTCTTCCTCCTGTCGAATATCGCCTTGTTTTGTTCCTGAGACTTTAGCATTGTTTCCTGGAGCAATTAGTTATTTGTGCTGAAAAAAATTTAGGGTTTCCTGAGCTGCTGGTACAGAGCATTCTGGAATGCTGTTAGACAGAAACAGGGGATGGAAGCCATAGTTTGAAAAAAATGGAGACTGGTTCAGGGGCGGACTGACAACTCATGGGGCCCCCGGGCAATAGAAGATCATGGGGCCCCCTTGGTCCCCACACTCAAGGGGACCAAGCGCACACACAGGGGGGGGGGGACACGCACACACAGGGGGACACTGGAGGGAGAGCACACACACAGGGGGGGACACGCACACAGGGGGACACTGGAGGGAGAGCGCACACACAAAGGGACACTGGAGGGAGAGCACACACACAGGGGGGACACGCACACAGGAGGACGCTGGGAGGGAGAGCGCACACACAGGGGGACACTGGAGGGAGAGCACACACACACAGGGGGGGACACGCACACAGGGGGACACTGGAGGGAGAGCGCACACACAGGGGGACACTGGAGGGAGAGCGCACACACAGGGGGACACTGGAGGGAGAGCGCACACACAGGGGGGGACACTGGAGGGAGAGCGCACACACAGGGGGGCACACACACACAGGGGGACACTGGAGGGAGAGCGCACACACAGGGGGGGACACACACACAGGGGGACACTGGAGGGAGAGCTCACACGCAGGGGACACACACACACAGGGGACACTGGAGGGAGAGCTCACACGCAGGGGGGGGGGGGCAAGCACACACAGGGGGACACTGGAGGGAGAGCGCACACGCAGGGGGGGGGCACGCACACACAGGGGGACACTGGAGGGAGAGCGCGCACACACAGGGGGACACTGGAGGGAGAGCGCACACACACAGGGGGACACTGGAGGGAGAGCGCACACACAGGGGGACACACTGGAGGGAGAGCGCACACACAGGGGGACACTGGAGGGAGAGCGCACACACAGGGGGGCACACACACACACAGGGGGACACTGGAGGGAGAGCGCACACAGGGGGACACTGGAGGGACAGCACACACACAGGGGGACACTGGAGGGACAGCGCACACACAGGGGGGCACACACACACAGGGGGACACTGGAGGGAGAGCACACACGCAGGGGGGGGGCACGCACACACAGGGGGACACTGGAGGGAGAGCGCACATGCAGGGGGGGGGGGGCACGCACACACAGGGGGACACTGGAGGGAGAGCGCACACACAGGGGGGCACTGGAGGGAGAGCGCACACACAGGGGGGGGGGCACACACACACAGGGGGACACTGGAGGGAGAGCGCACACACAGGGGGGGGGCACTGGAGGGAGAGCGCACACACAGGGGGACACACACACACACAGGGGGACACTGGAGGGAGAGCTCACACACAGGGGGGGGGGGCACGCACACACAGGGGGGCACTGGAGGGAGAGCGCACACACAGGGGGACACACACACACACAGGGGGACACTGGAGGGAGAGCGCACACACAGGGGGGGGGCACTGGAGGGAGAGCGCACACACAGGGGGGCACACACACAGGGGGACACTGGAGGGAGAGCGCACACACAGGGGGGCACTGGAGGGAGAGCGCACACACAGGGGGACACACACACACAGGGGGACACTGGAGGGAGAGCGCACACACACAGGGGGGCACACACACACAGGTTGACACTGGAGGGAGAGCGCACACACAGGGGGGCACACACACACAGGGGGACACTGGAGGGAGAGCGCACACACAGGGGGGCAATGGAGGGAGAGCGCACACACAGGGGGGACACGCACACACAGGGGGGACACTGGAGGGAGAGCGCACACACAGGGGGGACACGCGCACACACAGGGGGACACTGGAGGGAGAGTGCACACACAGGGGGGGACATGCACACAGGGGGACACTGGAGGGAGAGCGCACACACAGGGGGTGACATGCACACAGGGGGATACGCACACAAGGGGACACTGTGGGGTGGGGGGGACACTGTGGGCTGGGGGTGACACTGTGGGCTGGGGGGACACTGTGGGCTGGGGGTGACACTGTGGGCTGGGGGTGACACTGTGGGCTGGGGGTGACACTGTGGGCTGGGGGTGACACTGTGGGGTAGGGGTGACACTGTGGGCTGGGGGGACACTGTGGGCTGGGGGACACTGTGGGCTGGGGGGACACTGTGGGCTGGGGGTGACACTGTGGGGTAGGGGTGACACTGTGGGGTAGGGGGTGACACTGTGGGGTGGGGGGACCCGGGGCCCGTGACTCTGTACAACCCCCCCCCCCATCACTTGTGGCGGTCCTGGTAATTTACTCACCGATTCCGATGCCGATGCTCCCCGCCGGCCCCTCCACTCTTCTCTTCCATTAGGGGCCCGGACTCGGCAGGTTGAAGCGGCTGTATTACATGCCGCGAATACTGCTAACGGCGCGCGGCTCCCCGCCGGCCCCTCCTTCCCTCCCGTCCGTCCCAGGTGACGTCACGACGCATACAGTAGCAGCACCTGGGACTGACAGGAGGGAAGAAGGGGCCGGCGGAGAGCTGCGCGCCGTTAGCAGTATTGTTAGCGGCATCGCGGCATGTAATACAGCCGTTTCAAGTGACCCCTCATGTGGCCGAGTCCGGGCCCCTAATGGCCCCGGGCCCTCGGGCGGCGCCCGAGTCACCGACCTGTCAGTCTGCCCCTGGACTGGTTGGTTGCAGAATGAACAGAGTTATTGTAGGCGAACTCGGCAAGAGGTAAGAGGGGGACCCAGTCGTCCTGAGAAAAACAAGAGTAGCATCGCAGGTATTGCTCGAGGGTCTGATTAGTCCGTTCGGTCTGACTGTTAGTCTAAGGATGGTAGGCAGAGGAGAATAGGAGGTCAATTTTCAGGGCCGCACACAATGCCCTCCAGAACCTGGACGTAAATTGCACCCCGCGGTCGGACACAATGTTGGCAGGAATTCCGTGGAGCCTCACTATCTCTTTAATAAAGACTCTTGCGGGTTTCAGGAGTCGGGGGGGTGCCTTTCATAGGCAAAAAATTAGCCATTGTGGAGAATCTGTCCACTACCACGAAGATGCTGGTGAAGTCTTCTGATGGGGGCAATTCAACAATGAAGTCCATGGAGATCATCCTCCATGGCTTCTCCGGAACTGGAAGGGGGTTCAATAAACCCAAGGCCCTGGTCTTGCTGCCCTTGTTCTGGTTACATGGGGTGTATGATTCCACGTATGACCTGCAGTCCTTCAGAAGTTGGGGCCACCAGAAGGTGCGTTGGAGAAGTTCGGAGGTCTTGCATGCTCCAAAGTGGCCGGCCAGTTCATGGTCATGGCAAGACTTAAGGATGGCCACCCGTGACTGTTGGGGTACGAAGATCCTGTTTTCATGCCACAGCAGGTCATCCCTGGACTGTAGGGTACTGCCCAGCGGATGGGAGGTCACTGAAGAGGCCTGTTTAATCTGAGACAGAAGATCCTCCTGCAACATGAAAAAGTTACCCGGGGTAAGTATAATGTCTGGAGGTGGTGGAGCTGCGGATTCACTGAACATTTGAGCGTCAGATTTGGTATTCTTGGATCCCGGCCTGTAGGTGATGTGGAAGGAGAATCTTGTGAAGAAGAGCGCCCATCTGGCCTGGCGAGGCCTTAATCTCTTGGCAACCTTTAAATATTAAAGTTCTTGTGGTCCGTGTAGACCAAAATAGGATGGGCTGCTCCTTCCAGGAGGTAACGCCACTCCTCGAGTGCGGCTTTAATGGCCAGTAGCTCCCTGTCCCCGACATCATAGTTCCTCTCTGCTTCGGACAATTTGCAGGAAAAGAACGCAACCGGGTGTAGGAGTTCCTTTGGACCTTGCCTTTGGGAGAGTACTGCCCCCACTGCTACCTCAGAGGCGTCCACTCCAGGATGTAAGGAAGCGCGGGGTCAGGATGCTTAAGGACAGAGGCCAACACGAACCGATCCTTTAATGCAGAGAAGGCGGACTGAGCCTCTGGGGACCACTGAAACTTGGTGCCTTGCTTGGTCAATCTCCCTTCTTGTCCATAGGGGCAGGCCAATCCAAGATGGCAGACACTTTTTGTGGATCCATCTTAATTCCGTCTATCGAGATGACCAAGCCTAGGAACTGGATGCTTTGGCGTTCGAACTCGCACTTTTCAGGTTTCGCGTACAGGCCGTGCTGGCAGAGACGGGTTAGGACCTTTCTGACGTGTTCCCTGTGAGTAGGCAGAGAGGGGGAAAAAATCAAAATGTCATCCAAGTAGACTATAATAAACAGGTCAAGGTAATCTCTAAAAATATAATTTACAAAATGCTGGAACGTAGCAGGAGCATTGCACAGCCCAAAGGGCATTACAAGATACTCAAAGTGTCCGAAGTGGGTGCGAAAGGCAGTCTTCGATTCGTCCCCGCTTCGGATACGGACCAGGTTGTATGCCCCACGAAGGTCCAATTTGGTAAAGACAACCGCTGTTCCAAGCCTCTGAAACAATTCAGGTACCAGGGGCAGTGGGTACCAGTTCTTAATTGTGATCTTATTAAGGTCCCGATAATCAACGCAGGGGCGTAGGGAGTGGTCCTTTTTTTCCACTAAGAAAATTCCCGCTCCTGCTGGGGAAGTGGAAGGCCGTATGAATCCTTTCCTCAGGTTGTCATCAATATAAACTTTAAGAGTCTCTAACTCTAACCCTGTTAAGGGAAAGATTCTCCCGAAAGGGATTTCTGCCCCCGGAAGGAGTTTGACTGGACAGTCGTAGGGTCTGTGTGGGGGAAGTGTCTCTGCCCCCTTCTTACTGAACACATCCAGGAAACTATGGTATTCTTCTGGGACAGCCCTGCGGGCCTCAACGTCAACCTCCAGACAGAGCAAGGAGGGTGAGTCGTTGGTGGTCCCTTGCAGACAGTGCTGACGGCAGTAGGGGGAGTGGAAGCTGATGCTCCCCGTGGGCCAGTCAATTTGAGGGTTGTGGGCCTTGAGCCAGGGCATGCCCAGTATAACTGGCAAAAGAGGGGACTCAATGATGTCCAGGCAGAGTAGCTCTTGGTGATTGCCAGCGATGATGGCGTGTAAGAGAACCGTCTCTTGAGTCACAGGCCCAGATTTAATAGCCGATCCGTCGGCTAAGTGTACTTACTGTCCTCTGGCTCTGGGACGTAAAGGAATCTGGAACTTGTGGGCAAACGTCAAGTCCATGAACCCGCTACAGGCTCCAGAGTCAATTATTGCGGGGACCAGTGTATTCCCTCCTGGGAGCTGCAGGGAAAGGGAGACAGTCAGGTGAGAAGCATTGTTAAGCACAGCAGGCAGAACAGTGGTAGACAGAGTAGAGTGCTTACAGAACTTTGCGGGACAGGCCCTCACGTAATGTCCGGGTTCCCCGCAGTAGAGGCAGAGGTTATGGGTCCGCCTGCGTTGTCGCTCTTCTGCAGTGAGCGAAGGGCGGAGTACGCCCAGTTGCATAGGCTCAGTCGTAGAACGGGCAGGAGGATTGGGTACCCGGGGTAGCATCCACACAGGACAGGAAGGACCAGTCGATCGCTCAGTCCTGCGCTCCCTCAGACGCCTGTCTAACTGGGTGGATAGGTTAATCAGGTCTTCGAGGTTCGCCTAATAGAAGTGAAACCACGAAACCCACCTTAGTGGACTCGAGGGAAAAAGTTCTGTGTTGGAGTGCAAAAAAAAGTTCACAGGCATTGCGGAACGCCCTATACTTGCTGCGGTCCCCGGAGAACCTTTCTGGAGTGGGGGCCTTGGGCTCTGGAGGCAACATGACCACTGGTGGTGTAGGAGATGCACCAGGCGCCGTAGGACCCGAGGTGGATAGGACCTGTACACGCTCTTCTAATACCCCTCCTGTAGGGCCTTGACGGCCTGGGTAAGCCCAGCCAGGTGACGGCATAAGACCTCCATAGCCGAGGCTCCCTGCACGGGCTCAGACATGGCTGCCCGATACTGTCACGTACCTTAAGGTAGAGCCCGAAGTGCAGGGAGCGGCCCCTCGTAAACCTCTGGTTCGGGAACCCCTGGTAGGGATGACAGGGGCTCGGGAGCACAGAGGAGCACAAGTGCCTGGCTTGTAAGCTGGTGTAGAGGGCTGATGATCCGTATGCAGCAGGAACCAGGAGGTGTTCTGTAGTCCAGCAACAGGAGGCAGGCAGGTAATGAGCAGCAGACACAAGGAGGTGTCCTGTAGTCCAGCAGCAGGAAGCAGGCAGGTAATGTGCAGCAGACACAAGGAGGTGTCCTGTAGTCCAGCAGCAGGAAGCAGGCAGGTAATGCGCAGCAGACACAAGGAGGTTTCCTGTAGTCCAGCAGCAGGAAGCAGGCAGGTAATGCGCAGCAGACACAAGGAGGTGTCCTGTAGTCCAGCAGCAGGAAGCAGGCAGGTAATGCGCAGCAGACACAAGGAGGTGTCCTGTAGTCCAGCAGCAGGAAGCAGGCAGGTAATGTGCAGCAGACACAAGGAGGTGTCCTGTAGTTCAGCAGCAGGAAGCAGGCAGGTGTCAGGCAAGCAGGGTCAAACACAGATGGGCAGATCAGGTACAATAGGGGAATCCAAAAGAGTAATCAAAGTCCAGAACCAGGATCAGGGCAGGCAGCGGTCAGAGGAGTCAGGATCAAGCCAAGTCAAGCACGGATCAGGTAAGTCAGATTTGCAGGTCACAGAACACACACAGGAAACGCTGTTGATCGGGCAGCAAGGCAGCAAGGTCTGGGTCCTCTTTAAATAGCGCTCTTGGCGCCAAACAGCGCCAAGACGGGCGTGCGCACGCCCGTGCGCACCGCCAGCCGCGCTATCGCGCATGTGTGGGCGCCGAACGCCCGTTCTGAACATGGGAATTCTTCTGTCCCTGGGGATGCTGGGACGCCCGCTGGGGGGACTTTCCTGACACAAACCCACAACCCTAATCCCACCCCTCATAGTCCCAAACCCCTAACCCTAATCCCACCCTTATTAGTCCCAAACCCACAACCCTAACCCTAATACCACCCCTCATAGTCCCAAACTCCTAACCCAAAGACTAATCCCACCCCTCATAGTCCCAAACACCTAACCCTAATCCCAACCCCTCATAGTCCCAAACTCCTAACCCTAATCCAACCCCTCATAGTCCCAAACTCCTAACCCTTACCCTAATCCCACTCCTAGTCCCAAACTCCTAACCCTAATCCCACTCCTCATAGTCCCAAATCCCCAACCCTAACCCTAATCCCACCCCTCATAGTCCCAAACCCACAACCCTAATCCCACCCCTCAAAGTCCCAAACCCCTAACCCTAATCCCACCCCTCATAGTCCCAAACCCACAACCCTAACCCTAATACCACCCCTCATAGTCCCAAACTCCTAACCCTAAAACTAATCCCACCCCTCATAGTCCCAAACACCAAACCCTAATCCCAACCCCTCATAGTCCCAAACTCCTAACCCTAATCCAACCCCTCATAGTCCCAAACTCCTAACCCTAACCCTAATCCCACTCCTAGTCCCAAACTCCTAACCCTAACCTTAATCCCACTCCTCCATGCCTAAAACTCCTAACCCTAACCCTAATCCCACTCCTCCTAGTCCCAAACTCCTAACCCTAAGTCTAATCCCACTCCTCCTAGTCCCAAACTCCTACATCTAAACCCACTCCTCCATGCCTAAAACTCCTAACCCTAATCCCACTCCTCCTAGTCCCGAACCCCTAACCCTAACCCCACTCCTCCATGCCTAAAAATCCTAACCCTAATCCCACTCCTCCTATTCCAAAATTCCTAACTCAAACCCTAATCCCACTCCTCCATGCCTAAAACTCCTAACCCTAACCCTAATCCCACTCCTCCATGCCTAAAACCCCTAACCCTAATCCCACTCCTCCTAGTCCCAAACTCCTAACCCTAATCCCACTCCTCCTAGTCCCAAACTCCTAACCCTAACCCTAATCCCACTCCACCATGCCTAAAACTCCTAACCCTAACCATAATCCCACTCCTCCTAGTCCCAAACTCCTACCCTAATCCCACTCCTCCTAGTCCCAAACTCCTAACCCCACTCCTCCTATTCCCAAAGTCCTAACCCTAATTCCACTCCTCCATGCCTAAAACTTCTAACCCTAATCCCACTCCTCCTAGTCCCAAAATCCTAACCCTAATCCCAGTCCTCCTAGTCCCAAACTCCTAATACTAACCCTAATCCCACTCCTCCTAGTCCCAAACTCCTAATCCCACTCCTCCATGCCTAAAACTCCTAACCTTAAACCCACTCCTCCTAGTCCCAAACTCCTAACCCTAATCCCACTCCTCCTAGTCCCAAACTCCTAATCCCACTCCTCCATGCCTAAAACTCCTAACCTTAAACCCACTCCTCCTAGTCCCAAACTCCTAACCCTAATCCCACTCCTCCTAGTCCCAAACTCCTAACCCTAACCCCAATTCCACTCCTCCTAGTCCCAAACTCCTAATCCTAACCCAACCTAACCTTCAACTACAGGCACAGGCACGTAGACTTGTAGAATGCGCTTTCGGAATACTGGCCAACAAGTGGCAAATATTTCTAATGCGGCGTACACACGTGCAGACTTTTCCCGGCGGACAATCCGCCGGACTTTCCAGCTGGCTTCGCCGGACTTTCCGGGCGTGTGGACTTGCCCACACACGCGCGGACTTGCCCACACACGCGCGGACTTCTCCAGCGGACAATCCGCCGGCCAAAGTCCGCGGGACTTTTGAAAATGAACGGACTTGCCCACACACGGAGCAGTCCGTTCATTTAGAACGTAACTTCAGGTTACGTAGCTAGCGTAGGCAGTAAATGCCGCTGCGCTAGCTCCGTAACCTGGCATGGATTTAAAGGGACTCCCTACGCCAAAAAAACGGCGTGGGGGTTCCCCCCAAATCCATGTCAGACCCTTATCCGAGCACGCAGCCTGGCCAGCCAGGAAAGGGGTGGGGACGAACGAGCGCCCCCCCCCCCCTCCTGAGCCGTACCAGGCCGCGTGCCCTCAACATGGGGGGTGCCCTGGGGAAAGGGGGGCCGTGCGGCCCCCCCACCCCAAAGCACCTTGTCCCCATGTTGATGAGGACAAGGGCCTCTTCCCGACAACCCTGGCCGTTGGTTGTCGGGGTCTGCGGGCGGGGGCTTATCGGAATCTGGGAGCCCCCTTTAATAAGGGGGCCCCCAGATACCGGCCCCCCACCCTATGTGAATGAGTATGGGGTACGATGTACCCCTACCCATTCACCTAAGGTGTAAAATGTAAAGTACAAAAACACACACACTTTTGAAAAAATATTTTATTGCACTGCTCCGGGGGTCTTCTTCCGTCTTGGGGGTCTTCTCGCCGGACTCCTCCGCCATTTACCAAGCTCTTTTACCGAGCGTAGAAGTCCGGCTACCTTCTTCGTCGTCGCCGCCGTCGTCTGGGGGTCTCGATCCGCCTTCGGGGGTCTTCCGGGGTCTTCCGGGGTCTCTTCTGTTCTTGCGGCGGTCGTCGTTTTCCGCGCCGCCGGCGCCTCTTCTTCTTCTTCTTCTTTGCGATGTCACAGTCCTGGAGGATGCTGGGACTGTGACATCACAGGGGGCGGGATCACCATGTGACATGAGCATGTGACCCTGTCCCCATGTCCCTATATAAGTCCCAGCGCAGCGCGGCTCTGGCATTCCGGGCAGAGACAGCGACGGGTCCACATCGGAAGAAGAAAAGAAGAAGAAGAAGAAGAGGCGCCGGCGGCGCGGAAAACGACGACCGCCGCAAGAACAGAAGAGACCCCGGAAGACCCCGAAGGCGGATCGAGACCCCCAGATGACGGCGGCGATGACGAAGAAGGTAGCCGGACTTCTCCGCTCGGTAAAAGAGCTTGATAAATGGCGGAGGAGTCTGGCGAGAAGACCCCCAAGACGGAAGAAGACCCCCGGAGCAGTGCAATAAAATATTTTTTCAAAAGTGTGTTTTTGTACTTTACATTTTACACCTTAGGTGAATGGGTAGGGGTACATGTACCCCATACTCATTCACATAGGGTGGGGGGCCGGTATCTGGGATTCAAGATTCCGATAAGCCCCCGCCCGCAGACCCCGACAACCAATGGCCAGGGTTGTCGGGAAGAGGCCCTTGTCCTCATCAACATGGGGACAAGGTGCTTTAGGGTGGGGTGGCCCCCCTTTCCCCAGGGCACCCCCCATGTTGAGGGCACGCGGCCTGGTACGGCTCAGGAGGGGGGGGGCGCTCGTTCGTCCCCACCCCTTTCCTGGCCTGCCGGGCTGTGTGCTCGGATAAGGGTCTGACATGGATTTGGGGGGAACCCCCACGCCGTTTTTTGACGTGGGGATTCCCTTTAAATCCATGCCAGGTCACGGAGCTAGCGCGGCGGCATTTACTGCCTACGATAGCTACGTAACCTGAAGTCACGTGCTAAATGAACGGACTTGCCGATGAGCGGCAAGTCCGTTCATTTTCAAAAGTTCGGCGGACTAGCCTACTAACGGCGGGATTGTCCGCCGGACTGCCAAGTCCAGGGGATAATTTTAAAACCAAACTTAAAACTTTGGTCCGCCGGACTTTGGCGCCAAAAAGTCCGCCGGCGCCCACACACGAGGGGATTGTCCGCTGGACTTGAGTCCAGAGGATAATCCCGCTGGATTGTCCCTTCGTGTGTACGCCGCATAAAACCAATTAATCTTAATGTTGAACACGCATGTAAGGTAATCAAGGCCACGTGTATATTACATAATTTGGTGAGAGAGAGGGATGGAGTAAATTTTGAGGATACACTGTCACACAACATTGAACCGGCCGATTTTCTTCATGTGAGTGGACCTATAGTAGGATTCTCAATTCAAGATGTTTTTGCAGACTACTTTATGAGTCCGACTGGTTTACTCAGTTGGCAAGAAAACATGATTTAAAAATTCAATATACAGCCTAATTGTTTCATGTATGTTCATTAAAGCCTTGTATAAATTCATTAATGTTACATGCAATAATACATTCATTTGTTCAAAAACTTTTGGTGAGTCAATTACATTTAATTACTATATTGTATTAAAAAGTTATGAACAATATTTCATCATTACATTAAATTTAAATTTACAATGATGGGATAAAGAAGGCGTTTGTGACTAGGAGGAGTGGGATTAGGGTTAGGAGTTTGGGACTAGGAGGGGTGGGATTAGGGTTAGTAGTTTGGGATTATGAGGGGTGGGAATAGGGTTAGGGGTTTGGGACTATGCGGGGAGGGATTAGGGTTAGGAGTTTGGGACTATTAGGGGTGGGATTAGGGTTAGGTTTGGGACTATGAGGGTGGGATTAGGGTTGGGGGTTTGGGACTATGAGGGGTCAGATTAGGGTTAGGAGTTTGGGACTATGAGTGGTGGGATTAGGGTTAGGAGTTTGGGACTATGAGTGGTCAGATTAGGGTTGGGGGTTTGGGACTATGAGGGGTCGGATTAGGGCTAGGAGTTTGGGACTATGAGGGTGGGATTAGGGTTAGGGTTTGGAGTTTGGGACTATGAGGGGTGGGATTAGGGTTAGGGTTGGGGGTTAGGGACTATGAGGGGTCGGATTAGGGTTAGGAATTTGGGACTATGAGAGGTGGGATTAGGGTTAGGAGTTTGGGACTATGAGGGGTGGGATTAGGGTTATGGTTGGGGGTTTGGGACTATGAGGGGTCAGATTAGGGTTAGGAGTTTGGGACTATGAGGGGTGGGATTAGGGTTAGGGTTGGGGGTTTGGGACTATTAGGGGTGGGATTAGGGTTAGGGTTAAGAGTTTGGGACTATGAGGGGTGGGATTAGGGTTAGGAGTTTGGAACTATGAGAGGTGGGATTAGGGTTAGGAGTTTGGCACTATGAGGGGTTGGATTAGGGTTAAGGTTGGGGTTTGGGACTATGAGGGGTCGGATTAGGGTTAGGGTTGGGGGTTTGGGACTATGAGGGGTCAGATTAGGGTAAGGGTTAGGAGTTTGGGACTATGAGGGGTGGGATTAGGGTTAGGGTTAGGAGTTTGGGACTACGAGGGGTGGGATTAGGGTTAGGGTTGGGGGTTTGGGACTATGAGGGGTCGGATTAGGGTTAGAAGTTTGGGACTCAGTGCGCATGCGCGGAGTTCCTAAGATGGCCGCTTAGCCAGGAGCTCCGCTCTACCTCAGCTGGACGGAACCCATAAACCGCTTCACAGCACCCCAGAGCGGCGGTAAAAGACACCGCGTATTCCGCAAACGACGGGGCATCACCCCATATGCTCAAAACCGGGATTAGACGCAGTCTGGAGCCACAATTTGAGAGACGGGATCCGGCCGGCGGATCCAAGATGGCGGACGCGTCGAGGCAGCACCAGGCCTACACTGAGGGAAGACTTGAGGAGAGACAGGTAATTACTCCTACTGCCCTAAACTACACAATGGTGACACAGGGTTACCCACAACAGGACCTGTCTCCCTCACAAGCATCCACAGAAGCCCTAATAGGCCGTTCCATGGACGGGCCCTCAGTTTCCCTTGCAGAGCCTCCCACTGCTCACCAAGCTATACCTCTACACTCTGTTCCCTTGTCAGCATCCCTCACTATGGATGAACTCTATTTGAAATTATCAGACCTACTATCCCTAACAGCAGCCAAAATAACAGGAGAGCTTAAACAGGACTTTCAGCACTTAGGCACCAGAATTGACTACATAGAGCACAAGATGGAACAAACTGTTGCCATGACTAACCAAACCTCTGACCACCTACACACAGTACAAGATCAATTGGATATTGCCTTGTCCAGAATTGACGATTTGGAAAATAGGTCAAGAAGGTACAACGTCAGGATCAGAGGACTCCCTGAATCCGTTACCAACATACCGGCTGCGGTACAAAACATGATTCAGGCCCTAATTCCAAATGTGCCTCAGCACCGATTGGAACTAGATAGAGCTCATAGAGCACTGGGACCTCCCAGGAAAGACGGAACCCCAAGAGATGTCATCGCGAAACCGCACTTCTACGCCATCAAAGAAGAAGTGATGAGACAGGCACGCTCAGCTCCCAAAGTCTTATGCCTTGGTCATCCTGTACAATTATTCGCAGATCTCTCTCCCTCCACCATGCAACGCAGACGCTCACTAAAACCCCTACTTCAGGTCCTTTCACAGAAAGACATTAAATACAAGTGGGCCTTCCCATTTGCAGTGAGATTCACAGATAGCGGAAAATCTTATTCTTTCTCGACATTCCCGGAAGGCGAACGGCTGCTACTGCGACTCAAACTTATCTCCCAAGAAACAGAAATGGAGGTCACCTCCAACGTGCCCGGTTCTTCCAAGAGACCAACCCCGACGAGCCCGGTATCACCGCTGTGGAACAAGACCAAAATCAAGAAATCCAAGGAAAATGGCCCACCGTGATGACTAATAAGGGGTCATGAACTGTCATACACCCCTTGGTTCTAATTTGAATCTGATTTTCCTGGACTCAGATACCTGAACGCTGTTCATTTAGAACACAGGCCTTTTTTTTTCTTTTTCTTTTTTTTTTTGTCTCATTTTAGAGTTAATATCTTTGAGACATCTGGTCCCACAGGAATTGGCCGGTCCTGGACCGGTCAATTCTGGGGGATCACGCACCTATACGGTGAACGGGTGCCCCCCCTCCGCACCCCATTAGGGGCGAACGGGGGGCACCTAATGCGAAAACATACATTGTTTGCCTGTCCGCATTTTATATGCCTTTCTTTTTCTAGACGGCTGTGATTCACTTACCTCCTACAATATTAGGGGGTTCTCTGGCTGAGGTAGGCTCCTTGTGCCTCCACCTCACCCTCTGGTTCCTATTGGTATCCGAGGGTGCGACTGTCTGCTCCCTTTGGAAGCAGACATCGTTACCTATACGGTAGTAGCCCCTAGGGGGTGTCTCCACCCCTGGGGACTGTTTTTCTTGTTAGGAGACAATTTTCTTTTATTCCCCACTCTTTCCCCTTTTTCTTTTTTTTCTCCTTTTCCCATGTCCCCCCCTGTGATTTGGTGCCTAATGAGTTTTATCCTTCCAGGACAACTACCTTCATTGTTGGTTTCCAGCTCCCCATCGCCAGGAAGAAGTTATGCTACGTCGTACGGCCAAGCAGACAGGAAACTTCCAAAGGTGAGTGACGAGGTATGCCGAGCTGTCGCCCCCCCCCGCACCTAATGGCTGACACACTACAACCACATCTCAAAATAGCCTCCCACAATGTACAAGGCTTGAACTCTCCAGTCAAAAGGAAAAAATTATTTTCACACTACAAATCCCTTAAATTAGATATTTTGTTGATTCAGGAAACTCATTTCCCAATGAGATACAGTCCCAAATTTATACATGCTCACTACCCTCACTTCTACCTTGCCAAGGTGGAGAACAAAACGAGAGGGGTTGCAATTTTTTTGTCGAAATCGTGTGGCTTTACTTTTTTATCTGAGCACAGAGATGTGGAAGGGAGGTTCCTCTTGGTCAAGGGGACTATAGGAGGTCATATTTACTCCCTAGTATCCTATTACGCCCCAAACAAAGGTCAGGAACAGTTCTTTAAACGGATCCTAAACGAACTCTCTCCTCTATTAGAGGGCACGGTGATTTGGGGGGGAGACTCTAATATAGCTTTCGATCAAACAATGGATAAATCCAAACCGCCCAATACACAGCTCACCAGACCCTCCAGGGCAAGTTTAAGGATAGCAAAACTTTTACATAACAGGGGCTTCATTGATGTGTGGAGAGAATTTAATCCTTCCAAGAGGGATTACACTCATTATTCATACCTGCATAACACATACGCCAGGATTGACCATATTCTGGTCTTTCCGAATTCGCTACCAGCAATTCTTAAATCTCACATAAGTGATACGGTTCTCTCAGATCACTCGCTAGTTATCATGCACATTCAATCTAGCTCACACGCGACGAAACAGGGACAATGGCGCCTAAATGAATCTATACTTTCAGACCCGGTGCAAGTAATGGAATTAAATAAGGCCCTAACTGAGTACTTCACCCTAAATGATGTGGAAGACATTTCTCCAGAGACGCTATGGTCAGCACACAAGGCTGTAATTAGGGGAAAGTTCATACAAATAGGTTCCAAGCTTAAGAAAGAACGCATGAGACAGATAGATAGATTGGAAAACTCGTACAAATCTGCCAAAGCTCAACACAAACGTTGCCCCTCCCCATCCTTACTTGCCCACATTGATAAGCTAAGACTGGAACTTAATCTAGCTCTCACGACGAAAGCTGAAAAATCTATCCGTTGGAATTCGAACAAATTTTACACTCAGATGGGGAAGATAGGACCAATGCTAGCTAATAAATTATCTCCCAGAACTAAATTCTCCTCTTTCCCCAAAATCAGATTAGCAAATCACGGTTTAACGGCCAACCCCGCCAAAATCCTAGATGCCTTCCAAAAATTTTATGCAAAACTATACAGTGCCCCCCCACAATCCCCGAGTATTTCAATCTCTGAATTCATGGACAGTGTACCTATACCAAGATTAATAGACGAACATAGGGAAATCTTAGAAGCCCCTTTTTCGATAGAAGAAGTGACCTCAGTAATCAGAAGCCTCAGGATTGGGTCGGCACCCGGCCCGGACGGGTTGTCGGCTCCCTATTATAAAACCTTCAAGGAACCCCTAGTCCCATATATGGTTAAATTCTTTAATCACTTAACTCAAGGCAACCCCCTAGACCCTCAACTCAACACGGCATACATCACAGTTATTCCTAAGCCTGATAAAAACCCAGAAGAGATGGGGAACTACCGACCCATCTCACTTATCAACTCTGATCTTAAGGTTCTCACAAAAATAATGGCGGTTCGCCTCTCATCCTTTATTAACAAATATATACACAAAGACCAGGTGGGGTTCATTCCGGGCAGGCAAGGTCCCGACCAAATTAGAAGGGCGATAGATATTGTTTCTATTCTTCAATCTAGCTGGGATGGGGGGCCTGCACAACAGGGACTACTGTTATCACTTGATCTTCAAAAGGCTTTCGACTCAGTGTCATGGTCATACCTTTTCCTACTCCTGGAGAAATGGGGCTTCGGCCCCCGCTTTAGAGGGGTGTTTCAATCCCTATACTCAAGCCCCAAAGCCCAAATACGTATACAGGGACATTATTCCAACCCCATACCCATTGCTAGGGGAACTAGACAAGGATGTCCGTTATCCCCGATTATTTTCGCTATGGCGATTGAAACTCTTGCCATAGCGATAAGAATCAACACTGACATCCAAGGGGTCAAATGTGGGGATCGTACTCACAAATGCGGTCTATTTGCAGATGACATGCTCCTATTTTTAACGTCTCCCATCACTTCCCTTCCAAACCTACTCAAAACACTCTCAGATTTCTCTGGGATATCAGGCTTAGGAATAAATTACTCTAAATCACAGGCATTGAATATTTCTCTTCCTCCCTCCACGGTGGCCCTACTTCAAAATTCCTTTCAATTCCAATGGGGAACAGGTTACATCAAATACCTAGGGGTTTCCCTCACGGACAGGATAGAATCCCTTTACAGTAAAAATTATCCCCCACTATTTCAAAAACTAGCGGCCGATCTGAAAACTTGGTCACAATATGAGCTTTCCTGGCTAGGTAGAATTAATTCCATTAAAATGACCCTGCTCCCCAGAATTCTTTATTTCTTTAGGTCTCTTCCAATACACATTCGAAGAGATCATCTCATGACGCTACAAAGTAAAATCCTGAAATTCATATGGGGGACATCGGGATATAGAATCCCCCAACAAACTCTTTATCTACATAGGAAAAAGGGGGGACTGGGATTACCGTTTCTCCCTAAATACTATCAGGCAGCCAGACTAGCCCAATTATCTGCTGTCTACTCATCATCTGAAAAACCAGACTGGGTCTATATGGAGAGGCAAGCAGTACCCCAACAGACTTTAGAATATCTATTATGGTGTCCACGAAAACGAAGGCCAGCAATTCTCTCACCTTCCCTATCTCAGTCCTTTGCCCTTTGGGACAAAATTCGTGATAATCCTAACCTAATCTCGGAAGCTAGACCTCTCTCCCATATCTTTGGCAACCCAAACTTCCCACCAGGGATGGTAATTAAGACATTCCAGTGGTGGTTGGATAAGGGACTGTACCGCATTGGACAATATTTCACGAATAAAGGACCTCTCACCCTAAACTTTTGCACTCACAAACTAGAAATGCCTACCTCTGAAAAACCCAGATTTGATCAAATATCACACTTTTTACACGAGATTTGGACAGATAAACCTCTGCCTCCCAAATTTACTGATTACGAACTGTGGTGTGGTCAGGCCGAGGGCCGGAGGGGCGGCATCTCGGTAATATACTCGTCGCTCACACAATCTTCCAATAAATCTACTTACATGTCTAATTGGGAGACTGATCTCCAACAAGAATGGAACTTAGACACCTGGCACCAGGCGGGTTCTAAAGCCTTTAAGGGTATTCTTAATATTTCTTTAGTGGAAGCAAACGTTAAAGTTCTCATGAGATGGTACATGACCCCATCTAGGATAGCTGCAATGTACCCCTCGGCGGACCCTTGCTGTTTCAGAGGGTGTCAGTTGAGGGGAACATTGGTACACATCTGGTGGGAATGCCCAAGAATACGGCCACTATGGGCAAAAATATTCTCCTTAATCACCAAGGTCACAAACTGTTCAGTTCCTAGGACTGCAGCTGTTGCACTCTTGAATGCTAACATTTCGGGCGTTTCCGGGCCCAAGCGAAGGTTGATTCACTTTATTCTATTGGGAGCCAAACTGACCGTTGCAAGGGCCTGGAGACACCCGAAGATTTCCTTCAAAGCAATAGTCAGTAAGATCTCATGGATAATGACCCAGGAGAAGCTAGCCAGTATATTACTGGATACCACTCAAAAATTTGAAGCTGTATGGGAACCATGGGCATCTTACTGCGGTATATCCCTCATTCCAGGGGTCCTGTCGGATAAATCTCTGAATCCCAACTAATTTTAGGCACAACCACCCTATTTCCCCTCATCCTTTTTTATTTTTTTTTTATCTGTCCCTTCCTCATATTTATTATTATTTATTTTTATATGTTTTCTACGATAGCCGGGTTAGCACCAGCTACTTTCTAAGTTGACTCGAGGAAACTGTTATAATACACAGGCGACAGTTGTCGTCATTCTACTCACAGAGAGATCCTCACCTTTTGAGACGGGTCACTAGCCCCACTTTCTTTCATTCCTGAATTCCTATTTACCACTAGAGATGAAACTCAGGGGAGATGGCCCAGGGCACAGTTTGATCCCAATTGGGGTGCCCTGTGCCAGCTCTCTCCCTCCAATGTGAAAACAATCTTTAGAGGTTTCTTTGCTAGAAGCGAATCTCCTATTGGGAATTCAGTGAGTCACCCCTCCCTATGACACCACGTCCCACCTGATTTCAGTTATAAGCTAGTTATTGTATCACGAGATCGGTTTGGCTCGTTTTGACTTTCCTGACTATTGTAACATGTACGACAATGAGTGAATTTCTCTGTATGCCCGAGTTATGTATTTTTTGTGCAAATTTAATAAAAACTTATTGAAAGAGAAGTTTGGGACTATGAGGGGTGGGATTAGAGTTAGGATTAGGAGTTTGGGATTATGAGGGGTCGGATTAGGGTTAGGGTTGGGGGTTTGGAACTATAAGGAGTGGGATAAGGGTTAGGAGTTTGGGACTATGAGGGGTGGGATTAGGGTTAGGAGTTTGGGACTATGAGGGGTCGGATGAGGGTTGGGGGTTTGGGACTATGAGGGGTGGGATTAGGGTTAGGATTAGGAGTTTGGGATTATGAGGGGTCGGATTAGGGTTAGGGTTGGGGGTTTGGGACTATAAGGAGTGGGATTAGGGTTAGGAGTTTGGGACTATGAGGGGTGGGATTAGGGTTAGGAGTTTAGGACTATGAGGGGTCGGATTAGGGTTAGGAGTTTGGGACTATAAGGGGTCGGATTAGGGTTAGGAGTTTGGGACTATGAGGGGTGGGATTAGGGTTAGGAGTTTGGGACTATGAGGGGTGGGATTACAGTTAGGGTTAGGAGTTTGGGACTATGAGGGGTGGGATTAGGGTTAGGGGTTTGGGACAATTAGGGGTGTGATTTGGGTTAGGGTTAGGATTTTGGGACTATGAGGGGTCGGATTAGGGTTAGGACCCAGTCATGTTTCTTGTCCCACAGTTCTGGGTGCTTCCTCATTGTGTCAATGAATTCCTCTGGATCTCCACTGCCAGAGGGTCTTTCTGCTCCAACTTCTGCAGCTGTAGGCTTCATCTCTATAGATTCCTCCATCATGTTATACTCTGTCTTGCTCTGTCTGATCTCCTCTCCCCTTTTCAACAGGATTTCCTGGTATCCCAGCATCCTCCTCTTTACTGCGGTCATGTGACCTTCACACAGCTTCTGGGCGGTTTTACTGCGGTATTACCGCGGTTTTACTGCGGTTTTACTGCGGTTTTACCGCGATTCCCATTCATTTCAATTGGGATGGGTGTTTTTACAGTGCTATTTTCAGCACCCAAAATCTTCTCCAAAAAAGCTGAGCCAGCACAACTCCTCAGTGTTTAAGGCTACACTGAGATACATGGGAGGCATTTTTATTGCGGTATTTAGGCGGTAATTTCACTGCTAAAGCACATGACAAAACGCCTCAGTGTGAAAGGGGCCTTACATGCAAAACGCTGCATTTTGCATGAAAAAAAGTCCCCGACCCTTTCCAAAAACGCAGAGGCACAAAAAGGCATTCATGTGAACATGTTCCATAGGAACTCATGTTAAAAAATTTCCCTGCATTTTTGCAAATTGCAAAATGCATCAAAAAACGCATTAGTGTGAACCAAGCCACACATCATTTTCAGCGGTACTTAATTGGCCACTTGTCTCCAGTGGTATTTTTCATACGAGCCACTCGCCGTTTCCTGTCTGTCATTTCTCCCTTAGGACAGTTGAGTTCAGCTTCCGTCCTGCACCACATATCGAGTTGCCACACGCAGCTGGCTTCTCATAACTCTGTCAGGCTATACCTAGCCAGCGTCCAGCATTCCTATCCTTACAGGACCCCGGAGAGCCATCTGTGTTTATGACCCATACAGTAAGATCCCCTCTACCTGGCATCCAAAAGCATCAGCCCGTAGCCAACGGCAAACGCTTGCCCATCACAACTGCCATCTTTAGGGACATGAAAAAAAAAATTTTAAAAAAATTTAAAAATCCTTGCACGTTCCCCAGTCAAGCCATCCAAGCGGCCATCTACCTGGCCCTTTACGGTTTTCTACGGCCTAGCGAATTCATCATTAGTGGCACTGGCAGCCAGGTACTATACAGACACTACCTGACTCGTTTTTAAAACCCATTATGTCCTTCAGCTTACGGTCTCCAAAACTCAACAATCCAGACCCGAGCTCTACATTAACCTTTTTTGTATTAGCAACTCCATGCAGGCCAGCCTCCCTCTTGACAAGCTGACCCCCATCAGGTCAGTTCTCCAAGACTTCACCTATACACAGGGGTGTACCAAGAAGCAGATTCAGTCTCTCTTGAGAATGCTCAATTCTGCAATACGGGTCATTCCCCAAGGTCAATCTTTATGTCATGCTTCCTGGACTTCCTCTCCCAGACACAGGACCCCTGTCAGATCCTTAATTTAGGCACCGTGGCAATAGCGGACCTATCAATGTCGGAAGGTTCCAGTACTACAGGGATCGGTATATCAATGTTTATACAGTCTATGTCGCCCCTATCACACCAGGTAGTGACAGATGCCGCAGCCACCACAGGCTTCGCTGCAATTTTTGCCCACCATTGGTTTAATGGACCATGGCCTCCAGAGATACTCCTAAACCCCGGGTTTACCCGGACTTCCTCCCTCTTCGAGCTATACCCCATCATGGCAGCTCTATCCCATAGTGGCAGCCGCTCAGCTCTGGGGTCATTGCTGGACAGGGCAAACTGTGGCCTTCACCACCAACAACCAAGCCACAGCAGAGATCATTAATAGAGGCAGGTCCAAATCCCTCGCAGTCATGTCCTTCCTGCGTAGGCTGGTACAACTGTCATTACAATTTCAGTTCAACGCTTACTGTACATTTGTTCCCGGGCAAGCAGGAGGTGCACTATCACGTTTTAACTACTCCTCCTTTTTGAACAGGTGCCCGGAGCCGATCCAGTATCAGCCACTATCCCCGCTTGGTCTCAGCTGACCCTCGATTAGCAAAACATCTGCAAACAGCGACCCAGCTCATTAACGTCTCACTATCTTGCAACACCCTCAAAGCCTACCAGACAGCCTGGAGGGCCTTCAACAAATTCCTGACACACTACTCCTAGGAAATTTCAAACATCAAGCAGATACTGGCCTTTATCTCATACTTACATACCCAGCTGGCCCTATCTCACAACACTATTCGGCTATACCTAGCCGGCATCCAACATTTCTTGTCCTTATGGGACCCCGCAAAACCTTCCTTATTCACGTCCCACGCAATTCGAGCCATGCTACGTGGCATCCAGAAACTCCAACCGGTGGTCAGCGCCAAACGCTTACGGATAACGGGTGACATCCTTAGGGGTATGTCGACCATCCTGACTACCTCTCCATTTGGTCTCCCTCCCCCAGTATGGTCCTACAAGCAGCCAGGTATTTGGCCTACTATGGGTTCTTGCGACCTGGAGAGTTCATCTGCAGCAATCCAGCAGGCCAAGTGCTACGTAGACGCCACTTAGTCCACTACAAAGATAACTTCGTCCTTCATCTAGCGGTTTCTAAAACCCAGCAAGTAGGCCCCGGGATAGACATCCACCTTTACGGAACCAATAATAGCGGGTGTCTAGTTGCCACACTCAACTAACTGTTGTCACTACTGCCCGAACAGCCGGACTCCAGTCCTCTTCTTCCTTTCCTATCAAGCCCTTGAGTACCTGTCAGTTCATGAAACACATGAGGATACTTCTCTGCAACTTTCACCTGAACCCTAGCCAGTACTTCGGTCACTCCTTCCGCATTGGGGCGGCCTCAGCAGCATCCCATCACGGGGTCCCAGACCATGTCATTAAAAGACTAGGCAGGTGGAAGTCTGCCTGCTTCGCCTGGTACATCCCCAATCCGCAAGTGGAAATGGCTCAGGCATTTACTAAACTCACTCAATGATCAAACTCAAATTAATAAAGAACTATCCCCTACCTGAATGTTTTTGCCCCCTTATTTTGGTATACCGTACGTAGACCAAGGCACACTTTCAGGTCCATTTCATGTGGTAAGTTTCATGTTAAAATCTGAATGTTATCCATATCCATATCGGCCATAGGGCTCCAACCATAAATAAGAAGGCCAGTATTTTGGCCTGAATTTATGGGAGGAGCCCGGGGGGGTATTTAACCAGCCCGCTCACCTGTGGTCTTTGTCGGTTTCCTGTGCGCGATACCCACCCTCCCATCCCCTTTTTAGGGCATTTCTCAAAGTATTCATATTCCTCAGAGATTACTCATTTTATCTCATTTCATATTTCATTTCATTCCCCAATTCTTATCTAGGGTATGCCCCCTGATTTTGGTATACCGTACGTTAGACCAAGGCACACTTTCAGGTCCATTTCATGTGGTAAGTTTCATGTTAAACTTTGAATGTTATCCATATCCGTATCGGCCATAGGGCTCCAACTTTAAATATATATATATATATATATATATATATATATATATATATATATATATATATATAGATATATATATATATATATATATATATATATATATATATATGTATCTATATATATATATATATATATATATATATATATATATATATATATATATATATATATATATATATATATATATATATATATATATATATATATATATATATATATATATATATGTGTTTATGTATGTATATATATATTATATATATATATATATATGTGTTTATGTATATATATATATATATATACACACTATATTACCAAAAGTATTGTGATGCCTGCCTTTACACGCACATGAACTTTAATGGCATCCCAGTATTAGTCCGTAGGGTTCAATATTGATTTGGCCCACCCGTTGCATCTATAACAGCTTCAACTCTTCTGGGAAGTCTGTCCACAAGGTTTAGGAGTATGTCTATGGGAATGTTTGACCATTCTTCCAGAAGCGCAAGAGGTCAGGCACTGATGTGGATGAGAAGGTCTGGCTTACAGTCTCCACTCTAATTCATCCCAAAGGTATTCTATCGGGTTGAGGTCAGGACTCTGTGCAGGCCAGTCAAGTTCCTTCACCCCAAACTCGCTCATCCATGTCTTTATGGCCCTTTCTTTGTGCACTGGTCCAAATCATTTTGTGGAGGCGGGATTATGGTGTGGGGTTGTTTTTTAGGGGTTGGGCTTGGCACCTTATTTCCAGTGAAGGGAACTCTTAAGGCTTCAGCATACCAAGCCATTTTGGACAATTTCATGCTCCTAACTTTGTGTGCGTTTGGGGATGGCCCCTTCCTGTTCCAACATGACTGCACACCAGTGCACAAAAATGGTCCATAAAGACATGGATGAGCTAGTTTGGGGTGGAGGAACTTGACTGGCCTGCACAGAGTCCTTACCTCAACCCGATAAAACACCTTTGGGATAAATTAGAGTGGGGACGGCAAGTGGGGCCTTCTTGTCCAGATCAGTGCCTGACCTCACAAATACGCTTCTGGAAGAATGGTCAAACATTCCATAGACACACTCCTAAACCTTGTGGACAACCTTCCCAGAAAAATTTAAGCTGTTATAGATGCGAATGGTGGGCCAACTCAATATTGAACCCTACGGACTAAGACTGGGGTGCCATTAAAGTTCATGTGCATGTAAAGGCAGGCGCCCTGATACGTTTGGTAATATAGTGTATATTACATATTGTCAGTAATTTTATAACCCATATATAAATACTTCTTCAATTTCTGTACAATGTACATTTATATAACAGTTTATAAAATGAACAGGTATCATTATGGTGCATAGAGGAAAAATATTGTTATTGTTTTATACAAACTCACTGACTTCTGTGACCTTTATATTTGTATTGCTAATGGTGCATGTGATTTTTGTCCATCAGCTGTGTCAGAAGGGCAATCACTTTTTCATAGATCGCATGTCCATGTCCTTTCCACCCCTGTAAATTACTAGAGGTGTAATGTTCTGGATCTGTCATGGTAAGCACGCAGGCAAAGTAAATATAGTTGCTCTTCCTCTGTACTAGCTTTTTCCAGCTCTGTCTGACTGTGTCAGTGGTATAAACCACAACGTGTACACCAAGAGATGTTATTTGCTGATCTCATGTACAGCTAGGAATGTCTAGCAGCACACTGAGAATAAACTCTGCTGGACAGCGAGTGTCCCTGGACAACCTTTGTCTAAATGCAGAAATAAGAATCTGCTATGTAGATAATTTGAATTTTTAAGCTATAAAATGAACTAATGTTAAATCATCACAAAAAATAACTTAATGAAAAAAGTCCTTATCTGTTAAAATAGAACTACTATCAGGTTAACAGTATAATAGTTCAAAAAATTATATTGTTATATTAAAAACTATAAATAGTTAATATGAGGGGTACTATATATAAGTGATGTTTTTGCACCATAATATTAATTAAAGTAGCTTCTAAAATCAATATGAATAAAATAACTCAAAATTAACCCACTCACAACAGGGTTGACAAATTAGCTAAAATTGTGTTGACTTTCCAAATTAAAGATGCTCACATACATCAAATTTTCACTAACAGTGCAATAAATGAAGGTTATCTACAATATACAGTAATTTACGATACACAATAATCAAGACTGCTGAGCCCTGACACCGTAGTTCATTTATGTTATTCCATCATCCGCAGCCTTGCTCTCCTGTGTCTCTGTGTGTCTCCTCTGTCCTCCTCCTCCCTCCCTGCCTGTCTGCTTGTACCAGCGCATGCCCCCCCCCCCCGCTCCTGCTGCTTTAATAACTGCAATAAAATCGTCTTATCCCCTCTGTGCCTGTGTAATGTAAAAAATCTGCTGATCTGTACCTATATGAGCGTGGCTCCCGGTGCTCAGCTGATTGTCGGCTCTCTCTTTCCTCTCTCCCCCTCCTCACCGACTGACGTCAGTGGGAGTGCTCGGCCCCACCCACTGGAGCTGTGAGCTGAGAGTGAAGAGAGCTGAGGAATCAGCTGAGCGCTGGGAGCGGAGCTCATATAGGTACAGATCGTAAGATTTTTTACATGACACAGATACAGGGAAACTTGTTATTATGGTACAGAGGGGATACAATGATTTTATTGCTGTGGGTTAACAACCACTTTAATTAATTTTACAAATGCATAATGTAGTTTTATTGGCTGTTTTAGGTCATTGCATGGTTTATTTTAGCTTATTAATGTTTCTAGACCCAGACTATTTATTATGCACATATTTGCTAACGCTATGCATGAGGAAAGTCATAGAATACATTTTGATGTTACATAGTTAGTTAGGTTCATCCAGTTCAACCACAAATAAAATAATATATATATATATATATATATATCATACAATCCCATATACCCCATTCTATACCCACAGTTGATCCAGAGGAAGGCAAAAAAAAACCAGCAGAGCATGCTCCAATTTGTTAAAGCAGGGGAAAAAATTCCTTCCTGATCCCCCGAGAGGCAATTAGATTTTCCCCAGATCAACTTTACCTATAAATGTTAGTACCCAGTTATATGATGTACTTGTAGGAAAGTATCCAGGCCTTTCTTAAAGCAATCTACTGAGCTGGCCAGAACCACCTCTGCAGGGAGTCTATTCCACATTTTCACAGCTCTTACTGTGAAGAAACCTTTCCGTATATGGAGATGAAATCTCTTTTCCTCTAGACGTAAAGAGTGCCCCTTGTCCTCTTTGTTGACTGTAAAGTGAATAACTCAACACCAAGTTCACTATAGGGACCCCTTATATATTTATACATGTTGATCATATCCCCCCTTAATCTCCTCTTATCAAGGGTGAATAAATTCAGTTCCTCTAATCTTTCCTCATAGCTGAGTTCCTCCATGCCTCTTATCAGTTTGGTTGCCCTTCTCTGCACTTTGTCCAGTTCCCCAATATCCTTTTTGAGAACTGGTGCCCAAAACTGAACTGCATATTCCAGATATACTAATGATTTGAACAGGGGCAAAATGATATCTCTCTCTCTGGAGTCCATACCTCTCTTAATACAAGAAAGGACTTTGCTCGCTTTGGAAACCGCAGCTTGGCATTGCATGCTATTATTGAGCTTATGATCTACCAAAACCCCCAGATCCTTCTCGACTACAGATTCCCCCAGTTGTACTCCCCCTAGCATGTATGATGCGTGCATATTCTTAGCCCCTAAGTGCATAACTTTACATTTATCAACATTAAACCTCATCTGCCACATAGTCGCCCAATTAGACAGAGCATTGAGGTCGGCTTGTAAATTGGAGACCTCCTGTAAGGACGTTATTCCACTGCATAGCTTGGTGTCATCTGCAAAGACAGAAATTTTACTTTTGATCCCAGACCCAATATCATTTATAAAGATATTAAAAAGTAAGGGTCCCAGCACTGAACCTTGGGGTACACCACTGATAACCTTAGACCATTCAGAGTAAGAATCATTAACTACTACTCTCTAAATTCTGTCTTTTAGCCAGTTTTCTATCCATTTACAAACCGATATTTCCAAACCTGTAGACCTTACCTTACACATGAGCCGTGTGTGGGGAACTGTATCGAACGCTTTTGCAAAATCCAAGTATACCACGTCCACCGCCACCCCTCTGTCCAAGGTTTTACTTCCCACTTCATAAAAAGAAATCAGGTTTGTCTGACAACTTCTGTCTTTCATGAATCCATGCTTTCTGTTGCTTAAAATATTTTTTTCCTGCAAGAACTCGTCTATGTGGTCTTTTATTAATCTCTCCAGTATCTTCCCAACTATAGAAGTAAAACTAACAGGTCTATAGTTACTTGGTAAAGACTTTGTTCCCTTTTTAAATATAGGCACCACATTGGCCCTGCGCTAATCCAGTGGTACTATTTCTGTCATTAATGAGTCCCTAAAAATTAGATACAATGGCTTTGAAATTACAGAGCTCA
Source organism: Lithobates sylvaticus (assembly GCA_028564925.1). Lineage (NCBI taxonomy): Eukaryota > Metazoa > Chordata > Amphibia > Anura > Ranidae > Lithobates > Lithobates sylvaticus. Next base: position 410,739,071 of record CM053026.1, read on the forward strand.
ATTTTTTTTGGATCCGTGGGTGGATGCCATCGGGTCCAGGTGCTTTATCCACCTTTATTCTATCTAAATATTTCTGGACCATATCACTTTTGAGCCATTGTGGATTTGGGGCTGTGTCACTACCACCCCCATTATGGACATGAGCTCCCCCATGCTCCTTTGTATACACAGAGCTGAAGAAAGTATTTAATAAATTAGCCTTCTCTTTGTCCCCTGTCACCCACTCTAGATTATTTTGTAAAGGGCATACATGCTCAGACTTGACCTTTTTACTATTAATATATTTGAAGAATTTTTTGGGGTTAGTCCTACTATCTTTTGCGATCTGTCTTTCGTTTTGAATTATTATTATTTTTTTTTTATGAAAACTTTTTATTTATATTTCCAAAACAACAAAAACAAACAGACATTATCATATGTCAAAATATGGTTACAGACAATGAACAAAGTTCAGGATCGGGTCCACGGGAGCACAATCTATGCAGTAGGTATACACAATCAGTCATCGAAAAAGCACGATCAGTACAGTTGAAGTTACAGTAACAAAAAAAAGTATGTCTACCGGGGTCATCCGAGGGGAAGTATTGGATCCATAAGGAATCTTTGGGGATCAGGTAATTGTCAGGTGTTTTGCTTCCACCCAATTGTCCCAGATCTTCCCAAACTTTTTGGGACAGTTTCTGCCCAGATATGTCAGCTTCTATAGTGATAGAGCTGTGTTTATTAAAGACTGCCACATGTGTTTAGTAGGGGGAAGGGGTTGGTTCCTCTGCATCAGTATAGCTTTACGTGCATATAGTGTAGTATAGAACACAAACAGTTTCTTGCCCCACGAGACCTCCAGAAAGTCACAGACCCCCAATAGAAGGGTTATGGGACTAAATGGGACCACCAGTTGCCCAATAGCATTAATGTCAGTCAATACCTCCCTCCAGAAGTCAGTTATCCCAGGGCAAGACCAGACCACATGGAAAAAGTCTGCGTCAGGAGAGGAGCATCTAGGACAGGCACTCGAGTGGTCAGGATAAATTCTTGCCAGGCGTGCTGGGGAGAAGTAGGCCCGATGGACAAATTTCAGCTGAACGAACCTGTCCCTAGCAGATATCGTAAGGGGTAAGCATTGCTGGATGCCCTCCTCCCAGTCCTCCCCAGTGAGCTCCGGAACATCATTATGCCAGAGTTGGTACAACTGGGAAACCTTGGAGGTGTCGTGCGTAGCAAATATATTATACAAGGTGGAGAGTACGTGCCCCTCATCAGGAGAGCGGAGCGCCTCCTCCATTTCCGACACCCCCAGGTTCCCCCGATCAGAGAACTGGGATCGAAAGGCATGCTGCAGCTGCAAATACCTAAAGAACATATGGTTCGGTAGAGCGTGGTCCCTCTTCAGACTATCGAAGGGCAGTAGCTGCTCCTGCGAGACAATATCAGCTAATGATGTAATACCATGTCTAGCCCAGACCACCGGGTCCGGGATAGAGTGGAAGTGAGGGAGTCGGGGATTCCCCCACAGGGGGGTCGCCGGTGACCAGACATCTGGGGACTTCATCAGTTTTTCAACTGTCTCCCAAACCTTCAGAGTCGCCTGCATCGGGAGGGTTATACCGGGGTTAGATCGGGGCCCCCTGTGGACAAGGTTTCTCAATTCCGCGTAGGAGCCTAACAGCGCCGCCTCCAACGAGGCTGCAGGGTTGGCAGGATTTTCAGAGAACCACCACTTAATCGTAACGAGCATCGCCGCCCAGTAATATTTAAGGAAGCAGGGTAAGGCAAGACCCCCCAACGCAAGGGGAAGCTGAAGGGTAGTTTTAGCTATTCTGGGGGCCTTCCCATTCCAGACAAATGATGTGATGATACTGTCTAGGTGTTGAAAAAACTTTTTGGGAACGGGGACGGGGGATTGACGGAATAGATACGTGAATTTGGGCAGGACCGACATTTTAACCAGGTTAACACGTCCCACTGGCGATAGGGGCAGGGCTTTCCACACGGCGCACTTCTGGGCCAACCGCGTGACCACCGGGCTCAGGTTAAGGTCAACTGCGTGACCCTTTGCAACTGCCCATCCGCCAGTGGGAGAGAAACACCAGAGTGAAGAGGGAACAGTATAGATTTCCCCCAGTTTATACATATGCCCGAGTAGTGACCGAACCTATTTATTATGGACAGGGCTGCTTGTAGTGACTGTCCGTCATCCCTGAGATACAACAGGGTATCATCCGCATAGAGTGATACTTTTTCACATAGGGGACCCCGAGTAATCCCTCGAACCTCAGCAGTGGAACGGAGAAGAGCTGCCATGGGCTCAATCGCCAGCGCAAAGAGCCCCGGGGAAAGAGGGCAGCCCTGCCTGGTCCCCCTGTGTAATCAAAAGGATGGGGAGATAACCGTGCCTGTACGAACCCTGGCCGTGGGCGCCTTGTACACCGTCCTAACCCAGGAGACGAAGACAGGGCCGAATCCAAATTTACTGAGAACCTCCCAGAGAAAGGCCCACTACACGGAGTCAAAAGCCTTCTCCGCGTCTAGGGAGGCAACCACCTCTCTCTCTGCCTCCTCGTCCCCAGAGGCCAGGACAGCGTACAGCCGCCTTAGATTAATATCAGTCCCCTTCCTGGGCATAAAGCCCGATTGATCCTCATGGACCAGAGTGAGTATTACGTCGTTTAGATGCCTGGCAAGAATTTTGGTTAGTACCTTTGCGTCAGAGTTGAGTAGGGAAATGGGGTGGTAGGAAGGGCATTGTTTGGGGTCCTTCCCGGCTTTAGGAATGACCACAATAATAGCCTGAGCCATGGAGGGGGGGAGATCACCCTCCTTCAGAGTCTCAGTGAACATGCCATGCATTTTTTCCGCTACATCTTCTATATACTGTTTGTAGAATTCGGGGGGTATCCCGTCTTCCCCAGGGGTTTTCCCCCTCTGCATGGAGCCCAAAGCTAACCGTACCTCATCTAAAGAAATGGGGGAGTCTAAAGCCCCATACACACGGTCGGACTTTTTCATGGATTCTGTCCGATCGGACAAGGTTGTTGAAAAATCAGACCGTGTGTATGCACCATCGGACAGTGTTCGTCGGTTTGTCCGACGGACAAAGTCTTATCTCCTGCTGGAAATATTTGCCGTCAACACGGTCCGATCACACCAAATCCGAGCGTGTGTACGCTTGTCCGACGGACAAAGTGCTACGCATGCTCAGAAGAAATTCTGTGACGGAAGCGCTCGGTCAGGTAAAACTACCTTTCCTAATCGACACAGCACATTCGTCACGCTGCAATGTTAAAATGTCTTTAATGCAGCGCATTCTCTTTTTCTTTACAATGCAACAAGAATGACATCTTTTAGCTGCTCCTATTCACCCGCACTTCTCACAAACTTACTTCTTTATTACTTTGCAGCATTTATACACTACATGTTTATTTTGACTCTGAACGGAAAAGAATCTTTGTTATTTTTTTACCATGATTTGTCTTTTTTTTTTTTTTTTGGGGAATACATATTTGAATGTTTTTTTTTTGTTTTTTTTGGAGGGGGGTTGTGTGTCTCAAATTACCAAAAACACATTATTAACATTTGTATTTCTTGCTTAAATTTACTAGGAGGTTGTTTGTTGTTGGTGCCCCTTGTTAATTCTACTTTAGGATTAGTGAAATGTACCTGCTTACTCAAAGAAAAACTGTCATTGTAGCAAAGTAAAACACAATAGTCAATGATTATTTCAAATCAAAAAAACCTTTATTTAGGTCACACCAACAAACCAAAGAGGAACGCAGCCATGGTGAAACTTGGGGAATTTGCAAAGTCTTGGCCCCCCACGGCAACCATCATTGTTCAAGCGTAGAAAATTGGGGGCCTGAGGAGTACGTATATTAAGGGGAGTGCAATCTGGTCGTGAAGTCCAAAGTATCCGGAACTGCAGCAGATGCCATCTAGGTCCCCAGGCTCTGGTACTACAAGAGGCTCCATCTTCTCTCAGACCAGACTGATTCCAGGTCGTCACTCTCAGGTCTTCCTTCCACGCTTCCTTGCACGCTGTGGCTGTCGTGCTGGTGGGGTGGCAGAGGAGGAGGAGGAGGAGGAGGAGGCGGAGCATGGTAGCTATGGCAAACATGTGTGACTGGGGTCATCTCCCCAGCCCTACCCTTATTTAGGACATGGAGGATGAGCCCTCACACATGTTGCGTTGCCTCACCTCCATACCCATCATTTTTGTGACAACCACCGAGCCAAAGGTCTCCTCGTCGGCGGGTGTGGCATGTAGGGAGTCTGAAGCCTCTCTGATCATGCGGAGCGCTGACTGTGCCGCATAACCCCCCCTTCTCGCCCTTTTGTACGGAAGGCGTAGGGGAGGGGTTTGGGTGTCAGTCAGGCTCCGCGGCCTAGCCCCCTCTTGGCTGCCACTACCCAGCTGGTGGCTGCCACTAACCCCTGCCTCCTCCTGACTGCCACCTTCCACAGCCACCTCCTGGCTGAGGTCTTCCTGTGTATGAAAAAGGGACATAGTTTCAGTTATTTGTTCATCAAACACACACAATTCTCATCTAGTGACTGTTGCAAAATGTTTACAAATAGAAAATCATACAATTCTCAGCCCAGCAGTTTAGATTCTGGCCCCAAATGTCTCCAACACTACTGTCAGTTGATATGTCAAACACGTTAGGAACTAAGCAATTGGGGATCCTGAATTAAGTGAACATCATTCATTATTCCCATAAATGGTAACAAAAATACTATACCTGGAACAAGCTGGGCTCCTCCACCTCTTCCATACTGGAAGGCCCAGGTTGCTCCTCGGAAGCCTCATCAGGGGTGGCCTGCGCGCAAGGAAGCGTGGAAGGAGGAGTCGAGGTTGGCTCCGTGACATCAGTCTGGTCTTTCAGAAAATGGAGACTCTGATAGTACCAGAGCTTGGGCACATAGACCTCATCTGCTGAAGTTGCAGTTTCCTCAGACTTCACGACCTTCTTGCGCTCCCTGATATACGCACTCCTCAGGCTGCCAATTTTCTTTCTTATATCATCAACAGTTGCCGTGGGGAACCTTGGCTTGACAAATTCCACAAGTTCCTCCAGGGCTGCGTGCCTCTTTGGTTTGTTGGTGTAATGTGGGTGTTTACCCTGCCATAAAATGGGAAATTCCCTGTATTTGGCAATGAAGAGGGGGAGAAAACTCATGTCGTTGAATCCCTGCATAATCTCTGCAAGACACAACACCACACAAAACCCTCTCAATTATGTCAGTCTAAACTCTCCTAATCTTCTCCATAAAGAAGCCTCAAGTTAAAATCAGTCTAGGCTAGTTATGTACCAACGTCAAATTGTACCTTCGTTTGTAGCGATCGTCTCGTGTGAGTTTTCTCTCCCCTCGTCTCCCAGATCGTGGCTACGACACAGGCGTGTGACGTTTTAGATACAGTGCGCATGCGTCAAACTCCGCCCGCCCCTGACGATCTTTCTCGTCTATTCCCCACCCCTTCTCTTTACGGCGCAGTGGGGAGAGCACATGGCGGGGACACAGCAGGTGGAGGAGGAGGACGAGGAAAGTCCGGAGGCAGAAACGTCCCGATCCCGGAGCCTGAAATTCAAGGCCTCCAATATGTCATTTGGAGAAATGTTGGAGATGGTGGACATATTAAAGAGGAGCGACTATGATGGGAAGTATGGGCCTTACCTCAACCCCAATGTCCGCAAGGCCAAGATCATGTCTAAAGTTGTGAGAAGGCTGTACAATCAGTTTGGGGTACAACGATCCAAGGAGCAACTGAGGAAACGCTGGTCAGACCTGAAACTGAGGGAGGCCGATCAGTACAGAAAGATCAAGCGAATTCTTCTAAAAAGTAAGTAGTTGGGTTTTGTGTCTGATTTCTTGCTTGCATACTGCTCCATTGTGGTTTGATTTTTACAAAGTTGTACATTCCAAAATGGCCACTTTCAGGTTCGTCTGTGCATTCGATCGTACTCAGCCTCGATCTTTCTGCCACTGTCATGGTCGTGTGTGTGTCCATTCGATCGTACGCAACCTCGATCGTTCGGCCACTTATAATACGATGTTTGGTGTTTTTTTGGGTGAAAGGAAGTTTGTTCTCACTAGAAATGTCATCAAGAATGTAAAGCCAATTTATTCAATGTAAAGGAGAGGTCACCCAGTAGCTGTTTACCCACCTGGACTCTAGAGCACTAGTGCTGGGACACCCAAACCCCCTTTTTATTAGGCTTTTCCACACATGTGCTCCAGTGGATACTAGAGGGGGGTCTCCATCACACAAACTTCTACCAAAAAGCTAGTCAGTTTAGCACCTTTACAAAGTGACTACATTCATGTAGTTGACATTTGTAACTGGCCAAACTAAAATAGTGTCCGTCACTTTCAAGCAATGTTTGTCATTTCCTATTTCTGCCCTCAATAGATTGTGTTGCTAAATCTTCCTTTTGTACATTCTCATAGGGGAGCGAAAACTTGGGCCGTCTGAGGAAACCCCCAAACCAACACCTCCCAAAAAAGGGGAAAGAGCAGAAGCAGAGGAGGAGGAGGAGGAAGGAGGGATCATCGAACTTGGAGAAATTGTCACCACAACAGGTGAGTGTTGGAGAACACAGCTACTGGTAAGCTAATCCATGTATGGCTGCCTCATTTCCAACACCCCATTTTTGTTTGTTTGTGGTTTTTAGGTGACGTGGATGTTGTGGAAGAAAAATCGCACTTTACCACAGAGAGTGCCCACGTACTCAGCGGAGAGATAATGGTCTGCAATAGAGATCTAGATTACATAAAGCAAAACATCAATGATGTTCAACAAAAATTGAAGAACATCATTGATGTTTTAGGAAAAATATGAAAACGCACCAAGTAATTAACACACATTTGTGCCAGCTTCTGAACACATTTGCAACTTAAAAACTGTGTGAAATTTGGAACATGCACACATTGTGTCCACGTGTGCTAGCTCCCATCATGGTGGCTGAATGCCAACGTTTTTTTGGGGGTGCAAACACTTCGTCCATTCATCCCGATGATGGAAAATGGCACTTTTGAAGCTTCTAGGCATGTGTTTTACCATCTAATGACCATTTTCAGACCCAAATTGTGTGCATGTTCTAAATTTCCACTTTCCGGGGGTGACCCCCCCATGTGATGAAGGCAAGATCAAACACACTTTGAACATATAGTCATGTCTGATCTTGTCTTCACTTTACAAATTTGAACTTTCCTAGTTCATAGGTTCTGTTTTGCTCCATGCCTGGTTTTACCAATTGCGTAATGTTTGTAAACAATGTTGTAAATAACCAAGATGTTGTCAGTTTTGGCGTGAATATTGTAAACGCACTTGTGAAGGTTTTCATAGTAAACTTTTTTATTTTTCAAAATGTGTGGCTTCCTTATTTAAAAAACACAATGCATTATGTATGTAAAATGTAAAGGATATGGGGGGCAATGGGTGTTATTTACTAAAGGCAAATCCACTTTGCACTGCAATTGTCTTTCCCAGGGAACTTTTTCAATGCACTTGTAGAGCATAGCGGATTTGACTTATGTAAATGACACCCACAGTGCTTTTTACGAAAACACGCAGCACAGCATTTTTCAGAATACACACATGTCAGACCTGGTGCTGAAAAGGAGTATTTTGGGTGTCAGTTATGCAGGACAAACCTTCTCTAGACCAAAGATTAGGTAGCAAACACACAACATGAGAAGAATCTTTTTGTGAAGAAGAGACTGTTACCTCCTTTTCCCCAGAAAGTGCATTCCCACTGTCAAAGGCAAAGGGAAAAAATGTCAAGGTAAAATAAGCTAAAAACAAGACTGAAATGACAAGAAATCATAGGTTGGTTCAAATATCCGATTTATTAAAAAATGCCTCTCACACATCGTCAGGCAGAGCAATGGCCCCCCTACCCACAAAGTACTCCATATATTGGTCGCGGACCACGCGGGCATTTAGAGGGGGCAAGCCTGGACGTGCCACTCGAAGGGCTGTGAGGTCCGCATTTGGAGGGCCCTCCACATCTGGGCCAACGGGCACCACATAGTTCCTGTTATGTCTTTTGAGGAAGTTGTGCAATATGCAACAGGCAAGAACTATGTGGTTCAGTTTGTATTCCGCCAAGTTAAATGCCGTCAGGAACAGGCGGAAGCGGCTGGCCAGGATGCCAAAAGTGTTCTCCACCACTCTTCTGGCTCTGGACAGCCTGTAGTTGAAGACCCTCTAGTCCGGGGTGAGGGTCCTCATCGGGAACGGCCTCATCACATGGGGAGTCAACGCAAACGCTTCATCTGCGACAAAGACGAAGGGGAGTGCTTCGGCATTCTCCTCTGGAGGTGGCAAGCACAGACTGCCACTTTGGAGACGCCAGTAGAACTCCGTGTGCGTAATGGCACCACCATCCGATATCCGGCCGTTCATCCCCACGTCCACATACATAAACTCGTATGTTGCCGACACCACCGCCAACATCACTACACTATTAAACCCTTTATAATTATAATAGTAGGACCCCGAGTTGGGCGGTGGGACGATGCGGACGTGTTTCCCATCAATTGCCCCTCCGCAGTTAGGAAAGTCCCAACGGCTGGCAAAGTGGGAGGCCACAGTCTGCCATTCCTGTGGCGTGGAAGGGAACTGTGGAGTGAAACAAGAAAAAATAATTAGTCACTTTGCACCTAAACATTGCAAGCAGATTAGACAATCAACATCTTGGAACAAGAGCATTGTATAAAATTGGAGGCTGGAAAGTATTTGCACAGAAAAGTAGAGGCTCCCCTTCACAGATGACTCACCCCCCATCAATCCCCACACTTCTGATGGGCCATTGGCAATAACTAGGGTTTTGGGGGGGGGGGACAGGTAACCCTCTGCACTTCATTGATTGGCAAATGGCTCAATAATGTGTGCTAGTTTGGCCAGACCCTCTGTACTTAACACTATTGGCAGCCCCCAGGAAAGATAAAATAACATTTCAACCCCCCCCACCCCAAAAAAAGGCAGGCACATTGTGACATTCTGAAATTACCAAGAAACCTAATAGGAGGGAAAGAAGACAAAAAATTAGGAAATGGAATGTATGGAGGCAGCCCCTTGCACTACATGCTTTGCTGAATTCATCCCTAAAGATGCCCACTATAAAGAGGTAGGTATATAGTGTGTATGGACCTTGGGAAAGCCAGCAGATAAAGGATTGGTACCATCTGACAGAGCAGTTGGGGGAGGGGGTTGCCACCCCCCCCCCCAACAAAAAAAAAAAATTTCTAAAGGGGCTCTACATGAAGTAAACCACACAGCAAACATTTGTGCATATTTTAGGGGGTGTTTGGGGGCAAACAATACTATGCAGCAGACAAAAGACATTGATTAAGTGACTAGGCCATAGGTGTCTATTGGGGCAGAAGAGCATGCTGGGGAGGTAAGTGAAGGGAAAAATGCATGAAGGAGAAAAGGGGCACAGCATATTAGAACATATTGCAATCATGGTAATTAGGGAAGGAGGTCAAAAATACAAGACATTAGCAAACAGAGCATACATAGAAGGGAATAGTCAAGTAGAAATGTTACCTTAATATAGTCCTCCTGCAGGACCTGAATGATGGCAGAACAGGTCTCTGGAATAATGAGTCCCAGGGCCTGGGGAGAGATACCTGAAGAGAACTTCAAATCCTGAAGACTTCTCCCTGTCGCCAAGTACCTCAACGTGGCAACAAGCCTCTGCTCCGGAGTAATGGCTTGTCTCATGCAGGTATCCTGCCGGCTGATAAAGGGGGTCAGCAAAGCCAAAAGACGGTGAAAATCGGGGTCCGTCATCCTGAGAAAGTTCCTGAAATCATCAGGATTATTCTCCCGGATCTCACGAAGCAAAGGCATGTGCGAGAACTGGTCACGCTGAAGCAACCAATTCTTGGTCCACATACTCCTCGTCACTCTGTTCATGGACGGGTCTTGGGTCAAAGCTAAAAGCCCGACACCAATTCCGCGTAAAACACGAACTCGGCGACGAGTACGCACGGGAAACATCGCTCAGAAGGTCACAAAAGGTCGGCTGGTCAGAACGGACAAACATAAAGCAACGATAAACAGCAAGGCCTGAAAGAACGAACTGAATACCAGCAACGAGCAGACAATAAGCAGTGCAAATCAAAGCGTCCTATATCAAGATATAGGCCGCAATGACCAACAAATGCGAACTGACTACACGCACTAATAAACAGATACGCACGACAAGCACAAACTGAAGAGCAGTAACGATCTGAGTCAGAAAACTGAGAAGCGCGAATCTTAAGTCACCAAACTTCCACTAACTCTCGATAAACACGGGATCAGCAGAAGGAGCCCAACGGGTGCCTGACGTGGTGCTGAACTTCCCTTTTGTAATCTCGTGGACGACGACTTACGTCACGACGTTCTTCCGGACCGGATATTCCGACAACGTAGTCCGACCGTGTGTACGCAACACCAACATCGGACAAAGTACGTCGGACAGAATCCGACCGACCTGGTCCGCGGATTGTCCGACCGTGTGTATGGGGCTTTAGAGTTGTCTGGCTTCTGGCGATAATGTAGGGAGTGTTACCTCTCCCAGGAAGGCCATAAGCTCGTCCTGTGAATAACCAGTCCTGGAGGAATAAAGTGCAGTATAGAAGTCTGCAAAGCAGGCATTTATACCAGTCGGGTCAGTCACCATAGTACCGTCAGGTTTATGTATACAGGGTATTGTGGTTACTGGGGCCTGCTCTCTGGAGATCCAGGCCAGCAACCACCCTGTTTTATCACCCTGCTCAAAGATCCTTTGCGTTTGAGCAAGTTGACGTTTATTCGCCTTGGCCACCCTCAGGAGTGTCACCTCCCTGTATGCTACCTTCATGTCCTGTGCTATAATAGGATTGGCCGTGAGAGTGAACCAGGTTTCCAGTTCCTGAACTCTAGCCTCTGCCTTCTCCACCATAATCCTATCATTTCTGCGCTCTCGGTTGATGGAGTATAGGTAACATCCTCGCATGTAGGCCTTAAACGCATTCCAGACCAACCCCTTTGAAGCAGTATTAGCATTGGAAAACCAATATCCATGGATTTCTTTGGCCATTTCTTTCTCCAAGGTGGGGTGTTCTATCCAGTATTTGGAAAGACACCATAACCTGTCTGGCCGTGGTGTAGAGGTTTGTATTGTACAAAGTAGGGGAGAGTGATCAGAGATACCCCTGGGGAGCAGTTCAATGTGCAAAATGGTAGGGAGCAGTGTAGTGCTGGCGTATAAAAGGTCAATGCAGGAGAGGGTGCTATGGGAGGAGGAGTGACATGAATAGTTACGCTCCGACGGGTGTTTCCACCTCCATACATCTTCCAACCCAAATGTCCGAGCCCATCTTGAGAGCGCTGAGTCTGTGGCAGGGTCAGGAGTCAGCTTGTCTAAAGATGGGTTAGGGGCGATATTGAAGTCTCCCGCAATGATGACATTGTCAGTGTGAAATTGGGCAATCAGCATGGGAAGTTTATGTAGGAGGGAGAGATTAGCCGGAGGGGGCATATACAGTCCCACCAGTACCATTTCCATTGTGTCTATGTTTGCATGGACCAGCACATATCTACCCTTTTGATCCATTATAATATCAAGCAGTCTGACCAGAGAGAGCACCTTCTTCCACGTGTTTGCTGTGCCCCCCACATGGCTTCTCGCAAACTGCAAACGGGACTTCTTATTGTCTTTTTTTCAACAATGGCTTTCTTCTTGCCACTCTTCCATATAGGCCAGATTTGTGGAGTGCACGATTAATAGTTGTCCTGTGGATGGATTCTCCCACCTGAGCTGTGGAGTTACCATGGGCGCCTCTAATTACTGCTCTCCTTGCCCAGCCTGTCAGTTTAGGTCGACGGCCATGTCTTGGTAGGTTTGCAGTTGGGCCATACTCTTTCCATTTTCGGATGATGGATTGAACAGTGCTCCGTGAGATGTTCAAAGCTTGGGATATTTTTTTATAACCTAACCCTGCTTTAACCACTTCAGCTCCAGAAGATTTATCCCCCTTAATGACCAGGCCATTTTTTGCGACACAGCACTGCTTCGTTTTAACTGATAATTACGCGGTCGTGCGACGCTGTACCCAAACAATTAACGTCCTTTTTTCCCACAAATAGAGCTTTCTTTTGGGGATAACCTCTGATAACCTCTGCAGTTTTTATTTTTTGCTCTATAAACAAAAAAAGAGACCGACAATTTTGAAAAAAAAAAAATATTTTTTACTTTTTGCTATAATAAATATCCCCCCACCCAAAAAAATGTTAAAAAAACTAATTTCTTCATCAGTTTAGGCCAATATGTATTCTTCTACATATTTTTGGTAAAAAATTGCAACAAGCGTATATTGATTGGTTTGCGCAAAAGTTATAGAGTCTACAAAATAGGGGATTGATTTATGTCATTTTTATTATTTATTTATTTTTTACTAGTAATGGCGGCCATCTGCGATTTTGAGTGGGACTGTGACATTGCGGCGGACTGATCGGATACTTTTGACACTTTTTTGGGATCATTGACAATTATACAGCGATCAGTGCTATAAAAATGAACTGATTACTGTGTAAATGTCACTAGCAGGGAAGGGGTTAACACTAGGGGGCGATTAAGGGGTTAAATGTGTTCCCTCATGTGTGTTTCTAACTGTGGGGGATGGGACTGACTAGAGGAGGAGACAGATCGCTGTTCCTAATTACCAGGAATAGCAGATCTGTTTCTCCTCTCCTGTCAGAATGGGGATTTGTGTGTTTATCCTCATGCCTGCGATCGTGCCACGATCGCTGGGGGTCACGCGCATCGTGTTCCCCCCACGTGCAGCGGGCGTGCACCTGCTATGGCTCTTAAAGGAGCCGACGTACAGGTACGGCGATTCTCGGGAACATGCCTTATAATGATGGCGGCTGGTCGGCAAGTGGTTAAACTTCTCCACAACTTTATCCCTTGTGTGTTCCTTGGCCTTCATGATGCTGTTTGTTCATTAAGGTTGTTCATTAAGGTGTTCATTAAGGGGGGTTAATTCCAGAGATAAAACGATAATTCACCCGCTCTACAAGACTCTGGTCCGGCCGCACCTAGAGTATGCTGTCCAGTTCTGGGCACCAGTCCTCAGGAAGGATGTACTGGAAATGGAGCGACTACAAAAAAGGGCAACAAAGCTAATAAAGGGTCTGGAGGATATTATTTATGAGGAAAGGTTGTGAGCACTGAACTTATTCCTTCTTATTCGCTTGAGAGGGGGTATGATATTTCAATATACAAATACCATAGTGGTGACCCCACAATAGGGATAAAACTTTTTTACGGAAGGGAGTTTAACAAGACTCGTGGCCACTCATTAAAATTAGAAGAAAAGTGGTTTAACCTTAAACTACGTAGAGGGTTCTTTACTGTAAGCGCGGAAAGGATGTGGAATTCCCTTTCACAGGCCGTGGTCTCAGCGGGGGGCATCGATAGTTTCAAGAAACTATTAGATAAGCACCTGAACAACCGCAACATACAGGGATATACAATGTAATACTGACATATGGACTTGATGGACTTGTGTCTTTTTTCGACCTCATCTACTATGTAACTATGTATGGTTCTCTAACAAACCTCTGAGGGCTTCACAGAACAGCTGTTTTTATACTGGGAACTAAATTACACACAGGGGGACTCTATTTACTAATTTGGTGACTTCTGAAGGCAATTGGTTCCGCTAGATTTTAGTTAGGGGTATCAGAGTAAAGGGGGCTGAATACAAATGCATACCACACTTTTTACATATTTATTTGCATAAAAATTTGGAAAATGATTTATCATTTTCCTTACACTTGACAATTACGTGCCACTTTGTGTTGGTCTATCACATAAAATCCCAATAAAATACATTTACATTTTTGGTTGTAACATGACAAAATGTGGAAAATTTCAAGGGGATGTGAATACTTTTTCAAGGCACTGTATGTTTATTAAGGCACCTTTATATTGTCAAGTTGATGTAAATGCCTAGCAAAGGTATGGCAAACACATGGTAAGTACAAGTGAAATGCAAGGTAAATGTACAGTAAACACATAGTAAATGCATGGTGAATTTATTAAAGTGTAGACTGACTTTTCTTGGTAAATATATTTTCCCAAATACAATGTACATTCCTACATTCATCCTTTTTTAAAGAGAGACAGGAGCATATTGAAGAAGAAAACTTTATCACATCCCTTCTCAGATGTTATACATAATTTACTTACCAAAAAGATTGGTGGTTATAGCATACATGTAACCAATTTACTAGTAAATCTAGTTTGCCGATGGGTGGCTCCAGCATATGAAAATACAGTATGGAAGCTAAGGTGCCATACCTAACATACCAAAAATGTGATTTTCTCTGAAGTTTGTAAATACTGTTAGCTATTTTACATGTTTGGAGGTTCCAAACATGATTACCCATTCATGCACATTGTTTTTTTCTTTTGGCAGCACTGCATACAGGTACTTACCTTATTAAAATAAAAAACAAAACAAAAACAGCATGTTTTGATGTTCATGCCACATTGTAAACTAGGTCTGCACCATAAACATTAAGCATTAGTGTATGTTTTGATGCATGGTTCATAGATCAGGCCTAATGTGTACAAGCTCATGCAATCATACAATACAATAGCATTTTTTATCTGCTCTTCTTTATTTCCCTTAAGTAATTTAGCTCAGTGTTTACTAATGTAGCACCGGTACTCCTGAAGAGTACCCCGCTATTTTGTAAATTTCCAAGACTATAGTTAAGTCTTGGGGTTAATTGTTCTAAATTATGCTTTGGTATCATTTTGGCTGGGCTGTACTGAGGTTCTGCCTGGTCATAGGTGGGTTTGCACCTGTGAGAGGCCATAGAACGAAGCCTGGTTGGACGCATTGCATACCAATCTCTTCTCTGAGCCAATCAGTGGGCACGTTTGTCTCACTGTGTATTCCGGGAGAGGGTACTTAAGGTGCTGAAGTCATGTGGTTCTGGGTTCCGGTCCAGAAGTTGTTGCTGTTGTTGTTGTTGCTGGTCCTCCTGACCAGCTCCCAGAGGCCCTCATGGCCTCGGGTGCGGATCCATCCGTTTCCGAGCCTCGGGAACTGGCTAGTTCGAGGCACAGTAACTGGAAGGAGGATTCTAAAGTGTTCCGGTGCCGTCTCAGGTTTTGGAGAGGCCAGCAACTCTACATGCAACCAGGGGAGGACTCTTCAGAAGAGGGCCAAGCACGAGGCTGGCTGCTTGGTAAGAGCCTGGAAGCTGAGCTGTGAGGACACTAATTAAATCCGCATTTCTTACGGTATCGCCGGACCGGCTGCAAGATACTGGAAATGTAAGAAAGTTCCTAACTTTATCCTCCAGTTGCAACTAAGTTCCTGAGAGAGACTTTTGTGCTCATCTAAAGTTTCACAACCAAGTCTGTGGCAGAGACTTTTGCTAAGCTAAAATCACTTGTTGGCTGCTAGATGCACAAACAAGGATTTATCCAACAGTTGAGTTATCCAGTTGCGAGTGGCTACTCCCTGGATCATCTAGAAAGAGACATTTATTGAGTGTCAGCCGTTCCAAAGTGCCTGAGCTTCTATAGCCTTACCCTCTATTCCTAACTGAGAGACTGTTTTTCTGTTCAACGTTTTAAGCAAATAAAATTTTCTAAAGGAATTCAAGTGTTGGTCTCTACAGTTACTGGGTATCAACAATGGGAACCGCTAGACAAGGACAACGAGTTACGAGCTAGAGGAGGTATCGGTAAGTCCAGAGAAATTCAGCAGCTCCTTCGGGGGTCAGTGCTACACTAATTATTTAACTGAACAAACTGAAAATATAAGCTGATTGGTTGGCATGCACAAGTGCTCCAAATGCTGGTTGCTCCAGTTTCAATAAATCCCCCAGTGTATAATAGATCCAGCCAGGGCCAGATTAACATAGGGGCTATTGGAGCTGCAGCTCCAGGCCCCTTTCTCAAGATAGGCCCATTTGCCCAAAAAAAAAAAAAAAAAAAGATCGACTTTGAGGGTTGCAGCTCAGCGATCAGGAGTCACAGAGACCCCACATTTATGAGGTGTGTAGCTAAAGACCTACTCCAGCACTGGTTAAAAGAGCTGCTTTCATCTATAGTTCCGGAGATACAGGGTTGCTTGCGCAGCCTGTCAGAAGCTACATTCAGAGTGGCCAGTTTAAATACAAGCTGGAACACTCTGCAGCAGACTGAGAGGATGAACTCACAGTGCTTATAATAATTATTTGTATATTCCTTAGGATAATTAACCCCTCACCACCCAGGCCAATTCTGACACTTCTCTCCTACATGTAAAAATCATAATTTTTTTGCTAGAAAATTACTCAGAACCCTCAAGCATTATATATATTGTTTTAGAAGACACCCTATGGAATAAAATGGTGGTCTTTGCAACTTTTTATGTTACATGATATTTGCGCAGAAACTGTCTCATTCCTAAAAAAAAACACTAAAGTTAGCACGATTTTTTGTGTACCAAGCGATGCTTTAAATTTTTTTTACAGGTTACATGTTTAGAGTTACAGAGGAGATCTAAGGCTAGAATTATTGCTCTCACTCTAACAATCGTGGCTTATGTAACCTGTGTGTAGAGGCCCTCCAGGAGGGAAGTCTGGTCTTAGGAGTGCTCCTGCGCTACTCTGCTGTCTGTAAAAAGAATAATATTGTACTCTGATTACGGACGGGAAATCTAAGAATATATATACATACATTTACAGTACTTTGATTGCACTAAGTGGAAAATACTGGAGGAACGCTGATCGATTTTGGGAGATTGTATATGCTAGTTAGCCTTAAGCCCCATACACACGCTCGGACAATCCGCGGACCAGGTCAGTCGGACTTTGTCCGACGTACTTTGTCCGATGTTGGCGTTGCGTACACACGGTCGGACTACGTTGTCGGAATATCCGGTCCGGAAGAACGTCGTGACGTAAGTCGTCGTCCACGAGATTAGAAAAGGGAAGTTCAGCACCACGTCAGGCACCCGTTGGGCTCCTTCTGCTGATCCCGTGTTTATCGAGAGTTAGTGGAAGTTTGGTGACTTAAGATTCGCGCTTCTCAGTTTTCTGACTCAGATCGTTACTGCTCTTCAGTTTGTGCTTGTCGTGCGTATGTGTTTATTAGTGCGTGTAGTCAGTTCGCATTTGTTGGTCATTGCGGCCTATATCTTGATATAGGACGCTTTGATTTGCACTGCTTATTGTCTGCTCGTTGCTGCTATTCACTTCGTTCTTTCAGGCCTTGCTGTTTATCGGTGCTTTCTGTTTGTCCGTTCTGACCAGCCGACCTTTTGTGACCTTCTGAGCGATGTTTCCCGTGCGTACTCGTCGCCGAGTTCGTGCTGTACGCGGAATTGGTGTCGGGCTTTTAGCTTTGAGCCAAGACCCGTCCATGAACAGAGTGACGAGGAGTATGTGGACCAAGAATTGGTTGCTTCAGCGTGACCAGTTCTCGCACATGCCTTTGCTTCGTGAGATCCGGGAGAATAATCCTGATGATTTCAGGAACTTTCTCAGGATGACGGACCCCGATTTTCACCGTCTTTTGGCTTTGCTGACCCCCTTTATCAGCCGGCAGGATACCTGCATGAGACAAGCCATTACTCCGGAGCAGAGGCTTGTTGCCACGTTGAGGTACTTGGCGACAGGGAGAAGTCTTCAGGATTTGAAGTTCTCTTCAGGTATCTCTCCCCAGGCCCTGGGAATCATTATTCCAGAGACCTGTTCTGCCATCATTCAGGTCCTGCAGGAGGACTATATTAAGGTAACATTTCTACTTTACTATTCCCTTCTATGTATGCTCTGTTTGCTAATGACTTGTATTTTTGACCTCCTTCCCTAATTACCATGATTGCAATATGTTCTAATATGCTGTGCCCCTTTTCTCCTTCATGCATTTTTCCCTTCACTTACCTCACCAGCATGCTCTTCTGCCCCAATAGACACCTATGGCCTAGTCACTTAAGCAATGTCTTTTGTCTGCTGCATAGTATTGTTTGCCCCAAAACACCCCCTAAAATATGGACAAATGTTTGCTGTGTGGTTTACTTCATGTAGAGCCCCTTTTTTTTGTTCTTTTGGTGGGGGGGGGGGCAAACTCATTAGGAACCCCCTCCCCCAACTGCTCTGTCAGATGGTAACAATCCTTTATCTGCTGGCTTTCCCAAGGTCCATACACACTATATACCTACCTCTTTATAGTGCGCATCTTTAGGGATGAATTCAGCAAAGCATGTAGTGCAAGGGACTGCCTCCATACATTCCATTTCCTATTTTTTTGTCTTCTTTCCCTCCTATTAGCTTGCTTGGTAATTTAATAATGTCACACTGTGCCTGCCTTTTTTGAGGGGGGGGGGGGGGGGGGGGGGGGGGTCGAAATGTTATTTGATCTTTCCTGTGGCCTGCCAATAGTGTTAAGTACAGAGGGTCTGGCCAAACTAGCCCACATTATTGAGCCATTTGCCAATCAATGAAGTGCAGAGGGTTAGCTGTCCACCACCCCCCCCCCCCCCCCCAAAACCCCTAGTTATTGCCAATGGCCCATCAGAAGTGGGGGGATTGATGGGGGGGTGAGTAATCTGTGAAGGGGAGCCTCTACTTTTCTGTGCAAATACTTTCCAGCCTCCAATTTTATACAATGCTCTTGTTCCAAGATGTTGATTGTCTAATCTGCTTGCAATGTTTAGGTGCAAAGTGACTAATTTTTTTTTCTTGTTTCACTCCACAGTTCCCTTCCACGCCACAGGAATGGCAGACTGTGGCCTCCCACTTTGCCAGCCGTTGGGACTTTCCTAACTGCGGAGGGGCAATTGATGGGAAACACGTCCGCATCGTCCCACCGCCCAACTCGGGGTCCTACTATTATAATTATAAAGGGTTTAATAGTGTAGTGATGTTGGCGGTGGTGTCGGCAACATACGAGTTTATGTATGTGGACGTGGGGATGAACGGCCGGATATCGGATGGTGGGGCCATTACGCACACGGAGTTCTACTGGCGTCTCCAAAGTGGCAGTCTGTGCTTGCCACCTCCAGAGGAGAATGCCGAAGGACTCCCCTTCGTCTTTGTCGCAGATGAAGCGTTTGCGTTGACTCCCCATGTGATGAGGCCGTTCCCGATGAGGACCCTCACCCCGGACCAGAGGGTCTTCAACTACAGGCTGTCCAGAGCCAGAAGAGTTGTGGAGAACGCTTTTGGCATCCTGGCCAGCCGCTTCCGCCTGTTCCTGACGGCATTTAACTTGGCGGAATACAAACTGAACCACATAGTTCTTGCCTGTTGCATATTGCACAACTTCCTCAAAAGACATAACAGGAACTATGTGGTGCCCGTTGGCCCAGATGTGGAGGGCCCTCCAAATGCCGAACTCACAGCCCTTCGAGTGGCACGTCCAGGCTTGCCCCCTCTAAATGCCCGTGTGGTCCGGGACCAATATATGCAGTACTTTGTGGGTAGGGGGGCCATTGCTCTGCCTGACGATGTGTGAGAGGCATTTTTTAATAAATCTGATATTTTAACCAACCTATGATTTCATGTCATTTCAGTCTTCTTTTTAGCTTATTTTACTTTGACATTTTTTCCCTTTGCCTTCGACAGTGGGAATGCACTTTCTGGGCAAAAGGAGGTAACAGCCTCTTCTTCCCAAAAAGATTATTCTCATGTTGTGTGTTTGCTACCTAATCTTTGGTCTAGAGAAGGTTTGTCCTGCATAACTGACACCCAAAATACTCCTTTTCATCACCAGGTTTGACATGTGTGTATTCTCCAAAATGCTGTGCTCCGTGTTTTCGTACAAAGCACTGTGGGTGTCATTTACATAAGTCAAATCCGCTATGCTCTACAAGTGCATTGAAAAAGTTCCCCGGGAAAGAAAATTGGAGTGCAAAGTGGATTTGCCTTTAGTAAATAACACCCATTGCCCCCCATATCCTTTTCATTTTACATACATAATGCATTGTGTTTTTTAAATAAGGAAGCCACACATTTAGAAAAATAAAAGTTTACTAGGAAAACATTCCCAAGTGCGTTTACAATCTTCACGCCAAAACTGACAACATCTTGGTTATTTACAACATTGTTTACAAACATTCCGCAATTGGTAAAACCAGGCATGGAGCAAAACAGAACCTAGGAACTTGGAAAGTTCAACTTTGTAAAGTGAAGACAAGATCAGACATGACTATATGTTCAAAGTGTTTTTGATCTTGCCTTCATCACATGGGGGGGTCACCCCCGAAAAGTGGAAATTTGGAACATGCACACAATTTGGGACTGAAAATGGTCATTAGATGGTAAAACACATGCCTAGAAGCTTCAAAAGTGCCATTTTCCATCATGGGGATGAATGGACGTTTTTTGGGGGTGCAACCCCTTCACCACAACCACTTTCGTAGTTCGTAAAGTGTTTGCACCCCCAAAAAAACGTTGCCATTCATCCACCATGGTGGGAGCTAGCACATGTGGACACAATGTGTGCATGTTCCAAATTTCAGACAGTTTTTAAGTTGCAAATGTGTTCTGAAGCTGGCACAAATGTGTGTTAATTACTTGGTGCGTTTTCATATTTTTCCTAAAATATCAATGATGTTCTTCAATTTTTGTTGAACATCATTGATGTTTTGCTTTATGTAATCTAGATCTCTATTGCAGACCATTATCTCTCCGATGAGTACGTGGGCACTCTCTGTGGTAAAGTGCGATTTTTCTTCCACAACATCCACGTCACCTAAAAACCACAAACAAACAAAAATGGGGTGTTGGAAATGAGGCAGCCATACATGGATTAGCTTACCAGTAGCTGTGTTCTCCCACACTCACCTGTTGTGGTGACAATTTCTCCAAGTTCGATGATCTCTCCTTCCTCCTCCTCCTCCTCCTCTGCTTCTGCTCTTTCCCCTTTTTTGGTAGGTGTTGGTTTGGGGGTTTCCTCAGACGGCCCAAGTTTTCGCTCCCCTATGAGAATGTCCAAAAGGAAGATTTAGCAACACAAGCTATTGAGGGCAGAAATAGGAAATGACAAACATTGCTTGAAAGTGACGGACACTATTTTAGTTTGGCCAGTTACAAATGTCAACTACATGAATGAAGTCACTTTGTAAAGGTGCTAAACTGACTAGCTTTTTGGTAGAAGTTTGTGTGATGGAGACCCCCCTCTAGTATCCACTGGAGCACATGTGTGGAAAAGCATAATAAAAAGGGGGTTTGGGTGTCCCAGCACTAGTGCTCTAGAGTCCAGATGGGTAAACAGCTACTGAGTGACCTCTCCTTTACATTGAATAAATTGGCTTTACATTCTTGATGACATTTCTAGTGAGAACAAACTTCCTTTCCCCAAAAAAACACCAAACATCGTATTATAAGTGGCCGAACGATCGAGGTTGCGTACGATCGAATGCACACACACGACCATGACAGTGGCAGAAAGATCGAGGCTGAGTACGATCGAATGCACAGACGAACCTGAAAGTGGCCATTTTGGAATGTACAACTTGGTAAAAATCAAAACACAATGGAGCAGTATGCAAGCAAGAAATCAAACACAAAACACAACTACTTACTTTTTTGAAGAATTCTCTTGATCTTTCTGTACTGATCGGCCTCCCTCAGTTTCAGGTCTGACCAGCGTTTCCTGAGTTGCTCCTTGGATCGTTGTACCCCAAAATTATTGTACAGCCTTCTCACAACTTTAGACATGATCTTGGCCTTGCGGACATTGGGGTTGAGGTAAGGCCCATACTTCCCATCATAGTCGCTCCTCTTTAATATGTCCACCATCTCCAACATTTCTCCAAATGACATATTGGAGGCCTTGAATTTCAGGTTCCGGGATCGGGACGTTTCTGCCTCCGGACTTTCCTCGTCCTCCTCCTCGTTGGTGGGATATTTGTGGCGCACCTGCTGTGTCCCCGCCATGTGCTCTCCCCACTACGCCGTAAAGAGAAGGGGTGGGGAATAGACGAGAAAGATCGTCAGGGGCGGGCGGAGTTTGAAGCATGCGCAGTGTATATAAAACGTCACACGCCTGTGTCGTAGCCACGATCTGGGAGACGAGGGGAGAGAAAACTCACACGAGACGATCGCTACAAACGAAGGTACAATTTAACGTTGGTACATAACTAGCCTAGACTGATTTGAACTTGAGGCTTCTTTATGGAGAAGATTAGGAGAGTTTAGGCTGACATTATTTATATTGTTTTGTGTGGCGTTGTGTCTTGCAGAGGTGATGGATGCCTTCTACAACGTGAGCTTTCTCCCACACTTCATTGATAAATACCGGCAATTCCCCCTCTTATGGCAGGCAAAACACAGGGATTATAGCAACAGACCAAAGAGGTACGCAGCCCTGCTGAAACTGGTGGCATTTGTAAAGCCTACCCTGCCCATGGCAACCGTCGCAAACTTAAAAGTGAAGATCACCAACATGAAGACTACCTATTTCCGGGAGCGCAATAAGGTCCTGAAGTCACAAGCATCTGGAGCTGCAGCAGCTGATGTCCATGTCCCAACGCTCTGGTACTATGACAGGCTCCACTTTCTCAAAGACCAGGCTACTGTCAGGAAGTCACTCTCGACTCTTCCTTGCACGCGTCCTTCCACGCACGCCACCCTTGATGAGGATTCCGAGGACCAACCTGGGCCTTCCAGTCAGGAATATGTGCAGGTGCCCAGCTTGTTCCAGGTATAGTAGTTTTGGAACCAGTTTGTTGAATAATGAATGATGTTCAGTTAATTCAGGATCCCCAATTGCTTATTTCCTAACGTGATTGACATATCAACAGACAGTGGTGTGGGAGACATTTTTGGGAAGAATCTAAACTGCAGGGCTGAGAATTGTATGGTTTTGTATTTGAAAACATTTTGCAACAGTCACTAGATGAGAATTGTGTGTGTTTGATGAACAAATAACTGAAACTATGTCCCTTTTTCATACACAGGAAGACCTCAGCCAGGAGGTGGCTGTGGAAGGTGGCAGTCAGGAGGAGGCAGGGGGTAGTGGCAGCCAAGAGGGGGGTAGGCGTAGGAGCCTGACTGTCTCCCAAGTCTCTCCCCTCCGCCTTCCCTACAGAAGGGCGAAAAACATGGGGGAGGTGGGAGAGTCAGCGCTCCAGCTGATAAAAGATGCCTCAGCCTCCCTCTATGCCACACCCACCTACGAGGAGGCCTTTGCCTCCTTGGTTACAAGTAAATTTACGGGTATGGAGGCGGGGCAACGCAGCATGTGTGAGGAGGTCATCCTCAAAATACTAAATGAGGGGATGGCTGGGGAGATGACTCCCCTCACACATGTTTGCGAGAGTGACCTTGCTCCGCCTCCTCCTCCTCCTTCTGCCACCCCACCAGCACCAGCACCACGGCGTGGAAGGAAGCGTACAAGGAAGACAAGAGAGTGACAACCTGGACTCAGTCTGGTCTGAGAGAAGATGGAGCCTCTCGTAGTACCAGAGCCTGGGGACCTAGATGGCATCTGCTGCAGTTCCGGATGTTTTGGACTTCAGGACCAGATTGCGCTCCCTTATTATTTAGATAGGTAGTCTTCATGCCCCCAATTGTTTAAGTCTGTAAAATGATGGTTGCCATGGGTGTCCAAGGCTTTGCAAATTCCCCAAGTTTCACCATGGCTGCGTTCCTCTTTGGTCTGTTGCTGAGACCTAAATAAAGGTTTTTTTGATTTGAAATAATCATTGACTATTGTGTTTTACTTTTCTACAATGACAGTTTTTCTTTGAGTAGGCAGGTACATTTCACTAATCCTAGAATTAACAAGGGGCACCAACAACCAACAAACTCCTAGTAAATGTAAGCAAGAAATACAAATGTTAATAATGTGGTTTTGCTAAGTTGAGACATACAAACCCCCTCCAAAAAAAAAAAAAAATCTCCTTCAAATATGTATTCCCCCAAAAAAAAAAAAAAAAAACTGGGTAAAAAAATAAGAAAGATTGTATTACGATCTGAGTAAAAATAAACATGTAGTGTATAAATGCTGCAAAGTAATAAAGAAGTAAGTTTGTGAGAAGTGCGGGTGAATAGGAGCAGCTAAAAGATGTCATTCTTGTTGCATTGTAAAGAAAAAGAGAATGCGCTGCATTAAAGACATTTTAACATTGCAGCGTGACGAATGTGCTGTGTCGATTAGGAAAGGTAGTTTTACCTGACCGAGCGCTTCCGTCACAGAATTTCTTCTGAGCATGCGTAGCACTTTGTCCGTCGGACAAGCGTACACACGCTCGGATTTGGTGTGATCGGACCGGGTT
The DNA here is from genome assembly GCA_028564925.1 of Lithobates sylvaticus. NCBI lineage: Eukaryota > Metazoa > Chordata > Amphibia > Anura > Ranidae > Lithobates > Lithobates sylvaticus. The sequence goes on from CM053026.1 coordinate 410,763,338, forward strand.
GACGGGAAATCTTTCCAGCAGGAGATAAGACTTTGTCCGACGGACAAACCGACGAACACTGTCCGATGGTGCATACACACGGTCTGATTTTTCAACAACCTTGTCCGATCGGACCAAATTGATGAAAAAGTCCGACCGTGTGTATGGGGCTTTACACGTGAGTGTGGGCAACAACATTCGGTGAGTGAGTTTCCTATGGGAGTGGACACATTTGAGCACAACGGTGTGGTGGAAGATTGATCGAAAAATACTTTGTGAAGACACATTGCTTTGTCAAGGGAGCACCGTTCATCTTTTTTTCACTTTATTATTTTTTCATATCTCAAATCTCATGAACACTAATGAACACTGAGGCAATTTTTTGTCTATATATATTTGTGCACATTAATTTTTCAGTTTTTCAATTTTTTTTTTAAGTCACTATTCAAATATTTTTATTGTGATATAATTTTTTTCCCATCAGGGACACTGCAAACAATTCATCACGTGGGACTATTTCTATACTTATGTTTATTTGTTTAGTTTGTTTTATTTAATTTAGACCTAATAATTTTTTTAGCGCTACCTATCAGGCTACAGTCCATTCCGGACCACAGTTTGATCTCTCTTCATACATGTTTAGAGTTACAGAGGAGGTCTAAGGCTAGAATTATTGCTCTCACTCTAACAATCGTGGCTTATGTAACCTGTGTGTATCTGGCTCTGATACTAGCCAGTGCCTACCCAGCCACTGACTAGTATCTCTCCCCAGCCTGTCCCCACACACTCTCTCACCTGCTGACCTGTGAATGGGGGAATCACTCCTGCAGTGTTATTGTGTTCTGCCAGTGAATACAATGATTAGTGTTGCTAACTATAGCTGGCAGCACTGATTGTTTTGGGGAAAACCTGACAGGCTGGTTGTACTCAAGTCGGTTAATAGGTTGACTTGTGTAAAACCAGCTAGCCTTGGTCTATGATTGGTCTCTGCTTAATTGGTGTAATTTCAATCCATGTATGGCCCGCTTAACCACTACGCAGTTCCTAAACATCCTTCCACAAACCTTTATATTTTTCCTTCCCAGATTACTTCATCCTCCTCTCCTATACATAGTGCCCACTGTCATACCCTCCACACTCCTCTCCTGTACATACTACTCACTGTCATATCCTTCATACTCCTCTCCTATACATAGTGCCCACCGTCATACCCTCCACACTCCTCTCCTGTAATTACTGCTTACTGTCCTACTCTCCACACTTCTCTCCTGTACATAGTGCCCACTGTCATACCCTCCACACTCCTCTCCTGTATATATTGCTCACTGTCAAACCCTCCACACTCTTCTCGTGTATATATAGTGCCCACTGTCATACCCTCTACACTCCTCTGCTGTGCATACTGCCCACTGTTATACCCTTCACACTCCTCTCCTGTACATAGTGCCTTCTGCCATACCCTCTGCACTCCTCTCCTGTACATAGTGCCCACTGTCATACCCTCCACACTCCTCTCTGGTACATACTACCCTCTATCATACCCCCCACACTTCTCTCCTGTACATACTACCCACTGTCATACCCTCCACACTCCTCTCCGGTACAAATTACCCTCTGTCACACCCCCCACACTCCTCTCCTGTACATACTGCCCACTGGCATACCCTCCACACTACTCTGCTGTGCATACTGCCCACTGTCATACCCTTCACACTCCTCTGCTGTACATAGTGCCTTCTGCCATACCCTCCGCACTCCTCTCATGTACATAGTGCCCACTGTTAAACCCTCCACATTCCTCTCCCTCACCTGCACATACTTCCCACTTTTATACCATCCATACTCCTCCCCTATTACCCACAAAAATGGTTCTTTAAACTTATACTGAATATCCTCAATGTTACCAGCGCTAGAATGGGCACACTTTTGTTAGTTCAACTAAAGGAAATCTTTTCAGTCCTCATATTTGTTCTGCCCATTATTAGTACTTATTTAATTTTGTAATTACTATTGTGATGTATAGAGGAACATAGGGGATGTCAGCTACTTAGAAAATATTTTTAGGGACACTTTTATTACAACATTACTACTTTTTAGAGGCCCTGAGGTAGGTTATGCCATAATGTACAAGTATGCACAACATATTAGCACATTAGGGTACACTTAAATTGTCAGACTGAGCCCTCCAGTGCTGTGCTGTGGTCAATCCGGCGGGGACCGGGCGCTTCCATCTTCACCCGGTCTTCCTTCTGGGTTCTGTGCCTTCGGTCACTTGCCTTGGCCGGGCTGCGTTGATGTCATTCCCACACATGCTCATGTGCATCCTCTTTCTCTCATCCCCCCTTTCTCTCTCATCCTCCCTCCCTTACCCCTCATACCTCTTTCATTCCCTTTCTCTCTCTTTCTCATTCTCTCTCTCTCTCTCTCTCTCTCTTAATTTAATTTGTTATAACAAAAAATTGTTTGCATATTTATTTATTTATTGTTTATAAAAGGCCCCACCAAAATCCTCAGCACCAGGCCCGTGATGTTCTTAATCTGGCCCTGCTAGGTGGATGCAACCTCGGTCCGATGCTGCATCTGTCCCCTGCCAGCTCTAAGACCGCTTATGACTCGATTCTCAGTGCTCCATGAGCAGAGAGCTAGTGACTGTCAGTCATTGCTTTCTGCTCTGCCCCCACACTCACTAAAGTGCTGGGCTGTGGAGGGGGAAAGAGTGGATGGACCAGCCTCTCAGCGACTCGCTGATAGGCTGAGCCAGGTGCCAGTCCAGGGTTCTGGGGTGATCCCGACCATATGGTCACGATCTTTCCCGAGCTCTGTAGCATCAGCCGACAGCGGGCTTCAGCTCAAATGAGTTCAAATGAGCTTTGGCTGTACTTCTCCTTTAGGCAAAGGTGCCATTTACAAGAAAGTGGCTGGGAATTCCCCTCAACATCTATATTCAGGATAAGGGTCTGGTATGGATTGTAAAGGGGACCCCAGGCACAAAAAAAACATAGGATCCCCATGCAAAACTTGAATAAGTGAGAGAGAAAGAAAATAAAAAAATGTGGGCACCCCCCAGAATCCATACCAGACCTTTACCCAAGCATGCAGCCTGGCGGGCCAATAAAAGGGAGGACAGCAACAGTGTCCTTCCAACTGCCTCCCATACAGGCCACATGACCTCAACATCTGGAGGGTACTTGGCTGAGGGGAGCACTTTGTGTCCATGCTGATGAGGACAAGGACCCTATGCCCCCATTCCTGGCTTGATAGATGTAGGGGTCTGAGGTAAGGGACTTATCAAAAACTTTGAGCCACTTTAACCCGTTCCGAACCGCCCGCCATCTATATACATTGGTCATTTGACATTAAATACCGTTGTTATGGCAGCATAAGCCGGTATTTTCTTAAACGGTGGGCCGTCCGATTTCGGATTAAAGTGGTCTCCGTGATGGATCACTTTTATCGGCAGAGGGAGAGGTGCCCACCTCCCACCCTCTGCGTCCCAGTCTTCTCTGCAGCTTACTGTATCTGTTGTTAGCGGCAGAGACGATCCAATGCTTTCCCCTGCTTGGTACTAAGTCAAGTCAGGGAAAGATGGCCCCCACTCGACTCTGTGCCATTGGATGAGGGCAGCCACCTCACTTCCGCCCAATGGACTTAAAGGGAAAAAAAAATTTAATTAAAGAGGCCCTGTCATGCTTTTTTTTCTATTACAAGGGACGTTTACATTCCTTGTAATAGGAATAAAAGTGATCCAAAATTTTTTTTTTTGAAAAGGACAGTGCAAAAAAAAAAAATAAATAAGAAGTAAAGTAAATAATAATAATACATTTTTTTTTTAAAGTCCCCCGTCTCTTCGAGCTCGCGCGCAGAAGCGAACGCATACGTAAGTCGCGCCCACATATGAAAATGGTGTTCAAACCACACATGTGGTTAGGTGAGTGCAGAAGTCAACAACACGTATGAAGGAATCAGAGGACCAAAAGAAACAGCAAGGAGGAGCCTTGGAGAGTGGTCGTTCCAAGACCTAGACCACACAGGAAAGGAGCCTACAGTATATAATATAGTGTATTGAAGTGGTTAAGGGGAACCCTAGGACAAAATTAAGAAAAAAAACTGTAAAAAACAGGTCCCCCCCTTCAGTTCATACCAGGCCGAGGGTCTGGTATAGATTTTAAGGGGAACTCCATGCTAAATTTAAAAAAAAAAAATACGTGGGGTCCCCTGCAAAATCCATACCAGGCCCTTCAGGTCTGGTATGGATTTTGAAGGGGAACCATGTGCCAAAAAATATTAATTGGTGTGGGGGTCCCCCCCAAAATCCATACCAGACCCTTATATCCGGGTATGCAACCTGGAAGGCCGCAGGAAAAGTGGGGGGGACGAGAGAGGGCCCCCCTCCTGAACTGTACAAGGCTACATGCCCTCAACATAGGGAGGGTGTTTTGGGATCCCCATTTAACAAGGGAGCCCCCAGATCCCAGCACCCCTCCTCCTATGTGAACGGGTATCGGGTACAGTGTACCCCTACCCATTCACCCAAAAAAGTGTCAAAAAAGTAAAAATGACAGGCGACAGTTCCTTTATTTAAATAAAAAAGTGTCCCGCGATGTCCATCCATTTTCATTCACGGCGCCCAGAACCGAAAAAAAAAGCTCCGCACCTTGATGGAAGGGCGTCCCGCCGACTGCTGTCTTTTAGCTGTGATAGCTGTTATATAGGTAAGGGCGGGCCACCCAGTGACGTACTGTTTTCTCATGTTCGCACAAATTTTTTGTCTGTTCAGTGTTCACATGTTCTGGTGCGAACTGAACCGGGGGGTGTTCGGCTCATCCGTACTCAAAAGGACTGAGGGGTAAAAACTGGGGACTCACACCAATGAAAGTGAACTGTACAGGTGCGATGGAAAATTTTGCAACAGGTAAATTTAGAAGCTTTTTTTTTTTAAAGGGTAAATTTTTATTGAATTCACAGACATGTACATTTACATTATAACAACATGCGATTACTTACAAAGCCATTTTTGTACATTACATTTCAAACTTTATCTGTTTGCTTTTTTTTTTTTTTTTAAACTGTAAAACTGTCTAATACACGCATTCAATTTCCAAAATAAAAACAATATACTGGTCAACATATTACTGAGTCTGTTACTTGTTCATTCCTTATTCCATTTCAGATACTATAGTATATCATATTCTGCAGATATCCAACATAGTACTGTACCTTTTCACATGACATATTAATCCTTGCTTATTCTAAGGTTTCTCCTGCCACCTTTTCGTTCCATTTGCCCCAAACTTTATCATTTATCAATTTTTTCATACTCCCTCTCGCCTGATACGTAAGTTTATGTAGTGGTAAGGCACTATTAACCAGTTTCAGCCAGTCCCCTACTGTAGGGGGGTCTGGCTTTTCCATTTTAGAGCCAGTGCTTTCTTAGCATAGCAGAATACTATCCTCAAGAGAGTCTTCTGTAATGTGGATATCTCTTCCTCCTCCAGATCTCCCAAGAGACATCTGGCTGGGGAATATATATTTGGGATCTCCAGAGTATCCTCTAGAAATGTTAATATCGATCTCCAGTATATTGTTATTTTCGGACACCTCCATATCATGTGGAAGAAGTCTCCCTCTCCCTCCTCCGCCCTGCATCGAGGACACTCTGGAGACTCCCCCCTACCCATCCGGTGCATCCGTTTAGGAGTGTAATAGATTCTGTGGAGGTAATTAAATTGGAGCATTTTATCCCTCGCTGACACCACCGAAGGCAGCAGTGTATCTAGTATCTCAGACCAAGAGTCCTCCCCAAGGTATGGAATATCAGTTCTCCACTGTGCCGCCACCCTCTCCATCCTGGGAGAAGAGGATGTCAGCAGAGCGAAATAATATTTGGAAATCAGTTTGGAATGATCCTCTTCAGCTATCATTTTTTCAGCTTTTGAAGGGGAAAGAGCAACCTCTCCCCCGCCATATTGGGCTCTTACCGCGTGACGCAGTTGCAGAAATCTAAAGAAAAAGGTGTTTGGGACACCATATTCTGTTTTTAAGTCCTGAAATGTCCTGAATAATCCTTCCCTGAACAGCTGATGGGCGTATTTAACTCCGTAGGCCGCCCAGCATACCCCATCTGGAACCTTGGCTATTTCTTTAAGTTGGACATTGCACCACAGTGGTGCATTAGGAGATTTTACTAGGCTAGTGCCCCCCATTTTAGTATTACATATATGAAAGATCTTGTATGACATTTTTAGAATTTCAAACCCCTGTTCTGGATATGGACCATTTCTATAAAGAATGTTGATCAGCGCTTCATACGAGTGGATCTGGGCTGCTTGTGTTGCTACTGAGGCTATGTTCATTTGAGGGAAGCCCCACCAGTGTACATGTGTCAGTTGTGCCGCAAGGTAGTAGCATTTTAGGTTTGGCAAAGCCAAACCCCCTGCCTTTATAGGTAATTGAAGGGTCTCCAAGGAAACCCTCGGTGGTTTAGAGCCCCATAGGAAAGTGGAAATTGTCTTATTAACCTCGGTGAACCATTTTTTAGGGATGTATATCGGCGCATGTGAGGAACAGATATAAAAACCTAGGCAGATATATCATCTTAAAGATATTGATCTTTCCAAAGAGGCCGAGGGGCAGTTTAGCCCACGTTTGCACACTGTCCTTCAACCGTCTCCAAAGGGGATCCAAGTTATTGGACATGTATAGGTTCAGCGGGAGCTGGACCTTGACCCCCAAGTATTTAAATTTAGAGACTATTTTTAGCGGAGCCTCCGAAGGTAGCCTTGGGACATACTCCGCCTGAAATGGAAACACTATGGATTTACTCAAATTTACTTTAAATTCAGAGTATTTCCCCAACTCCGAAATGCTATCTAGAGCCCTGGTGTTAGGTACCTGGTAGTGCTGAGCCTGACTTGATGGTTGGAGACCTCTCTTACAACTCTGGTTCAGGGCCTGCTGGATTGGGGACAGCGTAGCCGTGAACTCAGCGGGTAGGAGTGTCCATGTGGATGCAGCAGGCTGATGCAGGGTAGATGCAGGGCTTGCTCAGAGGGTAGGTCTGCAGATGAAGGTTCGGCAGAAAACCAGGAGGCAGGAGGTAAACCGACAACAGGAGCAGCAGCAGACGGCTGAAGTAGCTGACAGCAACGGCAGAAGATCAGCAGATGACGGCAGCAGCGAAGACCTGTGCAGGGACACTGGAGCAGGGATGGTCAGGCAAGCCGGGTCACAACAGGTAAGGCAGACAGGTAAGGACGGCAGGCAGGAGGATGGTCAGGAGGCAAGCCGGGGGTTCAGCAACAGTAACACAGTCCAGAGCAGGGTCAAACAAGCCGGGGTCAAGGAACGGAGAAAGTAGCGGAGTCAAACAAGCCGGGTCACAGGTAGGGAGCTCAGACAGGTTCAGGTTGGGGTCACAGGTGGGAGCTGAGACGGACAGCGCCGCATGCAGGCAGCTGTCCCCTTTAAATAAGGCCACTGGCGCCAAAGCGGCGCCGATCGCGCACGTGCACGCGCACGGGGGCGCGCGCGCCCGCTATTTGCGCACGGGAGCGCGCGCACGAGTCCCGCGGGCGCGTTCACGCGCCCGCGGCGCGCGCCGACGCGCGCGCCGGCGTTCAGAGGGACCAGGGCTGCCCAGGTGCCCGCGCACCCTCCGGCTAGGGTGCCCAGGGCGGCTAGAGCCCTGACATTGCCCCCTCACAAGGGGCAACCTCCGGGTGCCCATTAGGCGTTGTCTTTCTGGATGGGAAGAAAGAAAGGTGCGGATTAGTCTCTTGGCATGAAGGTTGCATTCTGGCTCCCATGAATTACTCTCGGCCCCATACCCCTTCCACTTAATCAGGAACTGCCTCTCCCCCCTACGTCTCCTGCAATCAAGGATGGCCTCTACCTCGTACTCCTCATTACCTTGGACCAGGACAGGTCCGGGTGGGTTTGTACCCCTATCAGGGAAGGGATCGGGCACAGCGGGTTTCAGGAGAGAAACGTGGAAGACTGGGTGGACTCTCATAGAGTCGGGCAGGGACAGCTCATAGGAAACTTCATTGATCCTCCTCTTCACAGGGAAAGGTCCTAAGAACTTGGGAGCAAGCTTCTTAGAGGGACAAGCAAGTCTAAGGTTAGTTGTAGCTAGCCATACCTGGTCGCCCACCTGCAAGTTCAGCTCACCCCTCCTCTTCCGATCAAAGAATCTTTTGCTGTCCTCCTGTGCCTTGGTGATTGCCTCCTGAAGAATCCTGTTGTTGCGGCTGAGGAACGAAGCTGTATCCTGGACTGCCGGGACTGAAGATTCTGGGAGAAAGTCAGGGAGAAAAGACAAGTGAAAACCGTAGTTGGCAAAAAATGGGGATTGTCCTGTGGCTGAATGACTGGCATTATTATAAGAGAATTCAGCTAGGGGTAATAGGGACACCCAATCGTCCTGCACAAAGGACGTGAAGCACCTTATGTATTGCTCTAAAGTCTGGTTGGTGCGTTCCGTCTGCCCATTAGTTTGGGGGTGGTATGCAGAAGAAAGGGCCAGCTCAATCTTAAGGATCTCACAAAGGGCCCTCCAAAAACGGGACGTGAACTGGACCCACCTATCTGATACTATATTGGCCGGAACCCCATGTAACCTGACTATCTCCTTAATAAAAAGATGGGCAGTCTCTGTGGCAGATGGTGTTCCCCTTAAAGGCAAAAAGTGGGCCATTTTGGACAGCCGGTCCACTACTACAAAAATAGCAGAGCACCCCTCTGAGCACGGAAGCTCGACTATAAAGTCCATGGACAACATTCGCCAAGGTCGATCAGGTGCAGGAAGAGGCTTCAAAAGTCCCCAAGCTCGGTTCCTAGACGTCTTGCTGCGGTTACAAACAGGGCAGGAGTCAACATAAGACTTGCAGAATTCCTTTAGTTTGGGCCACCAAAAGGTGCGTTGCACCAGCTCCACAGTTTTACGGCTCCCGAAGTGTCCTGCCAGTGGATGGTCGTGTAGAAGGGTCAGGACCTTCACCCTTACAGATTCGGGGACGAAGACTTGACTTCCCCTCCAGAGAAGTCCAACACTGGAAGTTAGGGTGACCCCATGGGGTCCCTGGGAACTGGCGGATGCCTCCCGGATTTGAGATAGCAGATCTGGCTGTAAAAGTAGAAAGTTTCCGGAAGATAGGATGGTGTCTGGGGTGGTGGAGTCCTTGGGACTGTCAAACATCCGGGAAAGGGCGTCAGGTTTCACATTCTTGGAACCGGGACGATACGTAATATGAAAGCAGAACCTTGAGAAAAACAGAGCCCAGCGGGCTTGTCGGGGTTTGAGTCGCTTGGCAGTTCGTAAGTACTCAAGGTTCTTGTGGTCAGTGTAGATGAGTACTGGATGATTAGCTCCCTCCAAGAGGTACCTCCATTCCTCTAGTGCCGATTTGATAGCCAAGAGCTCCCGGTCCCCGACATCATAATTCCTCTCGGCTGGAGAAAGTTTCCGAGAGAAAAATCCCACTGGGTGCATGGCGTCTTTATTGCCCTGTCGTTGTGACACGACCGCCCCAACTGCCACTTCAGATGCATCGACCTCCAAGATGTAAGGGAGGGCAGGGTCGGGGTGACTGAGGATAGGGGCGGAGGTAAACAGTCTTTTAAGCTGATCAAAGGCCCCTTGAGCTTCCGGGCCCCAGTGGAAGCGTGTGCCCTGCTTGGTCAGCTGGGTGATGGGGGTGATGATAGCAGAGAACCCCTTAATAAACTTCCTGTAGAAGTTTGCAAATCCTACGAACCGTTGGATTCCTTTTCTATCTACAGGTGCTGGCCAGTCAAGAACGGCGGACACCTTCTGAGGGTCCATTCTAATGCCTGCCGGGGAGATTTCAAGTCCCAAAAACTGGATTTCCTGCTGCTCAAATTCGCACTTCTCGGCCTTTGCATACAGGCCGTGCCGTCGGAGTCGAAGGAGTACCTTGCCCACATGCCCACGATGTTGTTCTAGGGTTTGGGAGAAAATCAAGATGTCGTCCAGATAGACGATCACGAAAATGTCCAAATAGTCTCTGAGTACATCATTGATGAAATGCTGGAACGTGGCCGGGGCATTACAGAGCCCGAAGGGCATGACCAAGTACTCATAGTGGCCGAAACGAGTCCGGAAAGCCGTCTTCCACTCGTCCTCGGCCCGAATGCGGACCAAATTGTATGCACCCCTGAGGTCCAATTTGGTGAAAACCGTTGCCGATCTTAGCTTCTGAAAGAGCTCAGGGATTAAGGGCAGGGGGTACCGATTCTTGACCGTTATTTTATTGAGCTCCCGGTAGTCCACACAGGGCCTCAAGGACTGATCCTTCTTGGTGACGAAGAAGATGCCTGCGCCAGCAGGAGAGGTGGAATGGCGGATGAACCCCTTCTTTAAGTTTTCGGCAATGTAGGTCTTCAGGGCCTCTTGTTCTTTCTCGGAGAGAGGAAAAATGCGACCGAAGGGAATTTCAGCCCCAGGGAGGAGCTCGATGGGGCAATCATAGGGACGGTGGGGCGGAAGGGAGTCTGCCCCCGCTTGCTGAAAACGTCCAGAAAGTCATGATAATGTTGGGGTACAGATTGGCGTAGGTCTTGATCCGCGTCTAGGCAAAGCAAGGTAGAGGATGTTCCGAGGGTTGCAGGTAGGCAGTGTTCCTGGCAGTACCGAGATTGAAATTCTACCTCCCCGGTGGACCAATGGATCAGCGGGTTATGGGCCTGGAGCCATGGCATACCCAGGATGACCGGGAACAGGGGAGAGGAGATCACGTCCATGGTCAGAAGCTCCTGATGTTGAGGGAAAATTGTAGCGGTTAAGGGCAGAGTCTCTTGAGTCACCTGGCCAGACTTAATGCGGGACCCATCCGCCAGAAACACAGTAAGTCCTTGGGTCTTCTTCTGGAGCGGCAGGGCGTGAGTGTTGGCGAAGGTGGCATCCACGAAACAGCTACACGCCCCGGAGTCAATGATGGCGCTGGTGAGGATTGTCCTTCCCTGGCACTGCAACGACAGAGGAAGGGTAAGGTGAATAGTACTGGCTGGGCAGGGTGCAGAGAGAGGAGAAACGGATGACAAGCACTTACGCGTCTTGACAGGGCAACCATTCACGAAATGTCCAGAGCCCCCACAGTACAGACACAGATTCAACTGGCGACGTCGGGCCCGTTCCTCGGGCGTCAAGGGGGCACGTAGAAGACCAATCTGCATCGGTTCGGAACCATCTGAAGCAGGTCCCACGGGAGGTGTAGAGGGAGCAGGTAGGTAGCGAGTGGCAGGAACAGGAGCCCTAGCGACCATCCAAGCTGGGCGACTGGGCAAAGCAGAGCGTTCAGCTCGGCGCTCCCGTAGGCGACGGTCCAATTGGATTGTCAGAGTGACAAGGTCCTCAAGATCCTCAGGAACTCCTACACGGGCCAGTTCGTCTTTCAACCCCTCTGAGAGGCCCATGCGGAACTGGTGTCTGAGGGCTGCATTGTTCCATTGAGTATCCGCGCTCCAGCGCCTAAAGTCTGTGATATAGTCCTCAGCCGTCCTGCGGCCTTGCTGGAGCGCGGATAGGGCAGATTCAGCTGTAGCCGTGCGTTGAGGGTCGTCATACAACTGTGCCATTGCCTGGAAGAAGGCGGCTAAGGACTGGGTCATGACACTGTTGGCTCCCAGAAGACGGTGGGCCCAGGACTGGGGTTCTCCTTGTAGAAGGGACACCACGAATCCCACCTTGGTGACTTCCAGGGAGAAGGTCCGGGGTTGCAGGGCAAAGTAAAGCTGGCAGGCATCTCGGAAAGCTTGAAACTTGGACCGGTCGCCCGAGAACCTTTCTGGGATAGGTACTCTAGGTTCAGGGGGAAGCATCACCACTGTTGGTTGGGAGGCAGGTTGCACTGGTGGTGGAGGTGCAGCAGCCATGGGGCTGGCAAGTTGTTGAACTTGGCCTTCCAGCTTGGTGTATCCCTCCTGCAGGGATTTCACGGCTTGTGTGAGGGCTGCCAGGTGGGAGCACATTTCCCGCATGGTTGAGGCTCCATCCGCAGGCTCAGTCATATTGGCTGTCCGTACTGTTAGGTACCTGGTAGTGCTGAGCCTGACTTGATGGTTGGAGACCTCTCTTACAACTCTGGTTCAGGGCCTGCTGGATTGGGGACAGCGTAGCCGTGAACTCAGCGGGTAGGAGTGTCCGTGTGGATGCAGCAGGCTGATGCAGGGTAGATGCAGGGCTTGCTCAGAGGGTAGGTCTGCAGATGAAGGTTCGGCAGAAAACCAGGAGGCAGGAGGTAAACCGACAACAGGAGCAGCAGCAGACGGCTGAAGTAGCTGACAGCAACGGCAGAAGATCAGCAGATGACGGCAGCAGCGAAGACCTGTGCAGGGACACTGGAGCAGGGATGGTCAGGCAAGCCGGGTCACAACAGGTAAGGCAGACAGGTAAGGACGGCAGGCAGGAGGATGGTCAGGAGGCAAGCCGGGGGTTCAGCAACAGTAACACAGTCCAGAGCAGGGTCAAACAAGCCGGGGTCAAGGAACGGAGAAAGTAGCGGAGTCAAACAAGCCGGGTCACAGGTAGGGAGCTCAGACAGGTTCAGGTTGGGGTCACAGGTGGGAGCTGAGACGGACAGCGCCGCATGCAGGCAGCTGTCCCCTTTAAATAAGGCCACTGGCGCCAAAGCGGCGCCGATCGCGCACGTGCACGCGCACGGGGGCGCGCGCGCCCGCTATTTGCGCACGGGAGCGCGCGCACGAGTCCCGCGGCGCGCGCCGACGCGCGCGCCGGCGTTCAGAGGGACCAGGGCTGCCCAGGTGCCCGCGCACCCTCCGGCTAGGGTGCCCAGGGCGGCTAGAGCCCTGACACCTGGGTAGTAGAGGAGCATATCGTCCGCATACAAAGATGTCTTTTCTTCCCTGTCATTCACCCTGCATCCCCTGACCCCTTCATCTGCTCTCAGCCGAGCCGCCAGCGGTTCTATCGCCAGGGCGAACAGCAGGGGTGACAGAGGACACCCCTGCCTTGTGCCCCTCGATATGCTGAATGGATCTGTAATAATGTTGTTAACCCTCAACCTGGCGCTCGGCTCTGAATATAAAATTCTAACCCAGTTTATGAATCTAGGACCGAAGCCCAGTCGCCCAAGGACCGCCATTGGATATGGCCATTCAATAGAGTCAAACGCTTTATGTGTATCCAGCGACACCACCACTCGGGTATCCTGGACGGGGCCACTTGATTGAAGTATGGTAAAGAGACGCCTTAAATTTATAGCGGTTGATCTTTCAGGAATGAAACCTGTCTGATCAGGATGTATAATAGAGGCAATTACCTTGTTTAAACGTCTGGCCAGAAGTTTAGCCAAGATTTTTGCGTCAACATTAATAAGAGATATCGGTCTATACGACTCACATAAGTCATGGTCCTTGTGTGGCTTGGGGATCAGAACTATCACGCCTCCCTCATAGATTCAGGGAGTATGTTTTGTTTATAGGCGTCCATATACATGCCCAGCAGTTTAGGTGCCAGACTCTCAGTGTAGGTGGCATACCATTCCACCGGGAGTCCGTCCAGATCCGGTGTTTTGTTGGGTTTCAGGGATTTTATTGCTGCTGTCACTTCTTCTACCGTAAGAGGAAGGTCAAGTTCCTCCCCTCCCTCCCTGGAAAGTTCCAGCAGGGGTATAGGAGTCAGATTGTCCTCCACCTCCTCCCTACCATATTCCACCTTTGAGGTATAGAGGTCAGCGTAGAATGCTACAAAAGCAAATTTAGAAGCTTTAAGCATGATAGTAATATCCGAATTCAAGATCCCTCTGTCTCTTAGCACCTGTGCTTCCAAATCCATCATGTTAAAAGGATCTTAACTAAAAATAAGGTATTGTAGTTTACAAGTCCTTAGATCAGTGCTGGACATTTTATGGCCCCAGGGTCACACCCGGCCCTTTTTACTGTCCCTATCCAGCCTGCATGAGGTCAACTGAAAATTAGGAAATAAAATATAAAAAAGCTTATGCCATGCACGCAACAGTGTTCATTTTGTAGAAATTAACATGGTTTTAGTCAGCTAAAATACAACTAAAACTAAAACAATTCAGATGACTAAGATACAACTAAAACTATAATGGCATTTTAGTCAAAAGACTATTGCCGGAAAATGTCCTATCGGACAATGTTGTCGGAAATTCCGACCATGTGTCGGCTCCATCGGACTTTTTCCATCGGCTTTTCCGTCGGAAAAAGTTTTATCTCCTGCTCTCAAATTTTCCGACAACAAAGTCCTTTCGGACTTTTTCCGATCGTGTGTAGCGAATTCCGACGGACAAAGTGCCACGCATGCTCAGATCACATTACAAGACCAAAGCTATTGGCTACTAGCCTCTACGTAGTCCCGTCGTACGCAACGAACGTCACCACGTTCAGGATGATCGGATTTTCCGACAACTTTGTCCGACCGTGTGTAAACGAAATCGAAAATTGATGTCAAAATGAATTCTGCATTACTACATAAGAATAAGCAGGGGGCATCTACTAAGCTGCTAAAAGAAAAAACAATTAAGAAAAAGGCTTTTCTTATTTTTTTTCTTAATATTTAATGGCGCTAATATATTCAGGTAATATGTGCAATGGCATTACAGCCATTAGAGTTTACATTTTTTTTTTTTTATATATATTTTAAAGTTGTACTTCTGTTTGTAAAAACGCAATATTTTTGTTAGTTTATGAAACTTTAAACTTTTATTTATAAAGACGTTATATACTGTATCACAACAGCGAAATCTGTGTCTGTAGTGCATGTTTAAACCTTAATCTCTTCTAATTTTAGTGAATGGCCGCATGTCTTTTTAAATTCACTTTTGCGGAAGAGTTTTATCTCTATTGTGGGGTCACCAGTACATGTATTTGTACATTGAAATCATATGCCCTCTCAAGCGTCTCAGTGCTTGCAGTCTTTCCCCGTAGATGAGATCCTTCAGTCCCTTAATAAGCTTTGTTGCCCTTCTCTGGACTCTCTCCAGTTCCAGCACATCCTTCCTGAGGACTGGTGCCCAGAACTGGATGGCATACTCCAGGTGCGGCTGGACCAGAGTCTTGTAGAGTGGGAGAATTATCGTTTTATCTCTCGAGTTAATCCCCTTTTTAGTGCATGCTAAAATTCTGTTGGCTTTGCTTGCAGCAGCTTGGCATTGCATGCCATTGCTAAGACTGTCATCTACTAGGACCCCTAGGTCCTTTTGCATCCTAGATTCCCCCAGAGGTTCACCCCCTAGTGAGTAGATTGCATTCGTGTTTTTGCTGCCCATATACATTATTTTACATTTTTCTACATTGAACCTCATCTGCCATGTAGTTGCCCACCCCATTAATTTGTTCAGATCTTCTTGCAAGGTTTCCACATCCTGCAGACAAATTATTGCCCTGCTTAGCTTAGTATCGTCCGCAAATACTGAGATTGAGCTGTATATCCCATCATCCAGATCGTTTATGAATAAATTAAATAGGATTGGTCCCAGGACAGAACCCTGGGGGACCCCACTTTCCACACTACCCCAATCAGAGTACTCCCTATTTATCACTACCCTCTGAACTCACTCCTGTAGCCAGTTTTCAATCCATATACTCACCCCTTGGTCCATGCTGACAGACCTTAGTTTGTACAGTAAACATTTATGGGGAACCATATAGAATGCCTTCCAGATACACCACGTCTACGGGCCTTCCTTTATCTAGATGGCAACTCACCTCCTCATAGAAGGTTAATAGATTGGTTTGGCAAGAACGAATTTTCATGAATCCATGCTGATTACTGCTAATGATACCGTTCTCATTACAAAAATCTTGTATATAGTCCCTTATCATCCCTCCAGGAGCTTGCAAACTATTGACGCTAGGCTAACTGGTCTGTAAGTCCCTGGAATATATCTTTTTATATTATATTATTATAATAATATTTTTTAAATATTGGTGCTACTTTAGCTTTTTTCCAATCTTCTGGTACCATACCAGTCAGTAGACTGTGCTTAAAAATTAGGAACAATGGTCTGGCAATTACTTGACTGAGTTCCTTAAGGACCCTCGGGTCCTTAAGTTTACAGTATCTCACAAAAGTGAGTGCACCCCTCACATTTTAAATATTTTAATATATCTTTGCATGTGACAACACTGAAGAAATTACACTTTGTTACAATGTAAAGTAGTGAGTGTACAGCTTGTATAACAGTGTAAATTTGCTGCCCCTTCAAAATAACTCAACACACAGCCATTAATGTCTAAACCACTGGCAGCAAAAGTGAGTACACCCTTATGTCAAAATTTCCAAATTGGGCCCAAAGTGGCAATATTTTGTGTGCCCATTATTTTCCAGCACTGCCCTAACCCTCTTGGGCATGGAGTTCACCAGAGCTTCACTGGTTGTCACTGGAATCCTCTTCCACTCCTCCATAACGACATCACGGAGCTGGTGGATGTTAGAGACCTTGCGCTCCTGCACCTTCTGTTTAAGGATGCCCCACAGATGATCAATAGGGTTTAGGTCTGGGGCCATGCTTGGCCAGTCCATCACCTTTACCCGCAGCTTATTTAGCAAGGTATTGGTTTTCTTGGAGGTGTGTTTGGGGTCATCATCATGTTGGAATACTGCCCTGTGGCCAGTCTCCGAAGGGAGGGGGATCATGCTCTGCTTCAGTATGTCACAGTACATATTGGCATTCATGGTTCCCTCAATGAACTATAGCTCCCCAGTGCTGGCAAGACACACTTGTCTTTGTACTCACCTGGTTGCCGCTACACACGCTTGACACCATCTGAACCAAATAAGTTTATCTTGATCTCATCAGACCACAGGACATGGTTCCAGTAATCCATGTCATTCGTCTGCTTGTCTTTAGCAAACTGTTTGTGGGCTTTTTTGTGCATCTTCTGGGACAACAGCAATGCAGACCAACTTGATGCAGTGTTCAGCATATGGTCAGAGCACTGACAGGCTGACCCCCCACCCCTTCAACCTCTGCAGCAATGCTGGCAGCACTCATACTTCTATTTCCCAAAGACAACCTCTGGATATGACGCTTAGCACGTGCACTCAACTTCTTTGGTCGACCATGGCGAGACCTGTTCTGAGTGGAACCTGTCCTGTTAAACTACTGTATGGTCTTGGCCACCATGCTGCAGCTCAGTTTCAGGGTCTTGGCAATCTTCTTATAGCCTATGCCATCTTTATGTGGAGCAACATTTCTTTTTTTCAGATCCTCTGAGAGTTCTTTGCCATGAGGAGCCATGTTGAACTTCCAGTGACCAGTATGAGAGAGTGAGAGCGATAACACAAAATTTAACACACCTGCTCCCCAGTCACACCTGAGATCTTGTAACACTAACACGTTATATGACACCGGGGAGGGAAAATGGCTAATTAGGCCCAATTTGGACATTTTTCACTTAGGAGTGTACTCACTTTTGTTGCCAGCGGTTTAGATATTAATGGCTGTGTGTTGAGTTATTTTGAGGGGACAGCAAATTTACACTGTCATACAAGCTGCACACTCACTACATTGTAGCAAAATTTAATTTCTTCAGTGTTGTCACATGAAAAGATATAATAAAATATTTACAAAAAATGTGAGGGGTGTACTCACTTTTGTGAGATACTGTATATATAATATGACATACTGAAAATGAACTTGTTCAGCATAAAAATCTGTATATGCAAGCCTAAATGCACAAAAGTTATAAGTTGCAATAAACTAGAATTTGGGAAGCATCTGTACATGAAAACTATTTGAGAAAAAGATCCACATCGTACCTATGATTGAAGCCTGTGGGAAATCTACAGTGAAGGTTTAAAATCCACCAGACCTCTCCTTCCAAGAGTTTCCGGTAGGTGTTACCCCCTCTGGGAGATCCTTTGACTTTTTTTCAGACCGCAAAATCTGAAGGAATCAACATTACCTGCTTGAATATATTTAAAAGGGTTTAGAGACATTAGATAAGCCCTTATCATTGTAGGAAGCTCCATAATGCTCACTAATTCTTGCCCATAATGGCCGTGTGGTGCTTCCCACATACTGCAATTTACATGATATATACTCCACTGCATAAACTACATTCATAGATCTGCATTTAATGTAATCGTGGATTATATATGCCGAAACGTATCTACCCATGTACTTTTTAACATGTATAAACATTTATATTTAACATGTATAATAACATGCAAATAAAGTGTCTACATTTGGACATGGAGTTGCCGGCTCTTCCCTTTTCTACTATGCACCTTCATAGTAATGTATTGGAGAACAGGTGTCTACAAGAGATGACGGTGGTCTGCCTTTGTAAATCTCCATTACTAGCGATGAGCGAAATTTGGTTTCCTAGACAATTAAAAAAATCTGCAAACTCCAAACATGGCGTCCGAACCCTCTTTGTTATTTTTTTTTCCTGGCCTTTTTCAAGGTCAATTTGTAAGCTTTTGGATGCAAAGGCATGGTCAGCTTGGCACTGCTCTGGGGGATATGTACTAATACTAAAAAAAACTATTTTTGAAAAAAATACTGTTCAGCTGTAGATTTTTTTATAAAGCTTAAAGGGGAACATTAAAGCGGAAGTAAACCCATCGATTTGACAGTTTAAAAAAAAAAAGGCATGCCGGAAATGCTAACTGCACATTGGCTGTGCTCTCAACCAAACAGTCAAACCATCCAATGGCTGGTGTCATAACGGATCACATGTGCAGCACTGTGACAGTTGAAGATTAAACAGAGGCAAAGATGGCAGCTTCCTTGGCTGAAAACGATAGGGGGGGTTTACTTCCACTTTAACAATACACAATTCCCCTAAATAACATGCTTGGCAATGTCTTAAAAATGCACACCTCTACAATATTCTATAGCAAAAGTTGCATTCACAGGAGAAGTACAGCCAAAGCTGGTTTCGATACTGTCGGTCCTGAATTTCGATACATCTATGGCTGTTTCCACTCAATAATTTTGCTGTCAGAATAATGGCACATCCTCACTTGTGTGGACGGGGGAAATCTTTTCAGTTTTTTTTCAATAAGCCCACTAGCTGATTGAAAAAAGACCCATTTTACCCAGTCTTAGAAAAAAATAATTGCTGTTCAGTTAAATTTTTGGTCTGCTTGTATATAAAGTGGCCAATGGATTTTTCTCAACACCCATACCAGACCCTTATCTTTGATAAGAGTTTGGTATAGATTTAAGAAGAGTTAATCACATGAAAAAAATAAAATAAAATGCGGTCACCCCAAAATAGCATAGCACTCTTATCCTTAATGGGGGTCTGGTGTGTATTTTATGGGGAACCGCACGAACAAACCCCCCCCCCCCGCCCCCCCCCCCCCCCCCCAAAATGCGTATGGTGCCCTGCAAAATCCATAGTAGACCCTTGTCCAGGCATGCAACCTGGTAGGCTAGCAAAGGAATTGGGGGGGGGGGGGGTTTAATAGTGCTATCATGCACTTGTAAGTGGATTTTATTTATTTGTGGCAATAAAAGAAGATTTACTTTTATGGAACCTCTTAAACAAAGGCCTTCATTAAGGATTGAGAGGCTAGGTGTCTGTGGAAAAAAAAAGATGCCAAGACCAAAACCTGACCTTTTAGAGTACTCGATTTCAAACCAACCCCGAAATGAAAGCAACTGACCCATAAAATAACGGCAAGTGTGAAAGTTCTGCTCACACAAATGAAAATACGGCTTCCAAGTACGGTAGTATATCTTGCGAGAAATGGCCTTTCTTACCCTAAAATGTGTGGGAATCCGTTTTCAAGATGCCTTGATCCCTAAGGACCTGGGTCCCATGCCATAAGGACAGTGACTGTCAAGCATTGTGATAAAGGACACCTTGTGATAGTAGAAAGTGACTGTAAATCGATCATACCACTTTTTGCCTCCCCACTGTGTTTAAGGAACTACACTGTAGCTGGTTTCTGCTCTGGAATACTTAGACACTCGTCTGCCACAAATGGGCAGGAACATCCAAAATGGCACTCAAGTGCCACAATTCAGAGGGCCCACCCACTTAAGTGAGAATGACTCCCCCAGGAGTTAGGCTGCCCCTTCTAAAAGGACCCACACAACCTCACACTCTGGTGCCCAGACGGGAATCCATGCACGGCATAACTTCACCCAATGCAAGGTTCAGGCTCATCTCCCCCTCCCATGAGGGAACTTAAAGTGTTACTAAACCCACAACAGTAAAATCAGTCTGCATATGCAGTAAAGCATTCTTGTTATATTCGCTGTGGAACCTGAGGGGTTAATCCTCTGCATTGTGTAAAAACGCTGTTTGATCCTTTCTTCTGTGATCCTCCCCTTCTTCCAGAGTCCCCAATCTATCTCCTTGCCTTGGGGGCACTCTGCACATGGTGTGTATTGCTAGAGAGTTTCTTTTTTTGGGGGAGGGTGCATGTGATCGGCACAGGGCCAATCAGCACTGTCCAGACAGAGGGTCAGGAGTCATGCAGCCTCATAAGCCAATCAGAGGAGAATGACAACTCTTACAAGCTTTAACCAGTGCTTGGATGGACACTGATAGAAGTCACAAGACTGCTATATACTGCCGATGAGAAAAAGGTATTTAGCAGTTTGTTTACTAAAATAATTGTATTTTCATGTTCGGTGGGAGACCAGATATAGTGAATGCAGGGTCCTAGGTTTAGAAACACTTTAAGGACTGGGTTCCTCAGTGACGCACGCGCTGTATGACTTTATACCTAGATAAATGTGTGTGCCAGATCCAGTGCAGTTGCAACTTACAGGCCAACCCTTGCTCCTGTCATCTGAGACCAAGTCCCAGCACCACCGACACCCTACAGTTTTTAAGTTATCTTGATGAAAGAAATTACTGTTGCTACCATCTTCTCTTCCACAGAAAGATGCATCTATCACTTAATCCTGTCTTCTCTAGCAAAAAACTGAGGATCACATGCACATGATCACATGAGCAAGTATACTTTACTTGCATTTAAGCCCTGGTTCACATTCGTGCGATTTGTTATGTCAAATCGGCAGCAATAGCACCGTCCTAATCGTAGTTTCTGTAGTACTTGACAATTTCTATTGACATCTGTGCAGAAACCTGCACAGATGTCTCTGAAATTGCCCCCGAAATCAGGACTGACATGCGGGAATGAAATGGTGCGAGTTCCCGCAGTCAGTGTGAACCAGGGCTTAAAGACATTTTACATGTTACATTTGTGTACAGTGTGGAACAGAAAATTTGTATAAAATGCTCTCCTGCTTATTTGCCCCTAAGCAAGCACACAAGCATGTATGAAACCAAAGAAGGGAAGTGTAATTTTACTTGTCCCTAGTTTCTAAGTTGCTTGTCTGTTTGACCAAAATGTCCCCTTATGTTTCTTCACTATTTTCCTATAAAATAATTGTAAACATCAGACATTAAGTGCCCATAAAAACACTTTAGCCGTTGTTCACACTAATGCAATGCGGGAAGCGCAGGGAATCCTGTGAGTTTCCCAAACCACATAGCAATCACACTGTTCATGTAATCGGCTGCACATGTCAATTAAAAGTTAACGGCACCCTCAAAAGCAGCCTGCAAAACGCAGTGCTTTTTCATGCAGATGCGATTTGAGCCATTCAAAATAAATGGGCTCAAATTGCTCCTCACAAAATTGCATGTGATGTGTGAACTGGGGCTTGTAGACATTTGCATGTGAAGAACACCTATGCACACCTTGTTTTTCTATTAGATTGCTAGCTGGTGAGGTGAGGTTTAGCTTTAAGAGAAGCTCTTTGTTATTGGAAGATCATGGGCATTATATGGTACAGTAGCAGGCATCAGTCAAAACATTTAAACTTGAAATTTTGTAGCAAAACAAATCTCAATTTTATTTTAACATTTGTTGTTTTATCAAAAATTATAACAGCACCAGTTTGTGTTGCAAGGAGATTTATACAGAGTGGAAAAAAAGGGCAGAGACCTTAGCCAAAACACAGGTATAAGCCAAAAAGACAAACAGTTATACAGCAGAATTGTTTGACAGTATAAAACACAGTATCTTTTCAGAACAAGATACTGGGAATGTCCCACTTTGGTATAAAAATATTTGAACATGTAAAAGTTAACAGAATGCAAATAACTTAAAAAAACCCTATGTACAAAATTAGCTCTCCAGTAGGCCACGTCACAATCATTCCAGATTTCTAGAAGACCTGTGGTGTAAACTTCTGGCTATTAGAAAAAAAAAAAAAAAATAATTTACAAATCTTCATATACAAAAAAGGTTATTTGATCCAAAACTAACCAACAAAATTCTGGCTTACTTAGGAAGTGTTTAAAAATCTGTTCAGTATATCTGTATACACACTGCTGAATATTTCATCCTTTGACAGAAGACCATCTATAGATGCTGAAACAAGAATGAAAAAAGTTAGTTATGAGGGTTCAGCTAAAAGTCATAACAAAAAGTGGTAATCTAAAAAAGGTCGCCCACCTGTGCTTCTGCATTGTTAATACAATTTAAAGTGGAACTTTAGTCAAAAAATTAAGCCTGATAGATCACTTCAGGCTGGCCTCTTTTGCAGATATAGCGATATACAAGATTAAAAATAAATGACTGTACTATTTAAAATCCAGTAATACTGTCTCACCTTGCTCTGCATATGCTCAGTTGCTCTCTAAATTTAGGCACTATTCCGAATTTGTAGAGGCTATGCTGCTGACAGCCTAAAAATGTACTGCTGTTTAGGGGCTCTAAGCACACTAGTAACTGTGTAAGCTCTAAACCGAACTGTCAAGCCATTAAATGAATGGCATTATAGCTGACCACGTGTATAGCACCATGACAACTGCAGATCAAGCAGAGGTCAAGATGTCAGCTTCCTTGGCTATAAAGGATGGGAGGGTTTAGTTTCACCTCGATAGATACAATAGCAACCTGGCAAGGTTTTCTAACCTTATTAAACCTAACCCTTGACAAATTGTCACTGTAATTACCAATCTCATGAGCCTTGGTCATTTTTATTTTTTTGGCATCCTTAGCCATATGTCCATAAACCGTAAAAAAAAAAAAAAAATCTAACATCCTGTCTTTTTAGAGCCAGGAGCGATAGTAAGTAGTGTTCATGTGTTCCTCTGCACAAATCAATGAAGACTGGAAGAAAGCCTACATGGCATACTATAGCAAAATACCCCAAATTAGCACACTTACCAATGCTTACACCACTTTCTTCCATTTCACTTCGGTGTTTTAAATACATTGGCCAAACATGACCATCAAACAGCCCTGGTGGGTCTGGAACAGTGTAGTTGCGGCCACTGCAAAAGAGAGAAAACCATATAGCTATAAATAATTATTTGCCTGAATTTAAGCTATACTAGCAAGGCAAAATACTTCCCATTAAGCCCCAAACACTGACAACTTCCAGCTAAGCCCAAACCTTACACATTGCAGCTATGCCTATTCAGAACCACATTTGGGTAAACCAAGGTTATTAAAAACTGCTCTGGTAGTATGTGCAGGCACTGTTGGATGCCATCATCCATGTGTAGCCTTTAAGATGCAGAATTACCAAGATTTATAGATACCTGGGGTCTAGCAACAGCAATGACAGTTTGCAGCATGCATTACTGTCATAAATACTCAGTTTATACAGAAACCATCCAGCTGCTACTGACAAGTATCTGTGTACAATAGTTGTGTTTAAAGTCAGCCTTTCCTAAGAAACAGGGAAAGCTCTGTGAGATGCAAGCCGATCGGCTGCTCCCCTGACAGGGGTGGGGGGGGGGGGGTCTGTGCTAATTGATAACCCCCCCCCTAGGAGGATGACCACCCAGGATCACCAGGGGTGCCAATCAATGCCCAATAGGGATGGCACTCAGTGCCCATCAGTGATGCCTGCCAGTGCCTTCTGATCAGTGCTGCCTAACAATGCCCACCAGTGCCACCAATCAGTGCTGCATATCAGTGCCACCTATCAGTGCTGCCTCATCAGTGAAGAAGAAAAATGTACTTATTTCCAAAGTTTTGTAACAGAAACAAAGAAAAAAAAATTCTCAAAATGTTGTCTTTTTTTATTTGTAACGCAAAAAATAAAAACCCCAGAGGTGATCAAATACCACCAAAAGAAAGCTATATTTGTGGGAGTAGTGTTGCATGACTGTGCAATTGTCATTCAAAATGCAACAGCGCTGAAAGCTGAAAATTGGTATGGGCAGGAAGTGCCCAGTATTGAAGTGGTTAAGGAAAGGTTTTATTCAAAACTAGTACAAAAAAAAGAATGCCCCAACTCTTGCTTGCAATTAGGCTGTAGTGACTGGTACTAGCTATATTAAGAGGTTTCATAATATATGAACTATTGTAGCACTTAAAACTAATGTATGTATCTTCCCATCAGTCCAAATACTCATGTGCAGGTAGAAAGAAATGTCAAACTTTATGTAATTTGCTAGCTAGATGCAAGACAATAAATGCATTTATTTATTAATAGGTCACTAAATGCATGCAGTTAGTACCAGATTTTAATCTACTGACTACCCCTTGTGATCCCCTATACAGTAGCACATAGCACTCAACCTAAGAAAGCAGACATGGTTGGGACCCAATGTGTGCCTTATATAAATGTGTTGACAAGGACTTGCTGATGCAAGAGAGCAGAGAGATGATCTCAGTTTGTAGTTTCTCCTTCACAGTCCAGACAGGCTGGAGATGGAGTGACACTACTGCATTACTTATAAGCAGTGTCTACCACATGCCTCTATAACTTTAAAGACTGGATGGACAGAAATACAAATCATCTGGCAGGTAAACTGCTCCCATGTGTGCATTTCATCTGTATTTATCCATCTGCCTGTTCAGCTTTTACCAGTCAGGAAAGGAAACAAATGTGACTAGAGTTTATAATCTACACTACCTACATTTTAAAAAATGTACAGCATTTCTTAAAGAACATGCTCTTAAAAATGTAAGATCTGTTAAACCTTGTTAACCACTTGCTGACCAGCCACCGCAGTTTTACTGCGGCAGAATTGCACGGCTGGGTGAAACGACACTTTGTTACGATGCAAGTGCCCAGAAGTCACGATCACCACCGGGCTCCCGCGATCGCTGGTGACACACAAGAACTGGAATGTGTGTGTAAACAGTTTCCGGTTCTGAGGGGAGAAGAGACTGGTCTTCTGTCCATACAGAGTATGAACAGCGATCTGTCATCACCCCTACACAGTCCCCTCCCCCTTCAGTTAGAACACACACTAGGGAACAAAATTAACCCCTTGATAGCCCCTAGTGTTAACCCCTTCCGTGCCAGTGACACTTTTAAAGTAATGCCAATGGTCCCAAAAATGTGTCAAAAGTGTCCGCCATAACATTGCAGTCTCGATAAAATTTGCAGATCGCCGCCATTACTAGAAAAATAATAAAAACTATCCCATATTTTGTAGCCACTATAACTTTTGCGCAAACCAATCAATATAAGCTTATTGCGATTTTTTTTTTACCAAAAATATGTAGAAGAATACATATTGGCCTAAACTGAGGAAAACATTTTTTTAATATATATTTTTGGGGGATATTTATTATAGCAAAAAGTATAAATAATGTGTTTTTCTCAAAAATGGTCGCTCTTTTTTTGTTTATAGCGCAAAAAAATAAGCCGCAGAGGTGATCAAATACCACCAAAAGAAAGCTCCATTTGTGGGGAAAAAAAAAAAAGGATGTCACTTTTGTTTGGGTGCAACGCTGCACGACCGTGCAATTGTCAGTTAAAACGAAGCAGTGCTGAATCGCAAAAAGTGCTCTGGTCAGGAAGGGGGTAAAATCTTTGGTGGTTGAAGCGGTTAAAGATAGTTCTACATAGATTTACACATACCCGCGTCTCCTCTTGCACTCATCGTATGGAATGGTTAAGTAGTAGCGTTCAGTGCACATGCTTGCTAACAACCTGTAAAGAGAAGGAAAAATTTACTTAAAGTACAGATTAAGATGAAAGAAATCCAGTGGTCACCATTGGCAACAGATTGCAGTTATTCTCATTTAGAGATACGGAGACTGGTTTATTTGTAGAATCTTGCAGTAAAGTCTGGATATAGTAAGCAGCTGTGCACTAAACTCAAAGCTTCAGCTGGAAGACATCTTAAGTTTCAAACCCCCATCCAGTAGTATACTTTGGTAAAACTCACTAACCTGTGCATTGCAGAGGCAGATGCTAAAAGGCTTAGTGCAACTTTAGAGCCCAACTCCAGGTTTTGTTACTTTAAATATTGTTTGGGCTAAACAGGTCCAAACAAACTATTTCCTTCACTAATTGCTGTGGCCGCGGTCAGTGCTGTATAAACTGTATGCAGCGCTGTGCTCCAGCAGCAGAATGGGGACTTTGTCCCAATCCTAGAACAAAACTCGAGCTGAGAACTGCTTAGCCATTCACAGGAAGCGTTGTATTTTATGAATGAATACAAGGCCCCCTCTGATTGGCTGAGGTGGAGAGGCGGGCAGATGTTAAGCGTTCTACGTCAGCCAGAGGAAGCCTTGTAGTTATTCATATAATACAAGGCTAAGCAGCATTTAGTCTGACTTGTTTTTGTTCCGAAAGCAGACAGGATGTCCCATTACTATTGCCAGAACACAATGCTGTATTCATGATGCTACATACAGTTTATGCAGCATTAACAGCAGCCCCAGCAATTAGTTGTAGCCTTCCGTTTTGGTTTGCATTTGACATGGCATGAGTAGCTCCATCCACACAACCATGTCATCCATTTACAGGGACCGTTAAAAAGAAGGACTACAAGTCCAATCTTCCACCATAGCAGAGGGACCCGTAGACTGCAGTGGAGCATAAGTGCAGAAATGTCACTGCATTTGTAGTTAATTGTTTACTTCCTCCAGTCCAATAACTGAAGGTTCGCCACTCTGTACAGATTCTGTCCCCTCTGTGGTATAGAGTTGAGTGAGGGGAAGATGGTCCCCACCCGGCTCCATACCATTGCAGGGCGGAAGCGACCTCAAAACATTACAAGGGATGTTTACATTCCTTGTAATAGGAATAAAAGTGACACATTAAAAAAAAAAAAAAAAAAAAAAAGAACAGTGTAAAAATAAAAAATAAAAAGTAAAATAAGCCAAAAAATTCATAAAATAATATTAATTTTAACGCGCCCCATCCAGCAGAGCTCGCGTGCAGAAGCAAAAGCATACGTGAGTAGCGCCCGCATATGAAAACATTGTTCAAACCACACATGTGAGGTATCACCGCGATCGTTAGAGCAGGAGCAATAATTTTAGCCCCTAACCTTATCTAACTCAAAACATGCAACCTGCAGAATTTTTTAAACGTTGCATACGACGATTTTAAAGGATACGTTTGTTGCCATTCCACGAGCGGGCGCAACATGTTGGGTATCAAATTACTCGGCGTAACATCATATTTCACAATATAAAAAAATATAAAAAATTGTGCTAACTTTACTGTTGTCTTAATTTTTTATTCTAAAAAGTGTATTTTTTTCCAAAAAATAAAAAAGTGCGCTTGTAAGACCACGCAAATATGGTGTGAAAGAAAGTATTGCAACAACCGCCATTTTATTCTCTAGGGTGTTATATATATATAAAGATTTTACAAGTTTGAAAAAAAAAAAAAAAAAAGGCCCGGTCTTAAAGTGGTTAATGTGAGTGCATTTTTTTGTATTTGGCATGAGGTGAGCTATGGCTATAACATAAACAAATGGCGCTAACCATCACAGTACAGATGCAGGTGTCAGTTTTCAGATTCATGAAAAAACAAAAATTTACTTGTGGTTATAAATCAAGAATCCTTCTAGAATCAGTATCTGAACATCAGAGTTAGAAGAAGCTGAAAGGGATCTTCCGTGAGAACGAGCAAACTTCACCGGATTTTCAACCCATGCTGTTACTGTATTCACCATGGCCTCCATGTCTATGGCCGTGATCACTGCAGATTGAGAAGTGAATCAGAAAAGCAAACTAGCAAAAATGTAATGTGTTTTTAAGTATATAGATTTAAAAAATAAAGTGTACTTATGATATACATTACTGCTTCCTACAGCGAACACCGTTCTTACCATCCCATTGTTTAAAGCCATCGTCACCAACTTCTATCTCATCTGGTGGCTGAAACATAGTGAGCAATAAACAATGCTGCAAATGATGCAGCTCCAACACACACAATGGAAGAGAACATTGATAGAAAAAGCCCTTTCAAAAAGATAAGTTTGCCCCATAATTGACAAACTAATCCCAAAAAGGAAAGTTTTAGATTCAGAGAAGACATGCAACAGAAGGAAAACCTTTAGAAAAGGACTAGGCAATGTAGGCACTGTAACTGTACCACAGCTAGTATACTATATCAAGTATAGAGGAATATTGGTAGGCAGCCTTCAACTGCACTACAGACAGGAAAGAATCACAGGTAAAACTTACCTTATAAAAGTCATCCTGGTGGACCACACAACAATTAGGCAAGTTACCAACAAGCCTTTTCGTTAGAGTCGTCTTTCCACCATTGGTAACACTATAAAAAAAAAAATGTATAATTTAATTCTCAAAGAAGGAAAAAATGGGTTACTCACTTTTTTTTTAGGGCTCATAAACAGTAAACTGCAATCTTCATGTCCAGTGTGCAGCTCCATGCACACAGTGTCACAGAGTTCCATTGTATGAATTTTACTTCAAATAAAGTTGGAATCTTTTGGAGTTTCCTACTCCGGTGTGCAGCCACCCTATTTGTTTGACAGCTTATTCTTGGTTGCGAGGCGGGCTTGCTACATTGGGTATTGTGAGCCTACCTTGAGCAGTGCAGCTATTTGTTTGCTTTTACATGTGTTCATTCAGGTACAAAAAAATGCAGCATAATGTACCCTTTCTAAAACACACATAAGGGTATGTTCACATCAGGAGCATTAGGACTGCGACGGGCGGCTTTTCCACTGCAGTCCCACCAGAAGACAAGGTAAAATGCCTTGTCTCCTACCTGGCTGGTTCACACCTCCCCAGTGAAAAACAGTACAGCATGCTGTACTTTTTTCAGTGCAATGTGAGGCAAGCCACCGCCATGCACCCTGAAGTGGCCAATAGAACTTAATGAAATGTCACCACGTGTCATTAAAAAAAGTGACCAGTGTGATGTGCCATCATTCCCACTGCTTCTGCTTCACACAGCAGCTGGTGTGAACATACCCTAAAAGAGCCTCAATGGTGTAAACTAGGCTCAATGAAATACATTAATTTTGCTGCATTTAAGAATGTTTTTTACTGCATATGGTAAAAACGAGTCCTTAATCACAGACATCTGAGAATAAACCGAAATCTGCATAATCAGTAGTAGGAACTAGGAAGGAGGGCATATGGAACCTATCTGAACTCCAAACACAAGAACAGCGCTAAGGTAGATATTAAATTATATTTTAAATGAGGTCTAGTAAAAGATTTATATAGGGGAATCAGAACCTCTTTTCTTTGCATGCGATTGGGTATTCTTTGAAAATGTAAAGAAAAAAAAAAATGCATTTTTGCTTGCTCATGATTGGATGATCTTTTGATACCAATAAGATAAAACAAGTCCAGAGATGAACAAAAGAGGTTCCGATTCCTCTATATAGATCTTTTACTAGACCTCATTTAAAATACTGTGTACAATTCTGGAGCTCTCACCTACAAAAAGATATTAAGACAGAACGAGTCTAGAGACAGGGGCATCAAGACCTATTTTGTTACCTACATAGATCTTTAGTGAGACCTCATTTAGAATAGTGGGGTTGATTTTCTAAAGGCAAACAGACTGTACACTAAGTGCAGTTTCTCCAGAGCTTAGTAAATGCTAACTTCCATCATCCAATCATGTTACATGGTGGGCGAGGTTGAAAAAAGACACAAGTCCAACCTGTGTGTGTGTTTTTATGTTAATAGTACATTGTATACCACTGCTTGTGGAAGAGAATTACACATCTTTACCGCTCTTACAGTAAAGAACCCTCTACGCAGTTTAACCACTTAACAACTGTCCTATAGCCAAATGATGGCTACAGCGGGGCTCGCTAACTCTAGGAGGGCGTACATTGACGTCCTCCTAGAATCACACTCCCGTGCGCGCACACGGGAGTATCCGTGACTGCTGGGTCCAGTCCAGACCCGGCGCATCATGGTAAATGGGTGCTGACAGTGGCCATTTATCATGTGATCGCTGTCAAATGATGGAGCGATCACTTGTAAACAAACTGCGTCATGTCGGGTTCCTCTCTCCCCTCTCTGTACAGTGCAAGGGGAAAGATCGGTTGCAGCAGCGATGTGGGCTGGATCTGTAGTGCCCACAGCACTGCTCTGTGTCCATTGCAGCCTCATCCATGCTCAGCCATCCCTCTGTCATATTCATCCATCCACAGCAATACTCATTCACACTCAGCCATACCCAGCAATACTCAGCCATCCACATTTATGTCTCAACCATGCTTAGCCATCCCCATCCACGGCTCATCCATCCGCATTAATGCCACTACAGTGCCTCACAAAAGTGTAATAGGTAATCAAATGTATGCCCCTAGAACACCTGATGGTGCTCCCTGCATGTTGGGCCTCTATATGTGGCCAGGCTGTAGAAAAGTCTCCCACATGTGGTATCACCATACTCAGGAGGAGTAGAAGAATCTATTTTGGGGTGTTAATTTTTCTATGTACATGGCTGATATTAGAAATATTGTATAAATGAACAAATATTCTATTGGCTTTGCTTGCAGCAGCTTGGCATTTCTTACTATTGCTGAGCCTATCATCTACTAGAACCCCCAGGTCCTTTTCCATCCTAGATTCCCCCAAGGTTCTCCCCCTAGCAAGTAAATTGTGCAAGCAAAAATGCTTTTTTTTTTATTTTACAAAGAATACCCACGCACATGCAAAGTGAAGCTTTAACTAAGCTTTGGAGCAACTGCACATGCAAAGTGCAGTCTATTTGCCTTGAGTAAATCAACCCCACTGTGTCCAGTTATGGAGACCTCACTTACAAAAAGATATTGTAAAACGCATCAAAAACCGCACTGGAACACAGGTCCTTATTTAAAGTTAAGAAAGAAAAAAGGGGGAGGGGGATGCACTGGAAGGCATCAAAAACGCGCATGGAGAAAAGCATCAGAATTGCCTTTCTGTGGTGTGAATTGGCCCTAAATAAGTCCAGAGACAGGTAACAAATGTTGAAAGTGCTGGGGGATAAAACATTTCAGGAAAGAGTTAAGGAATGAATTATGTACAGTCTAGAGGAAAGAAGGGAAAGGGGAGACATGATTGAAACCATTAAATACATCAATGGGGAGAATACATTTCAGGAGGGCAGTATTTTCAATATCAAAACAAAATCAAGAGCACGGGGACATGACCTCAATCTAGCAGGAAGAAAGTTCAAAACTAATCTTAGAAAGTATTAATTTACCAAAAGGGTTGTTAATGCTTAGGCCTCATACAAACAGACGTTTTAAAAAACGGGCTGTAAAGATAGGAACAATGCCTGGAAAAAATCTGCGTTAAAAACGCGTTTTTATTAGCGTTTTGCTGTGGCGTCAATGCGCGTTCTACGTCGTTTTTAAGCGTTAAGGCTAAGGCACGTTTTTTTTAAAAGAACATCCCTCTGCTATTTTCCACTCTCAGATTACCCACATAAACATTTTTACAGCTTAAAAACGCTGACGCTAAAAAACGTCAGTATAGCATTAATGCGCGTTTTTGAGCTTTTTTCGGCGTCAGCGCCAAAACAGCTCTAACGCTGGAGCCTCTGAAGGCGCTGGTCCTTGGTTTTTTTTGGAGCTTAAAAACGACCATGCCTGTTACAGCTCAAAAACGCCATGGTGTGTATGAGCCCATTGAATAACATGGAGTTGCCTTCTTAAGCAGCAAAAAAAGCTCAAAAAAGCCGCTGTTAAAACGTCTGTGTGTATGAGGCCTTAGAAAAGACTTCCAGCAGAGGTAGTCAGTCAATAGTAAGTGGCTTTCAAACATGCTTGGAACAAACATAGATCTATACTCTCAGACAATCAAAAAGTTAAGAAAAGAATATACATACATATGTAAAAAAAATGGGGTAGACCCTTTTTCCTGCCATCACGGTTTTTGTTTTACCACCTCCTGCCCAAGCTATAGCCGAATGACGGCTACAGCACGGGCCTTAATTGTTGGGAGGCCGAAATATGACATTCCTCCCATGCATGAGCTGCCTGCGCGCCCCCTGTGATCACCGAGTCTATGAGATGTGATGTAAACAGAAGATCGGTAATCGTTCCCCCCCCCCCCCCCACGCTGTCAGCATGAGGGAAATAAATGCTGATCACCCGCTTCTGTCAGAGGGACATCGGTCCCTCACACAGAGAGCCGCGGCTGCCTTATCAGTACCCACCAGTGCCGTGCCACCTACCAGTGCTGTTTATCAATATAACCTACCAGTGCCACCTCTCAGTGCACATCCATTAGGGAGAAAAAATGTTTTATAACATTTATAACATTATTAAGTACCACCAAAAAAAAAAAACTCTATTTGTGTGAGCAAAATGATAAAAAAAAATGTGGGCAGTGTTGCCTGACTGAGTAATTGTCATTCAAAGTGTGAGAGTCTGGGCAGGAAGGGGGTTTAAAGTGCCCAGTAATCAAGTGGTTAATTAAAAATGCTTTATAAGGGCTCATTCACATGGGCAAAAAAAAAAAAAAAACGCTGCGTTTAGACATGCATTTTTATTACAAAATAAAGGATCTTGCTGGCAGAGCCCCAGTGCGCACCTAAAGTACTCATGTATATGAGCGTACATGGGGAAACCTGCAGATCTGCAGCCTAAAATCTACAGCTGAGTGTTAATTTTTTTCTGTGCAGGGCTAAACACGGCATTCATTTTCACATGCTGTGTGTATGGACTCGCTGATTACTATAGTTCTGTGTTTAGATGTGTACATTATTTAATTGTTTATTTATTTTAACTAACAAGTTGTAGCCTAGAGCTCATTCACAGGGACAGAAAACCTTTAGAGAAAGGTAGAACGTTTTATGTCCCTGTGAATGAGCTCTCTAAAGGTACCATTTGCTGGAAAAAAAATGATATATATATATAATAAAAATACACACGTATATAAATATAACCAGACGTTTTATGCTAGTTAAATAAAACCTGAACACACTACATTAGCAGTGCTCGGTGTGTCCCTAAAGTTGGCGGGATTTGGGAGGGGGGGGGGGGGGGGTAATACGAGGACATGCTATTTGGGCGGGAAGTTTTCCTTACCACAGCGGTGAACCCCGTTCCAGAAAAGAAGCCCCATTCATTCAGAGCACGGCGGGAATCTTAGTACCACCGAGCCATACATAGTATAACCTAGACGAGCGGCAGAGTCAAGCCGAAAGAATACATGAGTATATATCTATACTATTCCATCTGCTACACTCCCAGAAAGATGCAGGTTGCTACACTGAGGTGAGGCGGCTAATAAGGGACACTTACCCGCCAATACCGATGATTATCCGCTTCATTGTGCTGGACCCTGCAGACCCGTCTTCTGAAACCTTTTAATTAATAAGTTAAGGCGGGCCACTGCTATTTATTTGCACTCGCGACTGATGTCACCGTACTAGAATTGGCGGCAGCCAATGCCAAGAAGCCAGCGCCTGAGGCTTATTTCGCATGCGCTCTCGGCCACCTGTTCCGCGCCTGTCACAGTCACGCAGCGGATAAATATAGTTGCGGGCAATGAGCCCTTTTCCTAAATTAGTAATAGCGAGGAGTGCCAATTTGTCACTGGTATTCCATGCCACCGTGTGTAAGGAACTGAGGAAAGATGGAGCTTCTTTCAAGTGAATGACGTGGAGCATGCTGCGTGTGATAATATTTACAGTGACTTGAGAAGTGCTCTGGGAAAGTGGTTTAGATCAGGAGGATATGTACAGAGAGGAGAGATCAGGAGGATATGTACAGAGAGAGGAGGAGGATATGTGCAGAGAGGATAGATCGGGAGGATATGTACAGAGAGGAGAGATCAGGAGGATATGTACAGAGATGAGAGATCAGGAGGATATGTACAGAGAGTGTAGGAGGATATGTGCAGAGAGGAGAGATCGGGAGGATATGTACAGAGAGAGGAGGAGGATATGTGCAGAGAGAGGAGGAGGATATGTGCAGAGAGGATAGATCAGGAGGATATGTGCAGAGAGGATAGATCGGGAGGATATGTACAGAGAGGAGAGATCGGGAGGATATGTACAGAGAGAGGAGGAGGATATGTGCAGAGAGAGGAGGAGGATATGTGCAGAGAGGATAGATCAGGAGGATATGTACAGAGAGGAGAGATCAGGAGGGTATTACAGAGAGGATAGATCAGGAGGATATTACAGAGAGGAGAGAGCAGCAGGGGCGTACCTAGTGCATTTGGCACCCGGGGCGGATCCTATATCTGGCACCCCCCCCCCCCACCTTAAAACGTAAAAACACCCCACTGTGCTCCCTGCATACCTCTGCATCCTTAAATATCTCTTTGTCACTACTGTGTACATTACACACCCCCCTGCACCTCTGGACCCCTTTACATTACACAGCACCCTGCACCTCTAGACCCCTTTACATTACACAGCACCCCTTTACATTACACAGCACCCTGCACCTCTGGAGCCCTTTACATTACACAGCACCCTGCACCTCTAGACCCCTTTACATTACACAGCACCTCTGGACCCCTTTACATTACAAAGCACCTCTGGACCCCTTTACATTACACAGCACCCTGCACCTCTAGACCCCTTTACATTACACAGCACCATGCACCTCTAGACCCCTTTACATTACACAGCACCCTGCACCTCTAGACCCCTTTACATTACACAGCACCTCTGGACCCCTTTACATTACAAAGCACCTCTGGACCCCTTTACATTACAAAGCACCTCTGGACCCCTTTACATTACACAGCACCCTGCACCTCTAGACCCCTTTACATTACACAGCACCCTGCACCTCTAGACCCCTTTACATTACACATCACCATGCACCTCTAGACCCCTTTACATTACACAGCACCATGCACCTCTAGACCCCTTTACATTACACAGCGCCCTGCACCTCTAGACCCCTTTACATTACACAGCACCCTGCATCTCTGGACACCTGTATGTTACACAGACACCCCCCCTAGCAGCTCTGGACCCCCTGCATGTTACACAGACCCGCCTACAATACAGACCCCCCCTACAATACAGACCCCCACCCCTGCACAACCCCCCTACAGTGCAGACCCCCCCTTCAGTACAGACCCCCCTACAGTGGAGACGCCCCCTACAATGCAGAGCCCCCCCCCCTTTAGTACAGACCCCCCCTACAATGCAGACCCCCCTACTACAATGCAGACCCCCCTTCAGTACAAACCCCCCTTCAGTACAGACCCCCCCCCCCTACTACAATGCAGACCCCCGTGCAGTACAGAGTGACCCCCCCCCCCTTCAGTACAAACCCCCCCTTCAGTACAGACCCCCGTGCAGTACAGAGTGACCCCATCCTTCAGTACAGAATGACCCCCCCCCCTTCAGTAGAAATCCCCCCCCCCCTTTAGTACAGACCCCCCCTACAACCCATAATGTACCTACCTCCTCCCTCAGGTCAGGAGTGTCAGCGCGGGACACACAGCACTACAAGGAGGAGGGGGAGGCGGAGCCGGCGGCATCACTCTGCTCGGCTGAGATCAGAGCCACGGAGAGCCGCGGAGCGCGCCGAACACCCTCCCCCTCCTCTCACCTCACCTGCGCAGCCTGTCACTCACCGCGCCGCTGCGCCGCTGATGTGTTATATCAGCGCTCGGCGGCGGCGCGCTGTCCCCGCTTCCATCGCGGAGGGGGCGCCGGCCTGGCACCCCCCCAGTGTGTGGCACCCGGTGCGGCCCGCCCCCCCCGCACCCCCCTTAGTACGCCACTGGAGAGCAGGAGGATATGTACAGAGAGGATAGATCAGGAGGATATGTGCACAGAGGATAGATCAGTAGGATATGTACAGAGAGGAGAGATCAGGAGGATATTACAGAGAGGAGAGAGCAGGAGGATATGTACAGAGAGGATAGATCGGGAGGATATGTGCAGAGAGGATAGATCAGGAGGATATGTACAGAGAGAGCAGGAGGATATGTACAGAGAGGATAGATCAGGAGGATATGTACAGAGAGAAGAGATCAGGAGGATATTACAGAGAGGAGAGATCAGGGGGATATTACAGAGAGGAGAGAGCAAGAGGATATTACAGAGAGGAGAGATCAGGAGGATATGTACAGAGAGGAGAAATCAGGAGGATATGTGCAGAGAGGATAGATCAGGAGAATATTACAGAGAGGATACATCGGGAGAATATGTACAGAGAGGAGAAATCGGGAAGATATGTACAGAGAGGAGAGAGCAGGAGGAAATGTACAGAGAGGATAGATCAGGAAGATATGTACAGAGAGGAGAGATCGGGAGGATATGTACAGAGAGAGCGGGAGGATATTACAGAGAGGAGAGATCAGGAGGATATTACAGAGAGGAGAGAGAAGGAGGATATGTACAGAGAGGATAGATCAGGAGGATATTACAGAGAGGAGAGATCAGGAGGATATTACAGAGAGGAGAGAGCAGGAGGATATGTACAGAGAGGAGAAAGCAGGAGGATATTACAGAGAGGAGAGATCAGGAGGATATTACAGAGAAGAGAGAGCAGGAGGAAATGTACAGAGAGGATAGATCAAGAGGATATGTACAGAGAGGAGAGATCGGGAGGATATGTACAGAGAGAGCAGGAGGATATTTCTGAGAGAAGAGATCAGGAGGATATTACAGAGAGGAGAGAGCAGGAGGATATGTACAGAGAGGATAGATCAGGAGGATATTACAGAGAGGAGAGATCAGGAGGATATTACAGAGAGGAGAGAGCAGGAGGATATGTACAGAGGGGAGAGAGCAGGAGGACATGTACAGAGGGGAGAGAGCAGGAGGACATGAGCAGAGAGGAGAGAACAGGAGGACATGCGCAGAGAGGAGAGAGCAGGAGGATATGTGTACAGTGAGGAGAGAGCAGGAGGATATGCACAGAGAGGAAAGATCAGGAGGATATGCACAGAGAGGAGAGATCAGGAGGATATGTACAGTGAGGAGAGATCAGGAAGATATGTAAAGAGAGGAGAGATCGGGAGGATATGTGCAGAGAGGAGAGATCGGTAGGATATGTGCAGAGAGGAGAGATCAGGAGGATATGTGCAAAGGGGAGAGAGCAGGAGGATATGTGCAGAGGGGAGAGAGCAGGAGGATATGTGCAGAGAGGATAGATCAGGAGGATATGTACAGAGAGGAGAGATCGGGAGGATATGTACAGAGAGAGCAGGAGGATATTACAGAGAGGAGAGATCAGGAGGATATTACAGAGAGGAAAGAGCAGGAGGATTTGTACAGAGAGGAAAGATCAGGAGGATATTACAGAGAGGAGAGATCAGGAGGATATTACAGAGAGGAGAGAGCAGGAGGATATGTACAGATCGGATAGATCAGGAGGATATTACAGAGAGGAGAGAGCAGGAGGATATGTACAGAGAGAAGAGAGCAGGAGGATATGTACAGAGAGGAGAGAGCAGGAGGACATGTACAGAGAGGAGAGAGCAGGAGGATTTGTGCAGAGAGGAGAGATCAGGAGGATATGTACAGAGAGGATAGATGAGGAGGATATTACAGAGAGGAGAGAGCAGGAGGATATGTACAGAGAGGAGAAATCGGGAGGATATGTACAGAGAGGAGAAATCAGGAGGATATGTACAGGGAGGAGAGAGCAGGAGGATATGTGCAGAGAGGAGAGATCAGGAGGATATGTACAGAGAGGAGAAATCAGGAGGATATGTGCAGAGAGAATAGATCAGGAGAATATTACATAGAGGATAGGTCGGGAGGATATGTACAGAGAGGAGAGATCGGGAAGATATGTACAGAGAGGAGAGAGCAGGAGGATATTACAGAGAGGAGAGATCAGGAGGATATTACAGAGAGGAGAGAGCAGGAGGAAATGTACAGAGAGGATAGATCAGGAGGATATGTACAGAGAGGAGAGACCGGGAGGATATGTACAGAGAGAGCAGGAGGATATTACAGAGAGGAGAGATCAGGAGGATATTACAGAGAGGAGAGAGCAGGAGGATATGTACAGAGAGGATAGATCAGGAGGATATTACAGAGAGGAGAGATCAGGAGGATATTACAGAGAGGAGAGATCAGGAGGATATTACAGAGAGGAGAGAGCAGGAGGATATGTAAAGAGGGGAGAGAGCAGGAGGTCATGTACAGAGGGGAGAGAGCAGAAGGACATGCGCAGAGAGGAGAGATCAGGAGGATATTACAGAGAGGAGAGAGCAGGAGGATATGTACAGAGAGGATAGATCAGGAGGATATTACAGAGAGGAGAGATCAGGAGGATATTACAGAGAGGAGAGATCAGGAGGATATGTACAGAGGGGAGAGAGCAGGAGGTCATGTACAGAGGGGGGAGAGCAGGAGGATATGCGCAGAGAGGAGAGAGCAGGAGGATATGCGCAGAGAGGAGAGAGCAGGAGGATATGCGCAGAGAGGAGAGAGCAGGAGGATATGCGCAGAGAGGAGAGATCAGGAGGATATGCACAGAGAGGAGAGATCAGGAGGCTATGTACAGTGAGGAGAGATCAGGAAGATATGTACAGAGAGGAGAGAGCAGGAGGATATGTACAGAACGGAGAGAGCAGGAGGATATGCACAGAGAAGAGAGATCAGGAGGATATTACAGAGAGGAAAGAGCAGGAGGATATTACAGAGAGGAGAGAGCAGGAGGATATTACAGAGAGGAGAGAGCAGGAGGATATGTACAGAGAGGATAGATCAGGAGGATATGTGCAGAGGGGAGAGATCAGGATGATATGTACAGAGGGGAGAGATCAGGAGGATATGTACAGAGGGGAGAGATCAGGAGGATATGTGCAGAGGGGAGAGATCAGGAAGATATGTGCAGAGAGGAGAGATCAGGAGGATATGTGCAGAGAGGAGAGATCAGGAGGATATGTACAGAGAGAAGAGAGCAGGAGGATATTACAGAGAGGAGAGAGCAGGAGGATATTACAGAGAGCAGGAGTATATTACAGAAAGGAGAGAGCAGGAGGATATTACAGAGAGGAGAGAGCAGGAGGATGTGTACAGATAGGAGAGATCAGGATGATATTACAAAGAGGAGAGAGCAGGAGTATATGCACAGAGAGGAGAGAGCAGGAGGATATGTACAGAGAGGAGAGAGCAGGAGGACATGTACAGAGAGGAGAGAGCAGGAGGATATGTACAGAGAGGAGAGAGCAGAAGGACATGCACAGAGAGGAGAGAGCAGGAGGATATGCACAGAGAGGAGAGAGCAGGAGGATATGCGAAGAGAGGAGAGAGCAGGAGGATATGCACAGAGAAGAGAGAGCAGGAGGATATGTACAGAGAGGAGAGAGCAGGAGAATATGTACAGAGAGGAGAGAGCAGGAGGACATGTACAGCGAGGAGAGAGCAGGAGGATATGTGCAGAGAGGAGAGAGCAGGAGGATATGTACAGAGAGGAGAGAGCAGGAGGATATGCACTGAGAGGAGAGATCAGGAGGATATGTGCAGAGAGGAGAGAGCAGGAGGATATGTACAGAGAGGAGAGAGCAGGAGGATATGCACTGAGAGGAGAGATCAGGAGGATATGTACAGAGAGGAGAGATCAGGAGGATATGTACAGAGAGGAAAGATCAGGAAGATATGTACAGAGAGGAGAGATCAGGAGGATATGTGCAGAGAGGAGAGATCAGGAGGATATGTGCAGAGAGGAGAGATCAGGAGGATATGTACATCGAGGAGAGAGCAGGAGGATATTACAGAGAGGAGAGATCAGGATGATATGTACAGAGAGGAGAGATCAGGAGGATATTACAGAGAGAAAAGAGCAGGAGGATATTACAGAGA
This sequence comes from Lithobates sylvaticus, assembly GCA_028564925.1. Taxonomy (NCBI): domain Eukaryota; kingdom Metazoa; phylum Chordata; class Amphibia; order Anura; family Ranidae; genus Lithobates; species Lithobates sylvaticus. Next base: position 410,803,234 of record CM053026.1, read on the forward strand.
GGAGAGAGCAGGATAAAATGTACAGAGGGGAGGGATCAGGAGGATCTTTACAGAGAGAGCAGGACGATATGTACAGAGAGGATAGATCAGGAGGATATGTACAGAGAGGATAGTTCAGGAGGATATGTGAAGAGAGGAGAGATCAGGAGGATATGTACAGAGGGGAGAGGTCAGGAGGATATGTACAGAGAGGAGAGATCAGGAGGATATGTGCAGATGGGAGAGATCAGGAGGATATGTGCAGAGGGGAGAGATCAGGAGGATATGTACAGAGAGGAGAGAGCAGGAGAATATGTACAGAGAGGAGAGAGCAGGAGGACATGTACAGAGAGGAGAGAGCAGGAGGATATGCACTGAGAGGAGAGATCAGGAGGATATGTACAGAGAGGAGAGATCAGGAGGATATGTACAGAGAGGAGAGATCAGGAAGATATGTACAGAGAGGAGAGATCAGGAGGATATGTGCAGAGAGGAGAGATCAGGAGGATATGTGCAGAGAGGAGAGATCAGGAGGATATGTGCAGAGAGGAGAGATCAGGAGGATATGTACATCGAGGAGAGAGCAGGAGGATATTACAGAGAGGAGAGATCAGGATGATATGTACAGAGAGGAGAGATCAGGAGGATATTACAGAGAGAAAAGAGCAGGAGGATATTACAGAGAGGAGAGAGCAGGAGAAAATGTACAGAGGGGAGGGATCAGGAGGATCTTTACAGAGAGAGCAGGACGATATGTACAGAGAGGATAGATCAGGAGGATATGTACAGAGAGGATAGTTTAGGAGGATATGTGAAGAGAGGAGAGATCAGTAGGATATGTACAGAGGGGAGAGGTCAGGAGGATATGTACAGAGAGGAGAGATCAGGAGGATATGTGCAGATGGGAGAGAGCAGGAGGATATGTACAGAGAGGAGAGAGCAGAAGGACATGCACAGAGAGGAGAGAGCAGGAGGATATGCACAGAGAGGAGAGAGCAGGAGGATATGCGAAGAGAGGAGAGAGCAGGAGGATATGCACAGAGAAGAGAGAGCAGGAGGATATGTACAGAGAGGAGAGAGCAGGAGAATATGTACAGAGAGGAGAGAGCAGGAGGACATGTACAGCGAGGAGAGAGCAGGAGGATATGTGCAGAGAGGAGAGAGCAGGAGGATATGTACAGAGAGGAGAGAGCAGGAGGATATGCACTGAGAGGAGAGATCAGGAGGATATGTGCAGAGAGGAGAGAGCAGGAGGATATGTACAGAGAGGAGAGAGCAGGAGGATATGCACTGAGAGGAGAGATCAGGAGGATATGTACAGAGAGGAGAGATCAGGAGGATATGTACAGAGAGGAAAGATCAGGAAGATATGTACAGAGAGGAGAGATCAGGAGGATATGTGCAGAGAGGAGAGATCAGGAGGATATGTGCAGAGAGGAGAGATCAGGAGGATATGTACATCGAGGAGAGAGCAGGAGGATATTACAGAGAGGAGAGATCAGGATGATATGTACAGAGAGGAGAGATCAGGAGGATATTACAGAGAGAAAAGAGCAGGAGGATATTACAGAGAGGAGAGAGCAGGATAAAATGTACAGAGGGGAGGGATCAGGAGGATCTTTACAGAGAGAGCAGGACGATATGTACAGAGAGGATAGATCAGGAGGATATGTACAGAGAGGATAGTTCAGGAGGATATGTGAAGAGAGGAGAGATCAGGAGGATATGTACAGAGGGGAGAGGTCAGGAGGATATGTACAGAGAGGAGAGATCAGGAGGATATGTGCAGATGGGAGAGATCAGGAGGATATGTGCAGAGGGGAGAGATCAGGAGGATATGTACAGAGAGGAGAGAGCAGGAGAATATGTACAGAGAGGAGAGAGCAGGAGGACATGTACAGAGAGGAGAGAGCAGGAGGATATGCACTGAGAGGAGAGATCAGGAGGATATGTACAGAGAGGAGAGATCAGGAGGATATGTACAGAGAGGAGAGATCAGGAAGATATGTACAGAGAGGAGAGATCAGGAGGATATGTGCAGAGAGGAGAGATCAGGAGGATATGTGCAGAGAGGAGAGATCAGGAGGATATGTGCAGAGAGGAGAGATCAGGAGGATATGTACATCGAGGAGAGAGCAGGAGGATATTACAGAGAGGAGAGATCAGGATGATATGTACAGAGAGGAGAGATCAGGAGGATATTACAGAGAGAAAAGAGCAGGAGGATATTACAGAGAGGAGAGAGCAGGAGAAAATGTACAGAGGGGAGGGATCAGGAGGATCTTTACAGAGAGAGCAGGACGATATGTACAGAGAGGATAGATCAGGAGGATATGTACAGAGAGGATAGTTTAGGAGGATATGTGAAGAGAGGAGAGATCAGTAGGATATGTACAGAGGGGAGAGGTCAGGAGGATATGTACAGAGAGGAGAGATCAGGAGGATATGTGCAGATGGGAGAGATCAGGAGGATATGTGCAGAGGGGAGAGATAAGGAGGATATGTGCAGAGGGGAGAGATCGGGAGGATATGTACAGAGAGGAGAAATCAGGAGGATATGTGCAGAGAGGATAGATCAGGAGAATATTACAGAGAGGATAGATCGGGAGGATGTGTACAGAGAGGAGAAATCGGGAAGCTATGTACAGAGAGGAGAGAGCAGGAGGGTATTACAGAGAGGAGAGATCAGGAGGATATTACAGAGAGGAGAGAGCAGGAGCATATGTACAGAGAGGAGAAATCAGGGGGATATGTACAGAGGGGAGAGATCAGGAGGATATGTACAGAGGGGAGAGATCAGGAGGATATGTATAGAGGAGAGAGATCAGGAGGATATGTACAGAGAGGAGAGATCAGGAGGATATGTACAGAGAGGAGAGATCAGGAGGATATGTGCAGAGGGGAGAGATCAGGAGGATATGTTCTGAGGGGAGAGATCGGGTGGATATGTACAGAGAGGATAGATCAGGAGAATATAACAGAGAGGATAGATCGGGAGGATGTGTACAGAAAGGAGAAATCGGGAAGCTATGTACAGAGAGGAGAGAGCAGGAGGATATTACAGAGAGGAGAGATCAGGAGGATATTACAGAGAGGAGAGAGCAGGAGGATATGTACAGAGAGGAGAAATCGGGAGGATATGTACAGAGGGGAGAGATCAGGAGGATATGTACAGAGGGGAGAGATCAGGAGGATATGTGCAGAGGGGAGAGATCAGGAGGATATGTACAGAGGGGAGAGATCAGGAGGATATGTGCAGAGGGGAGAGATCAGGAGGATATGTGCAGAGGGGAGAGATCAGGAGGATATGTGCAGAGAGAAGCGATCAGGAGGATATGTGCAGAGAGGAGAGATCAGGAGGATATGTACAAAGAGGAGAGAGCAGGAGGATATTAGACAGAGTAGAGAGCAGGAGGATATTACAGAGAGGAGAGAGCAGGAGGATATGTACAGAGAGGAGAGACCTGGAGGATATGTACAGAGAGGAGAGAGCAGGAGGACATGTACAGAGAGGAGAGAGCAGGAGGATATGTGCAGAGAGGAGAGAGCAGGAGGATATGCACAGAGAGGAGAGATCAGGAGGCTATGTACAGTGAGGAGAGATCAGGAAGATATGTACAGAGAGGATAGTTCAGGAGGATATGTGAAGAGAGGAGAGATCAGGAGGATATGTACAGAGAGGAGAGATCAGGAGGATATGTGCAGATGGGAGAGATCAGGAGGATATGTGCAGAGGGGAGAGATCAGGAGGATATGTACAGAGAGGAGAGAGCAGGATAATATGTACAGAGAGGAGAGAGCAGGAGGACATGTACAGAGAGGAGAGATCAGGAGGATATGTACAGAGAGGAGAGATCAGGAGGATATGTGCAGATAGGAGAAATCAGGAGGATATGTACAGAGAGGAGAGAGCAGGAGGATATGTACAGAGAGGAGAAAGCAGGAGGATATGTACAGAGAGGAGAGATCAGGAGGATATGTACAGAGAGGAGAGAGCAGAAGGATATGTACAGAGAGGAGAGAGCAGGAGGATATGTACAGAGAGGAGAGAGCAGGAGGACATGTGCAGAGAGGAGAGAGCAGGAGGATATGCACAGAGAGGAGAGAGCAGGAGGATATGCGAAGAGAGGAGAAAGCAGGAGGATATGCACAGAGAAGAGAGAGCAGGAGTATATGTACAGAGAGGAGAGAGCAGGAGAATATGTACAGAGAGGAGAGAGCAGGAGGACATGTACAGAGAGGAGAGAGCAGGAGGATATGTGCAGAGAGGAGAGAGCAGGAGGATATGTGCAGAGAGGAGAGAGCAGGAGGATATGCACAGAGAGGAGAGAGCAGGAGGATATGCACAGAGAGGAGAGAGCAGGAGGATATGCACAGAGAGGAGAGATCAGGAGGATATGTACAGAGAGGAGAGATCAGGAGGATATGTACAGAGAGGAGAGATCAGGAAGATATGTACAGAGAGGAGAGATCAGGAGGATTTGTGCAGAGAGGAGAGAGCAGGATGATATGTGCAGAGAGGAGAGATAAGGAGGAAATGTGCAGAGAGGAGAGATCAGGAGGATATGTGCAGAGAGGAGAGATCAGGAGGATATGTACATCGAGGAGAGAGCAGGAGGATATTACAGAGAGGAGAGATCAGGATGATATGTACAGAGAGGAGAGATCAGGAAGATATGTACAGAGAGGAGAGATCATGAGGATATGTACAGAGAGGAGAGATCAGGAGGATATGTACAGAGAGGAGAGATCAGGAGGATATGTACAGAGAGGAGAGAGCAGGAGGATATTACAGAGATGAGAGATCAGGAGGATATGTACAGAGAGGAGAGATCAGGAGGATATTAGAGAGAGGAGAGATCAGGAGGATATTAGAGAGAGGAAAGAGCAGGAAGATGTTACGGAGAGGAGAGAGCAGGAGGATATGTACAGAGGGGAGGGATCAGGAGGACCTTTACAGAGAGAGCAGGACGATATGCACAGAGAGGAGAGATCAGGAGGATATGTACAGAGAGGAGAGATCAGGAAGATACGTACAGAGAGGAGAGATCATGAGGATATGTACAGAGAGGAGAGATCAGGAGGATATGTACAGAGAGGAGAGATCAGGAGGATATGTGCAGATAGGAGAAATCAGGAGGATATGTACAGAGAGGAGAGAGCAGGAGGATATGTACAGAGAGGAGAAAGCAGGAGGATATGTACAGAGAGGAGAGATCAGGAGGATATGTACAGAGAGGAGAGAGCAGAAGGATATGTACAGAGAGGAGAGAGCAGGAGGATATGTACAGAGAGGAGAGAGCAGGAGGACATGTGCAGAGAGGAGAGAGCAGGAGGATATGCGCAGAGAGGAGAGAGCAGGAGGATATGCGAAGAGAGGAGAAAGCAGGAGGATATGCACAGAGAAGAGAGAGCAGGAGTATATGTACAGAGAGGAGAGAGCAGGAGAATATGTACAGAGAGGAGAGAGCAGGAGGACATGTACAGAGAGGAGAGAGCAGGAGGATATGTGCAGAGAGGAGAGAGCAGGAGGATATGTGCAGAGAGGAGAGAGCAGGAGGATATGCACAGAGAGGAGAGAGCAGGAGGATATGCACAGAGAGGAGAGATCAGGAGGATATGTACAGAGAGGAGAGATCAGGAGGATATGTACAGAGAGGAGAGATCAGGAAGATATGTACAGAGAGGAGAGATCAGGAGGATTTGTGCAGAGAGGAGAGAGCAGGATGATATGTGCAGAGAGGAGAGATAAGGAGGAAATGTGCAGAGAGGAGAGATCAGGAGGATATGTGCAGAGAGGAGAGATCAGGAGGATATGTACATCGAGGAGAGAGCAGGAGGATATTACAGAGAGGAGAGATCAGGATGATATGTACAGAGAGGAGAGATCAGGAAGATATGTACAGAGAGGAGAGATCATGAGGATATGTACAGAGAGGAGAGATCAGGAGGATATGTACAGAGAGGAGAGATCAGGAGGATATGTGCAGATAGGAGAAATCAGGAGGATATGTACAGAGAGGAGAAAGCAGGAGGATATGTACAGAGAGGAGAAAGCAGGAGGATATGTACAGAGAGGAGAGAGCAGAAGGATATGTACAGAGAGGAGAGAGCAGGAGGATATGTACAGAGAGGAGAGAGCAGGAGGACATGTGCAGAGAGGAGAGAGCAGGAGGATATGCACAGAGAGGAGAGAGCAGGAGGATATGCGAAGAGAGGAGAGAGCAGGAGGATATGCACAGAGAAGAGAGAGCAGGAGTATATGTACAGAGAGGAGAGAGCAGGAGGACATGTACAGAGAGGAGAGATCAGGAGGATATGTACAGAGAGGAGAGATCAGGAAGATATGTACAGAGAGGAGAGATCAGGAGGATGTGTGCAGAGAGGAGAGAGCAGGATGATATGTGCAGAGAGGAGAGATAAGGAGGAAATGTGCAGAGAGGAGAGATCAGGAGGATATGTGCAGAGAGGAGAGATCAGGAGGATATGTACATCGAGGAGAGAGCAGGAGGATATTACAGAGAGGAGAGATCAGGATGATATGTACAGAGAGGAGAGATCAGGAGGATATTACAGAGAGAAAAGAGCAGGAGGATATTACAGAGAGGAGAGAGCAGGAGGATATGTACAGATGGGAGGGATCAGGAGGATCTTTACAGAGAGAGCAGGACGATATGTACAGAGAGGATAGATCAGGAGGATATGTACAGAGAGGATAGATCAGGAGGATACGTGCAGAGAGGAGAGATCAGGAGGATATGTACAGAGGGGAGAGGTCAGGAGGATATGTACAGAGAGGAGAGATCAGGAGGATATGTGCAGAGGGGAGAGATCAGGAGGATATGTGCAGAGGGGAGAGATCGGGAGGATATGTACAGAGAGGAGAGATCAGGAGGATATGTACAGAAAGGAGAAATCAGGAGGATATGTGCAGAGAGGATAGATCAGGAGAATATTACAGAGAGGATAGATCGGGAGGATGTGTACTGAGAGGAGAAATCGGGAAGCTATGTACAGAGAGGAGAGAGCAGGAGGGTATTACAGAGAGGAGAGATCAGGAGGATATTACAGAGAGGAGAGAGCAGGAGGATATGTACAGAGAGGAGAAATCGGGAGGATATGTACAGAGGGGAGAGATCAGGAGGATATGTACAGAGGGGAGAGATCAGGAGGATATGTACAGAGGGGAGAGATCAGGAGGATATGTGCAGAGGGGAGAGATCAGGAGGATATGTGCAGAGGGGAGAGATCAGGAGGATATGTGCAGAGAGGAGCGATCAGGAGGATATGTGCAGAGAGGAGCGATCAGGAGGATATGTGCAGAGAGGAGAGATCCGGAGGATATGTACAGAGAGGAGAGAGCAGGAGGATATTACAGAGAGGAGAGAGCAGGAGGATATTACAGAGAGGAGAGAGCAGGAGGATATGTTCAGATAGGATAGATCAGGATGATATTACAGAGAGGAGAGAGCAGGAGGATATGTACACAGAGGAGAGAGCAGGAGGATATGTACAGAGAGGAGAGAGCAGGAGGACATGTACAGAGAGGAGAGAGCAGGAGGACATGTACAGAGAGGAGAGAGCAGGAGGATATGTGCAGAGAGGAGAGATCAGGAGGATATGTACAGAGAGGAGAGATCAGGAAGATATGTACAGAGAGGAGAGATCAGGAGGATTTGTGCAGAGAGGAGAGAGCAGGATGATATGTGCAGAGAGGAGAGATAAGGAGGAAATGTGCAGAGAGGAGAGATCAGGAGGATATGTGCAGAGAGGAGAGATGAGGAGGATATGTACATCGAGGAGAGAGCAGGAGGATATTACAGAGAGGAGAGATCAGGATGATATGTACAGAGAGGAGAGATCAGGAGGATATTACAGAGAGAAAAGAGCAGGAGGATATTACAGAGAGGAGAGAGCAGGAGGATATGTACAGAGGGGAGGGATCAGGAGGATCATTACAGAGAGAGCAGGAGGATATGTACAGAGAGGATAGATCAGGAGGATATGTACAGAGAGGATAGATCAGGAGGATATGTGCAGAGAGGAGAGATCAGGAGGATATGTACAGAGGGGAGAGGTCAGGAGGATATGTACAGAGAGGAGAGATCAGGAGGATATGTGCAGAGGGGAGAGATCAGGAGGATATGTGCAGAGGGGAGAGATCGGGAGGATATGTACAGAGAGGAGAGATCAGGAGAATATGTACAGGGAGGATAGATCAGGAGAATATGTACAGGGAGGATAGATCAGGAGAATAGATCAGGAGGATATATACAGAGAGGAGAAATCGGGAGGATATGTACAGAGAGGAGAGAGCAGGAGGATATTACAGAGAGGAGAGATCAGGAGGATATTACAGAGAGGAGAGATCAGGAGGATATGTACAGAGAGGAGAGATCGGGAGGATATGAACAGAGAGAGCAGGAGGATATGTACAGGGCCGGATTAACATAGGGGCTATTGGAGCTCCAGATCCAGGCCCGTTTCTCAAGATAGGCCCATTTTCTCAAAGAAAAATTATTTAAAAAATCAAAAAAAGATCGACTTCGAGGATTGTAGCTCGGCAAACAGGAGTCATAGATACCCCCCATTTGGCAGCTAAAGACCTACTCCAGCACTGGTTAAAATATGGGGCTGCTATCATCTATGGTTCCGGAGATACAGGGCTGCTTGCGCAGCCTATCAGAAGCTACATACAGAGCGGCCAGTTTAAATAAAAGCTGGAACACTCTGCAGCAGACTGAGAGGATAAGCTCACAGTGCTTATAATAATTATTTGTATATTACTTATGATAATTAACCCTTTGCTATCCAGGCCAATTCTGACACTTCTCTCCTACATAATTTTTTTTTGCTAGAAAATTACTCAGAGCCCTCAAGCATTATATATATTGTTTTAGCAGACACCCTATAGAATAAAATGGTGGCCTTTGCAACTTTTTATGTTACACGATATTTGCACAGCAATTTTTCAAGCATTTTTTTTTGGAAAGAAACTGTTTCATCCTTTAAGAAAAAAAAACCTTTTTGCAGGTTACATGTTTAGAGTTACAGAGAAGGTCTAGTGCTATAATTATTGCTCTCGCTCTAACGAACGCGACGATACCTCACATGTGTGTATCTGGCTCTGATACTAGCCAGTGCCTACCCAGCCACTGACTAGTATCTCTCCCCAACCTGTCCCCACACACCCTCTCACCTGCTGACCTGTGAATGGGCGAATCACTCCCGCAGTGTTATTGTGTTCTGCCAGTGAATACAAGGATTAGTGTTGCTAACTATAGCTGGCAGCACTAATTGTTTTAGGGAAAACCTGACAGGCTGGTTGTATTCAAGTCGGTTAATAGGTTGACTTGTGTAAAACCATCTAGCCCATACATAGATCGACTATGGCTGGTCTCTGCTTAATTGGTGTAATTTCAATCCATGTATGGCCCGCTTAACCACTACGCAGTCCCTAAACATCCTTCCACAAACCTTTACATTTTTCCTTCCCAGATTACTTCATCCTCCTCTCCTATACATAGTGCCCACTTTCATACTCTCCACACTTCTCTCCTGTACATACTGCTCACTGTCATACCCTCCACACTTCTCTCCTATACATAGCACCCGCTGTCATATCCTACACACTCCTCTCCTGTACATAGTGCCCGCTGTCATACACTTCTCTCCTGTACATAGTGCCCACTGTCGTACCCTCCACACTCATCTCCTGTACATACTGCTCACTGTCATACCCTCCACACTCCTCTTCTATACATAGTGTCCACTGTCATACCCTCCACACTCCTCTCTAGTACATACTGCTCACTGTCATACCCTCCACACTCCTCTCCTATACATAGTGCCCACTGTCATACCCTCCACACTCCTCTCCTGTACATACTACTCACTGTCATACCCTCCATACTCCTCTCCTGTACATAGTGCCTACTGTCATACCCTCCACACTTCTCTCCTATACATAGTGCCCACTGTCATACTCTCCACACTCCTCTCCTGTACATACTACTCACTTTCATACCCTCCATACTCCTCTCCTATACATAGTGCCCACCGTCATACCCTCCACACTCCTCTCTAGGGATGAGCCGAACACCCCCCTGTTCGGTTCGCACCAGAACCTGCGAACAGACCTAAAGCTCGTGTGAACTTTAGAACCCTATTAAAGTCTATGGGACTCGAACGTTCAAAATCAAAAGTGCTAATTTTAAAGGCTAATATGCAAGTTATTGTTATAAAAAGTGTTTGGGGACCTGGGTCCTGTATCAATGCATTTTTTTTTTTTTTTAAAACGACCGTTTTTTCAGGAGCAGTGATTTTAATAATGCTTAATGTGAAGCAATAAAAGTGTAATATTCCTTTAAATTTCGTACCTGGGGGGTGTGTATAGTATGCCTGTGAAGGGACGCATGTTTCCCGTGCTTAGAACTGTCCCTGCACAAAGTGTAATTTTTGCAAGAAAAAAAGCTATTTAAAATCACGGCTCCCGTAATACAGAGAACAGTCATTCATTGAAAGTCATTGATAAAAAAAAAGTCATTGATAAAAAAAAAAAAAAAAAAGCGTGGGGGTTCCCCCAAATTAAATTACCAGGCCCTTCAGGTCTGCTATGGATATTAAGGGGAACCCCGGCCAAAAAAAAAAATGTAAAAAAAAAAATGACGTAGGGGTCCCCCTACATATCCATACCAGACCCTTCAGGTCTGGGATGGATTTTAAGGGGAACCCCGGCCAAAAAAAAAAAAAATGACGTGGGGTCCCCCTCAAAATCCATACCAGACCCTTATCCGAAAAACGCATCCTGGCAGGCCGCAGGAAAAGAGGGGGGGACGAGAGCGGCCCCCCTCCCTCCTGAACCATACCAGGCCACATGCCCTCAACAAACATTGGGAGGGTGCTTTGGTGGTCTGTGACCCCTCAAAGCACCATGTCCCCATGCTGATAGGGACAAGGGCCTCTTCCTCACAACCCTGGCCATTAGTTGTGGGGGTATGCGGGCGGGGGGCTTATCGGAATCTGGAAGCCCCCTTTAACAAGGGGACCCCCAGATCCCACCCCCCCCGTGTGAAATGGTAAGGGGGTACAAATGTACCCCTACCATTTCACCAAAAAAGTGACAAAAATGTTAAAAATAACAGGAGACGGTCTTTGACAATTCCTTTATTAAAATCTTCTTTCATCTTCTTTCTTCTGGTCTTCCTTCTTCCTTTCTTCATCCTTCGGTTTCTTCATCTTCTTCTTCCATCTTCTTCCATCTTCTTCTTCCATCTTCTTCTTCCTCCGATCCGCTTCTTCTTGCTCTGGTCTTCTCGTCCAGCATCTTCTTCCACGGCCCCCGCCCCCCTCTGACGTCATGGGGAAAGCCATAGGAAAGTCCCCATGACGTCCCCGTGCGTCAGAGGGGCGGGGTCACCAGGTGGCCCCGCCCTCCATTATGAAAGAGCTGTCAGACGCAGCGAAGCCTCACACAGCGGGAGCCTCCCATTGCGTGGAGCGGCCCAAGAAGAGACGCCGACGCCGTGGAAGAAGATGCCGAAAGAGAAGACCAGAGCAAGAAGAAGCGGATCGGAGGAGGAAGAAGATGGAAGAAAAGATGGAAGAAGATGGGAGAAGAAGATGAAGAAAACGAAGGATGAAGAAAGGAAGAAGGAAGACCAGAAGACAGAAGATGAAAGATTTTAATAAAGGAATTGTCAAAGACCGTCTCCTGTCATTTTTAACATTTTTGTCACTTTTTTGGTGAAATAGTAGGGGTACTTTTGTACCCCCTTACCATTTCACACACAGGGGGGGCGGGATCTGGGGGTCCCCTTGTTAAAGGGGGCTTCCAGATTCCGATAAGCCCCCCGCCCGCAGACCCCACAACCAATGGCCCGGGTTGTGGGGACGAGGCCCTTGTCCCCATCAACATGGGGACATGGTGCTTTGAGGGGTCACAGACCCCCAAAGCACCCTCCCAATGTTGAGGGCATGTGGCCTGGTACGGTTCAGGAGGGGGGGCGCTCTCGTCCCCCCTCTTTTCCTGCGGCCTGCCAGGTTGCGTGATCGGATAAGGGTCTGGTATGGATTTTGAGGGGGACCCCACAACATTTTTTATTTTTTTTGGCCGGGGTTCCCCTTAAAATCCATCCCAGACCTGAAGGGTCTGGTATGGATATTTAGGGGGAACCCCATGTATTTTTTTTTTTAATTTGAAGCGGGGTTCCCCTTAATATCCATAGCAGACCTGAATGGCCTGGTAATTGAATTTGGGGGAGCCCCCACGCTTTTTTTTTTTTTTATCAATGACTTTTTCTTTATCAATGACTTTCAATGAATGACTGTTCTCTGAGTTACGGGAGCCGGCAATTCATTAGCCGCGAGTGATTTTAAATAGCTTTTTTTTCCTGCAAAAATTACACTTTGTGCAGGGACAGTTCTAAGCACGGGAAACATGCGCCGCTTCACAGACATACTATAGACACCCCCCAGGTACGAAATTTAAAGGAATATTACACTTTTATTGTTTCACTTTAAGCATTATTAAAATCACTGCTCCTGAAAAAACGTCTGTTTTTAAAAAAAATATTTGCATTGATACATGTCCCCTGGGGCAGGACCCAGGTCCCCAAACACTTTTTTATGACAATAACTTGCATATAGGCTTTTAAAATTAGCACTTGAGATTTCTCCCATAGAATTTTACAGGGTGCCAAATTGTTCGCTGTTCGCTGAACAGGCAAACAGGCAATGTTCGAGTCGAACATGAGTTCGACTCGAACTAGAAGCTCATCCCTACTCCTCTCCTGTAATTACTGCTTACTGTCCTACTCTCTACGCTTCTCTCCTGTACATAGTGCCCACTGTCATACCCTCCACACTCTTCTCTTATACATAGTGCCCACTGTAATACCCTCTACACTCCTCTGCTGTGCATACTGCCCACTGTCATACCCTTCACACTCCTCTCCTGTACATAGTGCCTTCTGCCATACCATCCGCACTCCTCTCCATTACATAGTGCCCACTGTCATACCCTCCACACTCCTCTCCGGTACATACTACCCTCTGTCATACCCCCCACACTCCTCTCCTGTACATACTGCCCACTGTCATACCCTTCACACTCCTGTCCTGTACATACTGCCCACTGTCATACCCTTCACACTCCTCTCCTGCACATACTGCCCACTGTCATACCCTCCAGACTCCTCTCCTGTACATACTGCCCACTGTCATACCCTCCACAATCCTCTCCGGTACAAACTACCCTCTGTCATACCCCCCCCACACTCCTCTCCTGTACATACCGCCCACTAGCATACCCTCCACACTCCTCTGCTGTGCATACTGCCCACCGTCATACCCTTCACACTCCTCTCCTGTACATAGTGCCTTCTGCCATACCCTCCACATTCCTCATGTACATAGTGCCCACTGTTAGACCCTCCACATTCCTCTCCCTCACCTGCACATACTTCCCACTTTTATACCATCCATACTCCTCCCCTATGCCTCTTACCCACAAAAACAGTTCTTTAACATTATACTGAATATCCAGTTACCAGCTCTAGAATGGGCACACTTTTGTTAGTTCAACTAAAGGAAATCTCAGTCCTCATATTTGTTCTGCCCCATTATTCGTACTTATTTAATTTTGTAATTATTATTGTGATGTACAGAGGAACATAGGGGATGTCAGCTACTCTAAATATAGCACTAGTACAAAAAGCGTCCCTGAAAATATTTTTGAAATGTTGGTAACTATGCCCAAGGGCCACGGGGTCAGTAGGGGGCCCCATGAGAGGCTCCTGTGATATCAAAGCGGTAGTAAACTTTTCTAACATTACTACTTTTTAGAGGCCCTGAGGTAGGTTATGCCATAATATACAAGTATGAACAGCATATTAGCACATTAGGGTACACTTAAATTGTCAGACTGAGCCCTCCAGTGCTGTGCTGTGATCAATCCGGCAGGGCCGGGCGCTTCCATCTTCACCCGGTCTTCCTTCCAGGTTCTGTGCCTTCGGGCTCTTGCCTTGGCCGGGCTTGCGTTGATGTCATTCCCACACATGCTCATGTGAATTCTCTTTCTCTCACCCCCCCCCCCCTTTTTTTCTCAACCTCCCTCCCTTATGCCTCACACCTCTTTCATCCCCTTTCTCTCTCTCGCTCTCTCATCCTCCCTCTCTCTCTTTAATTTAATTTGTTATAACAAAAAATGTTTGCATTTTTATTTATTTATTTATTGTTTATAAAAGGCCCCACCAAAATCCTCAGCACCAGGCCCATGATGTTCTTAATCTGGCCCTGTACCTACTGTACACCAGCAAGCCCAGGTAAACAAAATTATTTGCCAGTTACTGGAGGCAACTGAATATGGATGAACACATACTATAGAGTTTCACCTACTGTAGGGGGTGTTGTCATAAGATGAAGAGTTTGCCACAACCCTTGCAGGTCCTATAGCTGGGTGGCAGAACTATCCTGTCCCCAAATATTTATGTTCCCATTTCTACCAATTCTCTGATATTTTGGATTCTGCCCTCTCTAGCTGTCCACCTTTGGCTTCCATGATCTAACTCACTTTAGTTTTTTTATGCTTGTTTCACTAGGAGTCGCCAAAGCTGCAGCTGTACCCTATAAAATGAAAACATTTATTCAACCGTCATTTTCTTAAAGTAATCTCAGCAATGTAATAAAGTGTTAAACTGTATTATTTGTTTGTTAACTGGTTCCTACGTTCAAATATGTGGATGTGGTTCAATAATTCAAACAACTCAAAAGTAGTATTATAATAAAAGGAATTTACTTAGCTTGGTTTAAAGATGTATTACAGATGATAAAATGGATAAATACAGCATCACTCAAGTCCAGGGGAGCCTGTAATATCATTTGAACTTTGTGGAAGAGACAGTCCACTTTTCCCAGGCACTCTGTCTCAGAGTCCTGGGTGAGCTCAACCAGTCTTTGTCTTCAACCCATATACAGTATATATTGACTCGGAAACTAGTTAACACCAGTTTTACCAAACAACAGTGAAAACAGAAATTAATGTCATGACTAACAGGAGTAAAACCAAGAGAAAATACATTCTTGCAATGTTTGGTCAGTTGAGTGCAAAATATCCCCCTCTACCTTCTTATGTATTAGTGAGCCATGACAAGAAAAAAATGACAATTTCCCCATCACTCGGCTCTAACATAATACAGGCAGCAGATCCCTGCAATAGAAGAAGCTGAATATTTCTGCAAGGGAAAATGTGACTGTGGGCACCACTGCTATCAGACACTTCCAGGAAGTGCCAGATAGCATGGTTCTCCCCGCAGGTCACTATATCACTACAGGATATGGCGGGCAACAAGAGCAGTTATAGCACCCAGTGGGAAAACACACTGACATATCTGGAAGTGTTGGATAGCAGCAGGGCCCAGAGCTTATGAAGACAGCGAAGATTTAACTCGCCATCTGCCGAAAAGGTAAGTATTCATCTTCTTCTACTGCATAGAACACCTGCCTATGTTATCTTAGAGAAGCAACAGGGTTGTTTTAAAGGAGAAGTACGTTTGAAGATTTTTTGGCCATACTTCTGTTGGGGGGGCACAGGAGTGCACATCTTTTTGCTCTCCTGTGACCCAGAATCAGCTGACAGTGGGCTAAAGCCGACTGTCAGATGACCTCTCAGAGCAGCTCCAGACTCTGACGGGATAATAATATAGGGATCCACCCAGATGCTTTATAGGCAGCTGACCCAGCCTCTCAGCACACTGCTGGGAGCCTGAGCCAGCCGCTCTCATCTCTTCTCCTGCCCAGCATTCCAGTGAGCTCTAGAGGGGCAGAGAACAGTGGTGACTGATAGTCTGGGTCACGTGATCGCTCAGTTCTTGGGCTTAGAGCTGATGGGGGACAGGCACCATAAAGTTGAGTTTGTATGTTTGTATTTTATATTTCCCAAACTTCTCCTTTAAACACTATTACACAAAATGGAACTCAAATATTAAAGGGTCAAGGTATGCACACAATACATTTTAAATCTGAAAAAAGCAGGGATAAATATGTAATTCTTATTTTTTTTCAGCATTTCAAAACAATGCTAATAGTTTTATTGTGTCCTAATAATTTTTTAAAAAAATATTTTTTTTTTATAGCTGCATTTTTACTCATCATTGCACAGACTTGAAAAAATAATAAAAAATGAATTGTAAATAGAATGAACACTCAGTGAGATATGACACCTTCTTTTTATTATCTTTAACGTACAAAAAATCTAAACTGGTGGGATCAAAACTGCAACATGCTGCAGTAAAAAAAAATGTAAAGGAATAAAGGAATAATGCTGCCAGTCGTGTGCATAGAGAGGCATACATTTGCATGCACATATTTAAATTTGACATGTAGAACTAATGTCCATGGACGTGTGGTGAGGTCAGTGGCTGGTGAGGCACTGGCTAGTATCAAAACCAGATACACACAGGTCCTGTCACCATGGGCATCCGCAGGTAGGGGCAAGGGGGGGGCAAGTCCCCCCCCCCCCGGAATCAGGAATCGGACTCTGTCTTTATCCTAGCGCCAGCCCTGCTTACACCTGTACACAGTTTAGCAAGGCCGAGGACAACTGGTGACAGAAGCATGACAGTGAAGGCAAGGGGTGGGCAGGATGACATCGCCCAGTCTACATAGTGTGAGCGAGTGGCCCAGGAGACGGAAGCCAGGGAAAGGAGAGCAGGAAGATGCCAGGAACAGCGGGCCCAACGCCTTGAACCCCTGGACTCCTTAAACCTCCTCACTGCTCCCAGGCCTGGAGGACAGACTGACCGGGGGTTCAGAGAACAAGGACGGGCAGGAAATGCAAGCAGCCAGGGACCGCTCCATGTCACATCATAGATCCGATGGAAGGAACAGAGCACCTCCTGTCCTCACCCAGAATGAAAACGGGTCTTGCCAGCTGCTGGCCATCATGGACATCCTACTGGCATGCAAGGTACTGCACTAAGCATTACACAAACCACTGGGACATAGGGGCACTTGAGGGACTGCAGACAGGGCTAGGGGGTCCCGCTCTCTGACACCCCATCGCCCCTCTCTGTGACCCCCTCTCTCTCTCTGTCACACCTCTGTCTTTTTCACCTACCTCTCTCTTCGTCACCCTCCTCTGTCACACTCCTCTCTCCCTGTCACCCCCTCTGTCTCTTTCTGTTACACCCTTTCTCTCTGTCACCCCCTCTGTCTCTCTCTGTCACCCCCCACATGTATGCAGTCTCTTAGAGTCTCCTGTGCCATGTCCACAGTCTCTAATACCGCGTACACACGATCGGAATTCTCGTCGGAAAAAACTCTGACGTTTTTTCCGACGGAATTCCGCTCAAGCTGTGTTGCCTACACACAGTCACACCAAATTCCGACAGTCAATAACACAGCGGCATAATACGCGCTCGACAGCACTATAAAAGGGAAGTTTAATGCTTCCGAGCATGCGTCAAATTGTTTCCGAGCATGCGTCGGAATTTTGCGCGTCGGAATTGCATACACACGATCGGAAAATCCGATAGAAAGGTTTTCCGTCGGAAAAATTGAGAACAGGTTCTCAATTCAAAGTCCGTCAGACATTCCAACAGAAAAAGACCGTAGGGCATACACACGGTCGGAAAATCCGATGAAAAGCTCCCATCGGACTGTGTCCATCGGAAATTCCGACCGTGTGTACGCCGCATTACAGTCTCTTGAGCCATGTATGCAGTCACTGACAATCTCTTGGGCCATGTATGCAGTCTCTGACCATCTCTTCGGCCATGTATGCAGTCTCTGTTCATCTCTTGTGCCATGTCCGAAGTCTCTTGTGCCATGTCTGCAGTCTCTGACCATCTCCTGTACTACGTCTGCAGTCTCTGACCGTGATAATGACATTGTCGAAAAGGGTCAGAGCATGGGTGACGTTAAAATTATGCTCCCCTGAAAAAAGTTCTGTGGAAGCCCATGCCTGTCACCACTAATAGCAGTGGTGCCGGGCTCCCCACAGGCAGCTAAAAGCAGCGGCCCCGGGCTCCTCACAGGCAGCTAACAGCAGCGGCGCCGTGATCGTTACAGTGAGAGCAATAATTCTAGGACTAGACCTCCCCTGTAACTGTAACCATGTAACCTGTAAAAAATGGTAAAGCGTCACCTATGGAGATTTATATGTACTGAAGTTTGGCGCAATTCCACAGGTGTGCGCAATTTTAAAGTGTGACATGTTAGGTATCTATTTACTCGGCGTAACATCATCCAAAAAAATTGGGCTAAAGTTAGTAGTTCTTTTTTCTTTCATGAAACAATTATCCCCCCCCCCCCCCCCCCCCCAAAAAAAATTGCATTTAAAAAAATTGATGTGCAAATACCGTGTCACATAAAAAGTTGCAACAACCACCATTTTATTTCCTAGGGTGTCTGCTAAAACAATATATATATATATATATATATATATATATATATATATATATATATATATATATATAATGTTTGGGTGTTCTGAGTAATTTTCCAGCAAAAAAAATTATGATTTTTACATGTAGGAGAGAAGTGTCAGAATTGGCCTAGGTGGCAAGGGGTTAATTACCATAAGTAAGTAATATATAAATAATAAATATATATGGTTTTAAGGTAATTTACTATATTTTCAAAATCTGTACTCAATTAGTTGGCTTAACGGACAAATTAATGAAGTTTGAAGTTATAACTTCCAACCAATAATTTCACAGTAAATAGATAAATAATCAATTATTATGTTATAACACATAGCATATAAATATATGATTTAGCTTGAATATAACAGTACCTTTTCAACAGAATCAGTTTCTCACTCTTAATTGTGTGAGAAAAACATGGGATTGTGGGTAAATCTTATACCCATAGGCCCCTTTCACACTGTCGGACAAAACTGACAGGCGGACGTGAACGGGCGCTCCATGTTAGTCTTAGTCTACGGATGTCAGCGGTGATATGTCCGCTGACATCCGATCCGCTAAAATCAGATGGATGACGTTATTGGATTGGGTGAGATCTGATGAAAACGGACATGCTGTCCGTTTTCGTCCGATCTCTCCATTGCAATCAGCAGCGCTCAACAAGCCCCTCCCCGCTCAGTGAGCAGAGAGGGACCTGTCATCCGCCGGCTCAGCGGAGATTAATGGAGAGATCTCCCGCTGAGCTGGCAGACTCCGTGGCAGCGGATCCGCCTGGTGTTAATGAGGCCTTAAACACATGTTTTTTCCTTGTAGTTAAGAGGGCTGGACTGGAAGGGAGTATTTGTCATTTAGACACATGCTCCTTCTATGACATTGCAGTGAGAGGCGTGCCTCCACTACAGCATCTTTATTGGACAGCTAGGACCAATGGTACTTTAGCATTGGTCCAAGACTCCAAGCTGTTTATTGAGCTCAGTCCTCTGACAAGAAGTGAGAGGCACTGTGAGCTTAACCTCTCAGTCTGCTGCAAACAGAGTGTGTCAGCTTGTATTTAAAGTGGCCGCTCTGTATTTAGCTTCTGACAGGCTGCGCAAGGAGCCTCATATTTCTGGAACCATAGGTCGTAGGGCCCCCAAATTTGGGGTATCTGTGACCCCAGGTCGCAGAGCTACTACCCTCGAAGCTCGATTTATTTATTTATTTTTTCTAATGTTCATGACCCTGCCTCACCTGCCTCCCCTGACTGCACGTCCCTGCTAATGTCTTAGTTTTATGGTGGGAATTCAGTTGTTTCAACCACATACACCAGCTTCCTAATCCCTCCAGAACCTGTAACGTACACTTTACTGGCTCTTTCATAGGAATACATTTATTCTTGCAAGGATCCAGGTGAAACAACAGCAACTTATAGGGCAGGACAGATATTTTCATGCTGCAGTAGGCTTTGGAGTCTTCCAAATATTATAGTGCTTCAGCTTCCATCGAAACCAAGATGTTAGTGTTAGGTAGACTGATCCCTTACAATTTTTTTATTGTACTGCATTTATTTTTAAGTGTTCTGTGTTTAATGTATTACCCTGGCCTCAAATGCTGTAATGTAATCCTAAATCCACCTTTTATAAAGGGAAATTGCACTATGATATACTGCATATTTTAGCTGTATTGCCTTTTTATTCTTACATCATATTTATCATTGCTGATAAACAGCTTTTAGTTTCCTTTTGTCATTTGCTGCTGGGAATGTGTTTTTAAGAACCTGCTTTTGCTGCTTACCAACATGTGTCTCCTGCAATTCCCCTAGCCATTCTCTCCCTTATTCGTGTGCCTATGTATTTTGTACGTAGTACCCCTTATGGCATTTTGCATCTTGAATTCTATTTCTTGGTGTTTTATAGCTTGCATTGGTATTCTAAATCCTAAATCTTGCATATCCTGCATTTGGTAGATATTATGCTGAATCTTGTATTTCATCATCCAGTATTGCTGTAAGCAGTTTTAAGCTACCCAAACCATGCATTAAGCCATAATTAAGCTTTTTTGTGGCTAGCATTGCTCAAAGTTGCCCTTCAGTGTTGTAGCTTGGTGTACAGTATGTAGTCTTCTTTACTTTCCACTCCTGTTTGCTCTGCTCACACTACTTCCTTCTATTGTAGGGTTGTTTATTTACCTGTCTTTAGTTCAAGATAAACTTACACCTTACTTTGTTCCTTTTTTCCCCAGGTGGGATTAGACCATCCTCCCCTCAGGCTGTTCTCCTGTTGGGGTTGTAATAATTAAAATTTAAACTTTGAAGTAACTGAAAGCCCTGGGTTGTTTTCATTCTGAAATTATTCATAATTGAAATGTTTTTAATAATCATTTTTTCTCTCTTCAGTAGTTCTAATGGTAATATAAATAACAATGATGTTGGTATTCTCTGTCTCCTTCTCTAGCTTTTTCAATAGCTTGGGTATGTATTTGAAAGTGTCTTTTACAAGAAAGATCCTCTACCACTCTGATCGTGTCTGCATGTAGAGCTCTCATTAGATGCAGATGGCTAGCATCTCTCTCACATAGAATTTAAAATTACACATAATGTTGTAAACAAGTACCCATTTTTACCCAGGAAGAGAGAAATTATGATGTAATTGTATGATGGGAGCAAATTATTCACAGAACAAACAGTGCACCAAAGGAAGATCTTGGACAAAAAGGAGAGTTAAGGCTCAGTGATGCCTTTAAAATGGAGGTTCATATATTGGAAGATGCAGCAGGAATCTTTTACAAAGATTTATTTCATGCTGAGAAGTTGTATGGAAGGATTCATTTACAAACTGGATCATCAGATTGTGGAAAGCTGGAACAGAAAAATTGTTAAATTAATCTTCAGCTTTAACATTAAAGTGGTTGTAAATCTCTAAACGGAAAAATACATAAAGCACATCCTTCTATAGTGTGTATTTGCATCAATATAAAGCACTGGATGTCATTTATCTCTGCTGTCTCCTTCCTCTGCTAGCTGTATAAGTCATCTCTAATTGGTTATGTTGACACCAGACAATTTCAGGAGATTGCCTGCCTCCCCCCATCACACAGCAGGTGATTGACAGCCTCAGATGTGTATTTTTCCCTAAGAGACTTTGTAGTACAGTAGATGAGGGTGTGTCCTCTCCCTCAGCTCAGGTCTCAGATTACACAAAGCTTGCCTCACTATTCTGTGCAGTGTCTCTATTCTGTGACTTCACATCAGATCCCTGCCCTGCCTCCTGGAGCTGAGAAAAATATTTTTATCTGTGTGATTTAGAAGTCTGTAGGGGAGAGAAGGCTTCAGATAAACAGGCACAACTTATGTAGGAGGATTTGTTTCATCTCTGTGTATCACCTGAGGCTTGTCCCTTCAGTGGGTATATGCAAGGGTTTGCAATGAAGCAAAACAAACTGTACTAATTGTGTCAATCTAAATATAATATTATCTACTGCAAACAATCCATGTGCACATAGAACATAAAACGTATTCTTTAATATTGTAAATTATGTCAATACCTTGTTGTTTCAACCTTTTCCTCCCTTTCTTCTGCCCTGGAACACAATAAAAAAATAAAAGCTTAAAATCAGCCAAAGCTTTAAATGGTGCATCAGGAATGTAGCATAAAGAATGGACTGCATTTTGTCTGTCACATTCCTATTTGCATCATTTGCAGTAAAATATGAAGTGCATAAAAATGTTGTAAATCTGATTGTCAGAGAGCAAAAACTGTTAACTGTAAATAGGAGGGCAAGATGAGGTCACAAATCATCACTATTCCCTGTTAAGCATGGCACAAGACAGGGCTGCCCACTCTCTCCTTTGCTCTTTGCATTGGCAATAGAACTCCTGGCCGTGGCGATTCGCTCCCACCCTAACATTCACAGTATTCATAGTGGACAACAGGAACACAAGTATGCTTTATTTGCCGATGATGTTCTTATGTACATCACTAACCCTCAAGTGACTTTACCTAATTTGCTATCCTTATTAGACCTGTTCTCACAACCCTCTGGCTGGCCAGTCTCTAAATTCTCAAAAAACAATAACATTTAATGTTTCACTACCCCCTGCTATTATACAGACACTTAAAAATACTTATAGTTTTAAGTGGACTCACCATCTCCCATAATTAGGGGTTCAGTTGACTTCTTCTATTGAAACTATCTATAAGGCAAATTACCCCCATTATTTAAAAAACGTAGGGAGGATCTTCGTTGCTGGGCAGATTATTACCTTTCATGGTTTGGCAGAATCAACTCAATCAAAATGACGTTCTTACCCAGACTCCTTTATTACTTCAGAACTTTACCAGTGGCAATCCAGAGGGGAGACCTACAAGCTGAAGTCCTGTGCTTTGTGTGAGGTAACAAGAGGCCTCGGATGCAAAAACTAACACTTTATACACCAAAACCTATGGGTGGGCTTGGTCTATGTATACAGGCATATTTCCAAGCAGCCCAGATTGCCCAGTTAGTTTACACCACTAAAGGCTAAAGGCTCAGTCCCCCTTTCGGTCTCCATTGAGGCACTTTCTTGCCATCCATTTGCCATAGGATCGTTAATGTGGCTTCCTAGTCATTTACACCCCACCTATATTATGCCCCGCTCTATCACATTCTTTAGCAGTCTGGGACAGAACACGCCACCGCAGCCCTTTAACATCCCCACATACACCACTAGCTCCCGTTTTTTTGTAACCCAGAGTTTCCACCTGGCCTGAGGGGTTATTAGGAATTGGCGACCTTCTTAATGGAGATCACATATACACTTTGCAACATTTTAAAGATACGTTGCTAATGCCTCCTAATGAAATATTCCGATACAACCAAATTTCATAATTTGCCAGATCTAAACTTAATCTACTGGTGGGACCCCTTACGCTCACAACATTTCAACTATCATGCCAAGTCAGGGGCTTTCAGATGGGGCGTGTATCCGTGGTACATGCTTCTCTCATTGAGCCAGACTCAAAACTTGCTATATGGACCAGTCGGAAAGGGACCTGAACCTTACCTTTGATCTGACTAAATGGCAGGACATCGCTTATAATCCATCTAAAATTTCCATCAATACTACCCTTATAGAGACCAATTATAAAACACTACTGCGTTGGTACCTGGTCCCGACGAGGGTAGTTAAAAAAAGGATTTTTTAATAAAGCTTACCTGTAAAATCCTTTTCTTGGGAGTACATCACTGGACACAGAGCTCTATCAATTACTTAGTGGGTTTAATAGTCACCATCCAGTGATTGGACACCGGCAAACCCTAATTACAAGTGGAGTTTCTCCCCTCGCCGGGGAGGAGCTTACCTGTCACCCACTTCCTATCATCACCCTCAGCAGCTCTAGCCGCGATTTTTGTACTGCTGCATTGTTTGATGTCAATATACAGCATTCGTTATTCTTCTTCAGTTAGAAGTTGTGCATGCCATAACAACAAGAGAAGGCTTTGTATTCTGCTGTGTATATCCACTGGACTTTTATTACTGTCTTATTTTTGGCAAATGCCGGGTGTTCATCTACAATCATTTATCCACTCATATTTTATTATATTTTCTTGCATTGACAAGATATGAACTTTTGTCACAATATTTAGTTTTTTGTACTTATTTATTTTCATTATATTTTTTTTTGATGCGCTGCACTTGTTTTCACTTTTTACATTGTACTTTGAAGGATTCGTGATTGGCCTTCTTTGTGTTCAGCTTGCACGTTATTTATTTTAGTTATTTTAGGTTTGCGCTGATTGCTCCATATATATTGAGTTCCTCCCCTATTTAACCCCTCCCATATGGAGAGTACCTCAGTTTTGTAGCAAAGCAATAAGTATCCCAACGTATATATACATAAATCCCGAAAAGGGGCGGGAGCTCTGTGTCCCGTGATGTACTCCCAAGAAAAGGATTTTACAGGTAAGCTGTATTAATAAATTCTATTTCCTGTCGCATCATGGCAGCATACACTCTGGGTTGTGACTCCGCCTCCACAACCTGATAGGACCACATAACTATAAGATGACGATACGGCCCCCGCCCCCGTATTCTCTAATTTTTCCTCACCTGTTGGGACCGCACGGATCATCACCCTCTTACCGCTTCGCCCCAGCCAGGTTCTAGCCTCTCCTGGTTTGGAAGTCCTTGCCGGTACAGCCTCTAAACGAAGCTAAATGGAAGGAACCACACACTGGTGATCTCAGGGGTATTACTGCACCTGCCTGCTGTAATAAAGCCTTAAACAGGTTTTAAAGCACTGCCACCGCTGCCTTGGGAAGCAAGCCTTAAACAGGCTTAAAGGTATGTGGTCACTCCTATACATTTAAAAAGCCTTAAATAGGCTTTGTACCTCGCAGTGGTCCTCCTCTTTGATGTCACTTGCTGTCTTTTTCTGCATGTCTACTATTTGCAGGGCTCTCCTGGTCCCTGTAGTTCCCCTGTGTCTCCTGTGTTCCCCCACAGCAGCGCCGAGCGTTCTGGCGCCTCCGCGCATGCGCACTACGGTCCTACGGGCGTCCTGTGCAGGAGCTGGAGGCTATTTGCCAGTTTCCAAGATGGCGCCGACGGCCGCGCGGCGCTACTGCGCATGCGCGAGCGTCTCGGCGCTCCCGGCGCCAAATTTAAAAAAGAAAAAATCCCTTTTCCTTTCCCCTGGATGTTTCTCAGCAGGAACCACCTGTAGCGTATCCCAGGACCATCCCAGCACACCCCCAATAGGTAAGTGCTTATTTTGCTCCTTCCTGTGCATTCTGCAATGCTGCTTCTTGTTCCTCTGCCCCCTTACCTTCCTTCCTCTCTAATTGCCTATTTTTATTATTGCTAGGTTGCCTTTTACTATCCCTATGGAGACCACTGCCCCAGCAGATCACCACCAACGTGATAGGTAAGAGGGAAGGATTGGGTAAGTAAAGAAGATGAAAAAGAGTGCAGGATCCACTAACGCTGCCTAAACGGTTAGCCCCGCCAGGTCCTCAAGGTCATCCAAATCCGGACGCAGGGAGGCCTCTCGTGGAAGAAGTCGCTCGGGGCACA
This sequence comes from Lithobates sylvaticus, assembly GCA_028564925.1. Lineage (NCBI taxonomy): Eukaryota > Metazoa > Chordata > Amphibia > Anura > Ranidae > Lithobates > Lithobates sylvaticus. The sequence goes on from CM053026.1 coordinate 410,828,671, forward strand.
GGAGGAGCCACTCAAGCCGCAGCAGGAGAAGGAGCCGCTCAGACCACAGGAGAAGCCGCAGGAGTCGCTCCAGGTCCTGCTCCCATAGCCACTACCACCGCAGGAGGTCACCGCACAGACGCCACTCACCAGCGCCCCCTTCCCGACCGGCTGCCAACGCCTGCTGGATATGCGGAGCCATCGCCCTCCCGGACAAGCTCGCCTGTCGCAGGTGCCTCGAGGAGGCCACCAGGGAAAGGGCAGGAGCCAAGGGAGCTTGCGACTGCAGCCCCGCAGTCCACTCCAGACACGGAGATGTCCGTTAGGGGCACCTCTCCAGCCCCCCCCAGTACATCCAGAGAGCTGGACTCCCAGTCTGAGGAAGAGGAGCTGGAGGCCGCCGCGGGCTTCGACTTCTCCCTTATTGAACCATTCGTGAAGTCCGTCAAAGAGGCGATAAACTGGGAGGAACCCCGGGAAGCCCCCCAGAAGCGGAAAAAGTACTTCCCTAATCTCAAGAGGGATCCAGAGGCATTCCCCTTCATTGAGGAGCTGGATGACCTGATCAAGGAGGAGTGGTAGAAGCCAGATAAGAAATTGAGCCTAAATAACAGGCTTACCAAACTCTACCCACTCAAAGAACCTAAGGCTAAGCCCCTGGTTACCCCGCCGGTAGTGGACGCTTCTCTTATGCGCCTGGCCAGGCACGTGATGCTCCCTATCGAGGACGCGGTAACTTTCAGGGATGTCCTAGACAGGAAAATAGATACTGACCTCAAAAAGGCCTATACAGCAGCGGGAGGCGCTTGTAGGCCAGCCGTGGCACTGGCCGCCGTTGGCAAGGCCATCTCCAGCTGGTCAGCTTCCACGGAGAAGCTTGTTACGGAGGGTGCAGACCAGGACAAAATAGTCATGGCCCTGCAAGAACTCAGTCTCGCAGGGGATTTCGTGGCAGAGGCCTCAGTAGATGCCATAAGATCCTCCTCTAGGGCCATGCTGGCCTCGGTTATGGCCAGGCGTGCACTCTGGCTAAAGCCCTGGGCAGCAGACCCGGCCTCAAAATCTAATTGGTGCCGTATCCCCTTCGATGGCGAGAACCTCTTTGGGGCGAAATTGGACTCAGCGATCTTGAAGGTGACCAGTGGGAAATCTGGGCTCATTCCCTCGGATAGGAAGCCGAGGCAACAGAGGCCCCCTCCTTCCAGACGCAACCTGCCAGATAAGTATAGGGATGCTAAGGCCTACAGACCAGGCAGGGAATACCGGAGAAACTGGAGGAACCCCCAGGCTACCTTCTCCAAATTCCAGAAACCTAAGACCTCTGCGTCTAATGACCAGAAGTCTTTTTGAAGGCGCGTCCGTCCAGCCAGCAGTAGTGGGGGCCAGGCTCTCAAAATTCTAGCTGGCTTGGGCGGATATCATCAGAGACCCGTGGACGGTGGCTACCGTCCGTTTCGGGCACAGGTGGTCATTCCAGGGACCCCCCCTGGGCGACCACTTCTGTCCAACCAAGCTCCCATCCTCACAAAAAAAAAGGGCGTTGCTGTTGGACTACGTCCAGGAGTTGCTCCTAAAGGAGGCGATAGTGGAGGTGCCCGTATCTCAAAGAGGCAGGGGGTTTTACTCCCCCCTCTTTCTGGTCAGGAAAAAGTCAGGGGATCTGCGCCCTGTCCTAGACCTGAAAAGGCTCAACCGCTCCATCCGGGTGGAATCTTTCAAGAAAGCCTTCATTCCCGACCTGGGACCTGTCGGTTGTTCTGGAGGCCCTATCTAAGGAGCCCTTCTTTCCGCTAGAAGGCATCTCCCTCTGGGACCTGACGCTAAAGGTGACGTTCCTTATCGCCATAACAGCGGCTAAAAGGGTCTCAGAAATGCAAGCCCTACTAGCCAGCAGTAGCGGGAGCCAGGCTCTCAAAATTTCAGCTGGCTTGGCCGGATATCATCAGAGACCCGTGGACGGTGGCTACCGTCCGTTTCGGGCACAGGTGGTCATTCCAGGGACGCCCCCCGGGCGACCACTTCTGTCCAACCAAGCTCCCATCCTCACAAAAAAAAAGGGCGTTGCTGTTGGACTACGTCCAGGAGTTTCTCCTAAAGGAGGCGATAGTGGAGGTGCCCGTATCTCAAAGAGGCAGGGGGTTTTACTCCCCCCTCTTTCTGGTCAGGAAAAAGTCAGGGGATCTGCGCCCTGTCCTAGACCTGAAAAGGCTCAACCGCTCCATCCGGGTGGAATCTTTCAAGATGGAAAGCCTGCAATCCATCCTTCAGGCCATAAACCAAGGGGATTGGATGCTGTCCGTGGACCTCTAGGATGCATACCTACACGTCCCAATCCATACCTTCCGAAGATTCCTCCGGTTCTCTATAAACCAGCGGCACTTTCAGTTCCGGTGCCTCCCGTTCGGGATCTCTATGGCTCCCAGAACCTTTACAAAGATCCTCCTCCCGGTAGTGGCGGCCCTGAGAGAGAGGGGTCTGAGGGTCCACCATTATCTGGACGACATTCTCCTCCTCTCAGGCACCCGGGAATACCTTATCCAGCACCGGGAAATTCTAATTTCCACTCTTCAGAATCTAGGGTGGCTCATAAATTGGGGGAAAAGCAACCCCCAGCCCTCGCAGAGGATGGTCTTCCTGGGGGCTGTATTAGATACTCGGTCAAACATGATAGAGTTGCCTCCAGAGAAGATCCCCCCTCTGACCCAGAAAATCAGGAGAGCCATCCTAGCCACATCCCTACCGGCCAGAGCGTGCCTCAGCCTCCTAGGCTCCCTATCGGCTACCATTCCGATGATACAATGGGCGCAATGGAACCCGAGGCCTCTACAAATCTCGTTTCTGCGCCAATGGAGCGGCTCGTCCATGTCTCAGCCCATCCACATCTCACAGGAGGTCAAGCAGTCTCTGGGATGGTGGACCCGGCCGAGCAACTTGGACAGGTGCAGGCACATTGTTCCCCCCCCTCAGGAGGTGGTTACCTCGGATGCCAGTTTGGAGGGTTGGGGGGCCCATTACCTACACCATGCAGCCCAGGGCCGCTGGCCATTCGAGGTTCGGGACACCGTTTCCAACATACTGGAAATGAGGGCGGCCTTCCAGGCCCTCCTGGCCTTTGGCCCTCTCCTGAGGGGCAAGCAGGTCCTCTTGAGGTTAGACAACAAAGTCGCTGTTGCCTATGTCAACCGCCAGGGGGGTACCAAGAGCTCTTCCATGATGCGGGGGGTTCTCCCTGTTATGGAGTGGGTACAGCGGAACCTCCTGGACCTCAGGGCGGCCTACATCCCGGGTACCGAGAATCTCCTGGCCGATTCCCTCAGCAGGAGATTTCTCTCGAACCAGTGGTCCCTGAGTCCGCAGGCCTTCGCCCTGATCTCCAGAACCTGGGGCTCCCCGGACATAGACCTGGCAGCGACTCCGGACAATGCGAAATGCCAGAGATTCCTGTCTCGAGTCCCTTTCCCCTCAGCAGAAGGGACAGACTGTCTCCACCACCCCTGGGACTTCCACCTCGGGTACATCTTCCCCCCGACCCCCTTGATAGCGAGGTTTCTGCTGAGACTCAAGAGGTCATCAGCTCTAGTAGTGGCCGTGATTCCCTTCTGGCCCAGGAGGCCATGGTTTACCACTCTCCTACAGTTAAGCACAGCAGACCCGCTCCCCCTTCCACAGTCAGCCGACCTGCTTTCCCAGGGCCATCTGCTCCACCCGAGTCCAGAGAGGATGCACCTAATGGCCTGGAGACTGAAAGGTCTAGGTACCTAGAGCAGGGCTGCTCCACAAAGGGTGGTGGACACACTACTCCAGGCCAGGAAACCCACCACAAACACCACCTACCGGCGGGTCTGGGATAGGTTCACTTCCTTCGCCCATCAGAAAGGGTGGGACCTATCCTCCATTTCAACCCCTCAGATCCTAGAGTTCCTGCAGGCAGGTCTGGACAAAGGCCTTCGGCTCCAGCACCCTCAAGGTGCAGGTGTCAGCCCTGTCCGCCCTGACTGGGACTAGATGGGCTCTTGACCCTCTTGTCGTCCAATTCCAGAGGGCATGTCTCAAGCTGAGGCCTCCCAGAAAGCCTTCATTCCCGACCTGGGACCTGTCGGTTGTTCTGGAGGCCCTATCTAAGGAACCCTTCTTTACGCTAGAAGGCATCTCCCTCTGGGACCTGACGCTAAAGGTGACGTTCCTTATCGCCATAACATTGGCTAAAAGGGTCTCAGAAATGCAAGCCCTACTGGCCAGGGATTCATATCTGGTCGTCTACCCGGACAGGGTAGTCCTAAAACCCTCAGACCGCTTCATCCCCAAAGTGTCATCCTCCTTTCACTTCAACCAAGAGATCGATCTGCCAGCGCTCACTACAGACCAGGGCGATCCGCACCCCCTGGATGTCAGGGGTAACATCATCAAATACCTCTCGGCCTCAGAACCCTTTAGGAAGTCAGAAAACCTCCTAATCATCTCCCATGGTTTCAGGAGAGGTCAGTCAGCATCGGCCCGCACCATCGCCTCATGGCTGGTGAAGACCATTAAGAAGGCCTACTCGCTAAGCACCACGCAGATCCTGGACGGGCTGAAGGCACATTCCACCAGGGCAGTGGCGACCTCATGGGCAGCCTATTGTAGGGTCTCAGCTGAAACCATCTGCAGGGCGGCCACCTGGTCCTCCAGGAATACCTTTATTTCCCATTATAAAGTCGATTCTGCCCGCTTGTCTACTGTAAATTTTGGGAGATCTGTTATCCAGGCCAACTCTGCCATTCCTTGTGAATAAAAAACTACTATTGATGCATTACCCACCCTGTCTGCGAGTTACTCCCCAGAGTGTATGCTGCCATGATGCGACAGGAAAACGGAAAATTGTATACTTACCTTTCCGTAATTTTCCTTTCCTGTCGCATCTTCATGGCAGCATACAATATCCCACCCATTTTTAAATAAAGGTGATTCATATATACAGAGAATACGGGGGCGGGGGCCGTATCATCATCTTATAGTTATGTGGTCCTATCAGGTTGTGGAGGCGGAGTCACAACCCAGAGTGTATGCTGCCATGAAGATGCGACAGGAAAGGAAAATTACGGAAAGGTAAGTATACAATTTTCCGTTTTTCTTGTTCATACATCACGGGACACAGAGCTCTATCAATTACTTAGTAGGATGTCCCAGAGCAAAGCCCAAATTGAGGGGAGGGAGACTATCAGGGAATTAGTAGACCAGACTGTGTGGACTGCACAGAGGAAACCCAAAACACATGTAAGTGAAATAATAAGTGTTTATTAAAATAAGTGACAAGAAGTGAAAACAAACAGTGCGCTACCAACCACAAACCACAAACAAATAATATATACAATAAATGGAAAATACCAGAATCGTAAACAAAAGGCCAGGCCGAGGTCATACACAGGGGGATCAGTAGATGGGTAAGGATGGGGAACCAGCAGGAGAGGGAGAGGACGGATGGATGGGCTGCAGAGCAGGGATCCAAGGTAAGCAGGAGACAGGAGGGACAGGTCCAGGACGGGATCGGGAGAGATCAGGTCGGGTCAGATATAGGCTCAGGTACAGATAACACAGCCAGGGGCACCTGGAGAGAGCGATACCAAGGCAAGCATGTATGGGCTTGCCGGGTATTTATAAGAGTGAAATAATTGTCCTCAAGTAACACCTGAGCGCAGGAGGTGCTGTCTGCCCCACACTGCCAGGATCCATCCGCTGGTGGATGCCAGTACTGCAGCCCAACGAGGGCTAGCAGCAGGGAAAAGCTCTCCTGACAGTTCCAAACTGCCAGGAGACACCTGCTGGTGGACCGCAGTACTGCATGCCACAAGACAAATATTACCAGCGGATGGAACATTTCCTGACAGTACCCCCCCTCAAAGGAGTGGCCTCCAGACGCTCCAACTGGTTGTAATTGTCCAAAGTCTAAGGCATCAGGAAGAACAATGGGTAGGGGTACTTCAGGCTGGGCATCAGGCACCGGACAGGAACACATCGGGCTGGGCAGCGGACAGGAACACATTGGGCTGGGCAGCGGACAGGAACACATCGGGCTGGGCAGCAGGCACTGGGACCTTAGGCCGAACAGCAAGTACCGTAAGGGCAGGCTGGATAACAGGCACATCGGACTGGCAAGCTGGCACATCAGACCGGGAGGCTGGTACATCAGACCAGGAGGCTGGCACATCAGACCGGCAAGCTGGCACATCAGACCGGCAAGCTGGCACATCAGACTTGAGGACTGGCACATCGGACTGGCAAGCTGGCACATCGGACTGGCAAGCTGGCACATCAGACTGGCAAGCTGGCACATCAGACTGGCAAGCTGGCACATCAGACTGGCAAGCTGGCACATCAGACTTGAAGACTGGCACAGACTTGAAGACTGGCACATCAGACTGGGAAGCTGGCACATCAGACTTGAGGACTGGCACATCGGACTGGCAAGCTGGCACATCGGACTTGAAGACTGGCACATCAGACTGGGAAGCTGGCACATCGGACTTGAGGACTGGCACATCGAACTGGCAAGCTGGCACATCAGACTTGAAGACTGGCACATCAGACTGGGAAGCTGGCACATCGGACATGAAGACTGGCACATCGGACATGAAGACTGGCACATCAGACTTGAAGACTGGCACATCAGACTGGGAAGCTGGCACATCGGACTGGCAAGCTGGCACATCAGACTTGAAGACTGGCACATCAGACGGGGAGGCAGGCAGCGGGTCATCAGACCGGGAGGCAGGCAGCGGGTCATCAGACCGGGAGGCAGGCAGCGGGTCATCAGACCGGGAGGCAGGCAGCGGGTCATCAGACCGGGAGGCAGGCAGCGGGTCATCAGACTGGAAGGTTGGAATGTCAGGCTGGAAGACCAGCAGCGGGACATCAGACTGGAAGGCTGGGGCATCAGGCTGGAAGGCGGGCACTGGGACGTCAAGCTGGGTGGCAGGAACTGGGACATCAAGCTGGGTGGCAGGAACTGTGACGTCAAGCTGAGTGGCAGAGACTGGGACGTCAGGCTTGGTGGCAGAGACTGGGACGTCAAGCTGGGTGGCAGAGAGAGAAGTTTACACTCTGCAATCAGACCAGCAATTCAGGGGGAGTGGTCAGACATGGTGGAGTAAGGAGTGAGTACAGCGTCTAAGCAGCGCACATGCACCGCTAGGAGACCGGCAACGAGTGGAGACGAAGGCAATGCATGACCGAGCTTGACTGAGAGTAACCTCAGCAGTGCGAGAGGGACAAAGCGGCATACAGCAGTGCACACCGCGGTGCCCAGTGGGGACCGGGAGAGCTGATAAGGAGGATAAGGAGGATACAGTGCATTGGCCGGTCGGTCGGGCGGACGGAGGTTGGAGCGTTGCTGGAAGCCTGAACACCGCCCGGTACCGTATAACACCGCATAACAGATAAGATACCACAAAGCCCCATACTGCAGTGGGTCAACCTGTAATTGAACGTAGGACTGCATGATTGCCTGACAGACTCTCTGTCCATGCCGAAGCGAGGGAAGACTGCAGGGAAGCTACAAAATACCGCCCCCAGACACCTGTATAGTACCCGGCATACTGCAGGGAGAGAGGAGACACAACAGCTTCTGGAGAACAGGGACTACACAATGTCATCTAGAAGATCACTAACAGAAGTCTCGCTACATGCCCCATGTGTATCTACAGCCCAGGTGCCAGGACTTGGGGCCCAGGAAGGAGCACAAAGTGGACAACTCCCGGCAACCCCCAACCCCACCAGCAGAGATCCAGTGAACAACAGCGAAAAGCAGGTATGTCAACAGACTGCAGATGTGACCCAGAGCCTGGCTCTGGGGGGGGGGATATGGGTCTGAAGTACACACAGAGATGGGGACTATGTCAGATATTAGACAACTTATCCAAGCTCTCCCCACAAGAGCGGACATACTGGAAATGCTGAACGACACCACGGGGGTCATAAGGGAGGAGATTAAAGAGATGCAGGATAAAATAGAGAAGGTAGACTCTAAGACGCAACAAACGGAAAAACTGCTGCAGGCACATAATACACGGTTGGAGAGTCTGGAGGACAAAATACAGATACAGCACCAGAGGTTAGTCACACTACAGTTGCAAGCCGAGGAATCTGAGAATAGGAGCAGGAGAAATAATTTATGGCTGAAAGGGATCTCAGAGGACATTGAGGGCCCCCACTTAAGAGAAACGGTCATGACTATATTTAACCAAATATTGAAAAACCCCCTGAATACACTAATTGAACTGGACCGGGTCCATAGGATCCCCATTACCCGTAAGGCAGCACAAAAGGCCCCACGAGACGTCCTGTGTAGGGTACATTTCTTCCGGGCAAAAGAAGACATACTAAGGGCAGCCTGGCGGGAGGGATCCGTGGTACACGGAGAGAAAGAAATACAAATATACCCGGACCTCTGCAGACAGACGAAGTACAGGAGGCGTATGTTGAAGCCACTATTGGAATACATACTTAACAATGGGGCTACATACAAATGGGGATACCCACTAGCAGTGATTGTTAAAAAAGGGGGTCACAGCTTCAATTTACGGAACCCGGCTCAGCTGGTGGACCTTTTTGGCTTTATGGGAGTGGGGGCCATGGAGGTCCCCGACTGGACAGAACTACCGGCAGCATCCGACTACCCCCAATACCATTAACAGAGGTAGAAAGGAGGAGGAAGAGTGAGAGAAAGAAAGAAAGAAAGAAAGAAAGAAAGAAAGAAAGAAAGAAAGAAAGAAAGAAAGAAAGAAAGAAAGAAAGAAAAGGAGAAAAGAAAAGTAAAAAAAAAAAAGAAAAAATAGAGAAAAAGAAGAAAGATCTTGAACCAGGGAAGAAAAAAAGGGAACAGTAAGGAAGAAGAATCAAGAGGAAGGAGGAAAATACGGAAATGACACTATATCCCGCAAGGGCCATAGATGAAAGATAGGAATTGGAGAATGGAGGAGAGGAGGGGAAGGACAAACATGTTTATTTTTATTTTTATTATTAATGATGCTATTCTGCTTGGTGGCCCTCTCCTCATAGCATAGCCCCCCCACACAGGAGATCAACTCCTGGAGAAACGCCGGCCTGATGCCGTGGGGATTAGTAAGGGGAGAGAGCAATGGACTCTAAATATCGGAGGAGAGGGGAGGGGGGTTTGTCTTTATTTTTTTTTAATTTTTTTTCCTTTTTTTTATTTTTTTTGGGAGGGGTGGTGGTCTGGGTTTCTTTTTATTTTTTCTGTTTTTTATTTATTTTTTTCTTTTGTCTTGTGTTTTTTTTTTTTCCTCTTGCTGGATAACTTTGGATGATGTCTTAAATAGAGGTCCCTGTAAGAGTAGTTAGGGGAGTGGGGAGGAGGCATAAACTGGAAGATTTGGTAATATAGGAGGTGAAGGGAAACACGTAGGTACTAAATATACTTAAATTTTTATACAATCTATATCAACCACACACAATTACACAGATACACCATGGTAGTAATAGGACGCCATTGTAGTAGGTCCTTTTTTTTTTTTTTTTTGGTTTTGTTGTTTGTTTAGGTGGCACTGGTTTTCTTCACTACTACTTTTTGTGGTGTTTAAAAGAGAGAAAGAAACACAACTTAGATAAGGGGTGATTAGAATAATGGGGGGTGTAATGAAGAAGTCGCTTGCACTGAACGCACGGGATGAACATAGGGATGGGGTGACCACACAGAGAGTAACACAAAATGGAGTAGGGGTGGGAGAGAAGGGACAGAAAGTAGACAGGGCAGCTTCCATGTAATTATACCTATTTATTTATTTATTTCTTGGTTATATTCTTTTTCTCTCCCCCTTCTCCTACATAGAGAAATAGGAGAGCAAAGGCCCTCTTAGACGGGGGTACAGAAGGAATAGAGGAAATAAGGATTACTGTGTTGTAGGTGTATAAGTGATACTAATAGAATGTTATGACTGTTCGATAGGCACCTCCTGGGGTTCTCAGAGACTACCGAAGGAGTGGGGGAAACCCAGAGAGGCGCCCGAGAAAAATAATAATAATACTGGTTGATGTGATGTAAAAAATGATAGTGTATGAAAAGAATACATATGTTAATGGCAGAGAGATGGGTATACAGGGGGATGGGTACACATGTAAATAATGAAATAGGAGACAGGGTGCATGTGCCTGTGTAGGAGAAGAGACGCAGGAACTCTGACGCCTCGCCCTGATTGACCACTTTCCCCACTTGAAGCACCTCTCCTCCAAGAGGAGGTAAACTAGAGGAGCTTCTCCTTCTTTTTTTTTTTTTTTTTTTTTTTTGTATTTTTGTAATTTTTAAATTTTTTTATTTTTTTTTTTCTATTTTTTTTTTTTTTTTTGGTAATCTTTTTAATTTCTTTTTAAATTTTTATTTATTTATTTTTTTTTTGTTCCTCTCTATCTTGGATTGGGGGCGACCTCCGCCTTCCTCCTCCCCTCCCCGGACCGAACCATGACGAAAATAACATTAACCTCATATAACATAAAGGGCTTAAATAGCGCAGAAAAACGCATGAGACTGCAGGCGGAACTAGGGAGACTTAAATCACAGATTATTTTCTTACAGGAAACACATTTAAAAAAAAATAAAATCCCAAAGATGGGTAACCGGAAATTTCCCACAGTGTATCATAGTCCCTCACAGACCTCAAAAGCAAATGGGGTATCTATTATTCTAGCGAAACAGATACCATGGAAAGAGATAAAAATAATTACAGATGACGATGGACGTCTTCTTATTGTAAAAGGAGAAATAGGGGAACAAAAAGTAACCTTAGTGAGTATATACTTACCAAATGTGGACCAAATAGGAGCTATGGAGAAATATCTAAATATAGTATACCAAAACAAAGAAGGAATCCTAATGATGGGAGGAGATCTAAATATGGCATTAGAGCCTTTGTTAGACTCATCAAAGGGAACCTCACACATATCCTACATAAAACTTCGAAAAGTGAAAGAGATGTTACAAGACTTACAACTAGTGGATAGTTGGAGAATCCGGAACACACACGAGAGGGACTATACATTCTTTTCAACAAGACATAAGACATATACCAGAATTGATTATGTCTTTATATCCCAGAATGCCCTCTCGAGTGTACTGGATGCTTCAATAGGCTCTTTCACATTATCAGACCATGCACCAACTCACTGCGTAATAGAATGGGGAGAGAAAGCGACACAGGAGTGGCACTGGAAGATCAACGAAACATTATTAAAAGAATCAATATATGAGGAAAAAATTGCGCATGAGATAGAATTATACTTCCAAGAGAATAAATCAGATGAACTAACACCTTTATGTATTTGGGAAACACATAAATGCTACATTAGGGGCGTCCTAATATCATTAGGGGCACATAGAAAACGCTCTCTGAATGCCAAGCTGGACCTCCTGCTAGGAGAGATACGGGCGCTTGAAAAGGCTCACAAAAAAACTGTGGCAATACAAACGGAAGAGAAACTAACACGCCTTCGCGATGAGTTAAACTTACTGCTAATGGACAAAGCAAAAGTAAAGATAGCACATGGCAGGCGAGTATTTTATGAATATGGAAATAAACCTAGTAGGATGCTGGCAAACGCACTCAGAGAGACAAAAGCATGGAACCCCTATGATTGCATAAAAACAGCAGGGGATGCACTGGTTAACTCCTCACAAGCAATGGCGAAAGAGTTTAGAGATTTCTATACCAAACTATACCAAATTGAGAGTAACGTTTCGGAAGAAAGACTAAAAAAAAAAAAGGGAAATGGCAGAGGAGTACATAGAAACAGCAGTGATGCCCAAGATAGGAGAAGAGGAAGCAGGGGAGATGGATGGCCCAATTACACTAGAAGAATTTACCGAAGCCCTTAAATCACTGAATATAGGTAAGGCACCAGGACCGGACGGGTATACACTGCTCTATTATAAGACATTTGCAGAAAAATTAGCACCAGAATTTGTTGCCGCATTTAACTCAATTAGGGAAGGGGCAAGGATACCAGTAGAGACATTAATGGCACATATCACAGTAATCCCAAAAGAAGGGAAAGACCCAGCACAATGCGCTAGTTACCGCCCAATCTCTTTACTAAATGTGGATCTAAAGATCCTAACAAAAATACTGGCAACTAGACTACTACCACATATCTCAAACATAATACACCCAGACCAAGTGGGATTCACCCCGGAAAGGGAAGGCAGAGAAAATACGCAAAGAGTCTTAAGCGCAATATATACAGCGCAATGTCATAAAAGACCTATGGTCTTGATTTCTGCAGATGCAGAAAAAGCCTTTGATAGAGTGGACTGGACATTCCTGGAAGCGACGTTGCAATATATAGGCCTGGGAAACGGGATGTTAAATTGGATCAAAAGCCTGTATTCAAATCCAAGAGCGCGGGTTAAAATAAATGACATAATATCGGAACCTTTCCCTATATATAATGGAACAAGGCAGGGATGTCCACTCTCACCTATCATATTTATCTTGACATTAGAGCCCTTTCTGAGAACTATACGAGCTAGCCCAGATATTAAAGGTATACCAACTCAAGGAAAAGAACAGAAACTCGCTGCATATGCGGATGACTTGTTATTCTTTATTACCTCCCCAATCACGTCGCTCCCCACACTGTTAGTGGAAATACGTAAATACGGCGAGGTCTCTAATTTCAAGATAAATTACGGTAAATCCGAGGCAATGGGGATAGAAATAAATAACGCACTTCAAAAACAATTAACTAAGCATTTCACGTTTAAATGGACGGACTCCCACATAAGCTATCTGGGAACCAAAATAACAAAGAAATTAGAGAAAATGTTTGAACTGAACTTTCTATCCCTAATGCAACGAATAAAAGTAGACTTTTTGCGGTGGGACAAGGAAATATTCACATGGTTTGGCAGAATTAACATCATCAAAATGAATATTATGCCTAGACTGACATACCTATTTCAGTCATTACCAATCAAACTCCCCCCAGGATTCTTGAGAGAACTGAGAACGAGATTTGCAAAATTTATATGGGCAGGGAAACCGGCAAGAATCAGGAGGGATATCCTGGTTCAACCCAAAGATAGAGGAGGAATGGGATTCCCAGATCCAGTGAACTACTATGAAGCGGCCCATTTAGCGAGAGTAATGGAGTGGTGCACAGTGAAAAAGGACAAACCATGGCTATCTATGGAACAAGCAATAACTGACATACCTTTGGAAGGGATAGCATGGATATCGGACATAGAGATCCCCCAGCAGATAAAAAGACACCCCACAATAGGGGCAACAATCCAAGTGGCTAAAAAGGTATTTAGGAAAACGGAGATATCAAAATTCCCAAGTCCGATGATTCCCATCCTGGGCACACCAAGCTTTGAGCCAGGCCTAGTAGAGGCAGAGTTTAGGAACCTAAGGAGAAAAGGGGTCAGTAGGCTTCAAGACTTTACTAGAGAGAACAGAGTGATGACAGGGGAGGAGGTAGACTTAGAATTTGCAGGAGAAATTAACTTTTTCAGGAGAATACAGCTTAAGGCCTATCTCCGAGCAATAAAAGCGCAAATAGGAGAAGCAAGGACAACATCTAAATTTGAGCGGCTTTGCCTAAGTGAGGAACCAGGGAAACATGGGTTATCTGTTATGCACTCTCTACTAGTAGAACTCAGAGTGCCACAAGAGGTAACATTCATACAGGCATGGGAAAGAGATCTGGGGATAACGTTCCCCGAATCACAGAAACTTAAGATATGCCACCTCACACATAAGACATCAAGGGCAACCAAATACCAAGAAGGTGGATATAAGATACTGACACGCTGGTATAGAACACCAGCAATGCTAAACCGGATATATCCACAAGTAGAAAACAAGTGCTGGAGATGTCAAAGGGAGGTAGGAACTATGATACACATATTCTGGGAATGCCCCGGAGTCAAAGAATTCTGGGAGATTGTAAGGGAAACAGTGGAAGAAATTACGGAAGTATCATTGGGAGAAAATCCAGCAGCATATTTGCTACATGATACGCCGATACCTATTAGAGAATATAAAAACTCACTAGTGGGACATTTGCTGAACGCCGCGAAGGCGTGCATACCGAGTTTATGGAAAAACACTAGCGCTCCGACAAGAGCACAATGGTTAGCGAAAATATCAGAAATTCAACAAATGGAAAAACTTACTATGAAGATTAGAGAACAAGAAGATAGATACCAGGAGACATGGACACCCTATATTAGATATAGGGAACAAAACCGCCAACAGCCTCATGGTTGAGAAAGTACATGGGAAACAAAGAGGGTGGACTGGGGAGGGGAGGAGGAGTGGCGGAGGGGGGGATCGCATACCCATCCAGTTTAAGTAGAGGGTTTTTTTTTTTTTTTTAATCTAATTTTGTGGGATACACCTTTTTCCCCCCGGGGGGAAGAAGGTGAGGAGGGAGGGGGGGGGGGGAAGGAAAATAAAATCACAGGAGTAGAGGAAAGGCTAACTGGTGCCCCTTTTTTTGTTGCCTCTCTGATTAGTGGAGAACACTAAGTGTCAAACTGGAAGACAATACAGAGGAGAATTAGTGTTCATATTTTGATTTAAAATAGAAAGGGAAGATGTTAACGAGGTAAATATGTTTGTTAAGATGTACAATTATGCACCTGTGAAATGAAAATAAAGAATTTATAAAAAAAAAAGCTGGGTGGCAGAGACTGGGACGTCAAGCTGGGTGGCAGAGACTGGGACGTCAAGCTGGGTGGCAGAGACTGGGACGTCAAGCTGGGTGGCAGGAACTGGGATGTTAGGCTGGAACAGGTTGGGTTACTGGGTCGGAAAGAACTTCCGTTTCTTTTTTGGCTTAGCCACTGCAGCTTTGTACGTAGGTGCAGGGCTGTAAGAAAAGAAAGTATCTGGGCAAAATGAAGACCAAGGAACAGTAGTTGGAGGAGGGTTTTGTGGGATTGTTACAGGTGGAGGAGAAGAGGCAGGTGGGTTGAAGGCAGGATAGGTGCTACACTTGGTGACTGGGTAATATTATTTGGTAGGAAGAGGAGTAAACTGGGCTGTAGCTGAGGTTGCCATAGGCAATGGGGAGATAGATACTTGGGAAGGCAGGTGATTAATGACAGGGCTGGGATGTTGTGGCTTAGCTAAACGCAGGAGATCTGACCATGCCTGTAGCACAGGTTGAACAAACGCTGATTCACACACAGCCTGACTAACCAGAGATTGCACTGAATGGATGCAATCAGTCAACACCTGCTGTGAACAGGAGGAATACCGTTCAATGAAATAGGCTGGATAATCCTCTAACAACCATACCAGAGATTCAACTTGGCCATAATTGAAGGGGGAGAGAAATCATCACTTTCTTCGGGAAAACATGACAGGGCTGGCTTTGCACATAATTGAATTAGGGGCTGAACATCCCCAAATGACATGTAGCCTTGATCCACCAGGAAATGAGCTGATCGGATGGTTTCCATCAGCTGGTCACTAGTCCATCCTTTTAAAATCTGACGACAAGATTCACCATCCTCTTCTGCCAGCAGAGAATAATAAGTTATTTTATTGAAATCCATATTGGCAGACTAACAAGCCAGGATGGTTCCTCAATGCAGCCACGTCTGTCAGGGATAGCCTTGGTATACTATCAGGGAATTAGTAGACCAGACTGTGTGGACTGCACAGAGGAAACCCAAAACACATGTAAGTGAAATAATAAGTGTTTATTAAAATAAGTGACAAGAAGTGAAAACAAACAGTGCGCTACCAACCACAAACCACAAACAAATAATATATACAATAAATGGGAAATACCAGAATCGTAAACAAAAGGCCAGGCCGAGGTCATACACAGGGGGATCAGTAGATGGGTAAGGATGGGGAACCAGCAGGAGAGGGAGAGGACGGATGGATGGGCTGCAGAGCAGGGATCCAAGGTAAGCAGGAGACAGGAGGGACAGGTCCAGGATGGGATCGGGATTGGGAGAGATCAGGTCGGGTCAGATACAGCCTCAGGTACAGATAACACGGCCAGGGGCACCTGGAGAGAGCGATACCAAGGCAAGCATGTATGGGCTTGCCGGGTATTTATAAAAGTGAAATAATTGTCCTGAGCGCAGGAGGTGCTGTCTGCCCCACACTGCCAGGATCCATCCGCTGGTGGATGCCAGTACTGCAGCCCAACGATGACATAGCAGCAGGGAAAAGCTCTCCTGACAGTTCCAAACTGCCAGGAGACACCTGCTGGTGGACCGCAGTACTGCACGCCACAAGACAAATATTACCAGCGGATGGAACATTTCCTGACAGAGACACAGATCAAAAAGCAGACCGCTATCGGACGTGAGGACCTATACTGCTGCAAGGCTTTATGCTCATGCCCTTTCACATCCACCATTTGGTGAATGTATGGATGGAAGACCAAGTTGCAGCCTTGCCGATCTAAGCCAAGGAGGCCTGGTGAAGCACTGCCCATGCACTTACTGCTACCATGAGCCTGAACAATAACCTGCTGAATCTGCTTAGAGATGGTGGAATTCAATGCTGCCTGGCCCTTTCTAGGACCTTCTGGCAGCACAAACAAAGCATCAGCTTTTCGTATCAGAGCAATCGCTTTCAGATAGACCTTGACTGCTCTTACTACATCAAGAGAGTGTAACAACCTTTCTTCCGTAAAAATGCAAACCAGTACAAGAACGGTAGGACAACATCTACCGCCATCTTTACGATTTCTGTATACCAAGGCCTTTTGGGCCAGGCTGGAGCCACCAGAATAACCGGTTACTTCCCTGCCCCAATCCTGTGAAGAAGGAGCGTAACCGGAGAAAACACCTAGGTTAGAGAGAACTGATCCCAAGGAATTATCAATTATCAATCTGTTCCGCATGCTAGTGGACCCTTTGTTCTTGACAATCGTCCGGCTTCATGATGAACCTGGAGGCTAGAATTTCTACATCCGGGGTACCCCATTTCTGGCATATAGCTTGAAATATGGAGGGGTGTAGAGACCATTCTCCTGGAGTCAGCTGCTGGCGGCTTAGATAATCAGCCTGCCAAATTTCCATCCTTGGAATGAAGGCTGCAGATAGGCAAGGAGCATGCCTCTCTGTCCCTCTGGGCATTCGGACTCCTGGAGCCTGCTTGATTGATATAGGTCAATGCTGTAGCATTGTCGGATTGTATCCGGACAGGGCAGCCTTGTGACCTGTAAGTCCAGGCCCTGAGCGCCAAACGTACTGAATCTCCAGAATATTGATGGGCAGGAACCTTTCGGTTTGGACCACTTTCCTTGGAGCGAAAGCTCTTCTAGGACTGCAACCCAGCCTATAAGGCTGGTATCCGTAGTTACCACTTTCCTGGAGACTGGAATAAAGGATTTTCTTGTCGACTTTTGGCTAGCAACCACCAAATGAGGCTCTTACGTACTTCTAACGTCAGGCGCCTGGGAAAAACTAAGGCTTGGATCCTCTTGCTCCAAGCAGACAGTATGCTGTTCAGTAATGGCATTGAGTGAAAACTGGGCGAAAGGAACAGCCTTAAAGCGGGACTGTATTGACATTTTTTTTTTAAAAGCCAGCAGCTACAAATACTGCAGCTGCTGACTTTTAAAAAATGGACACTTACCTGTTCCAGGGTCAAGCGGTGTCGGCAGCAGAGGCCGATCGATCGCTGGGCTCTCTGCTGTAGCCGGCGCCATTCTCGGTGAGGGAATCAGGAAGTGGCTTCACTTCCCGATTCCCTACTGCGCATGCGCGAGTCGCGCGGCGCAATGAGAATCTTCAGCGCTGTCTGCCGGGACACGTGTGCCGGGACAGGAAGCTGCGTAAACTCCCGTGGGAGTTTATGCCCGGAAGTGGGTGCAGATACCTGTCTTAGACAGGTATCTGCACCCCCCTGAAAGGTGCCAAATGTGACACCGGGGGGGGGAGGGTTCCGAAAAGCGGGAGTTCCACTGTAGGGTGGAATCCCGCTTTAAATTAAGCTATCATCTTCCCCAACAACCTCATACAAAGGCAAATGGAAGGTCTATCCCTTGCTTTGCCCACTTGGGCCAAATCTTTATGGTTTTGGCCTTTGACTTGGGTAAATGATACCCTGCTTGGGCTATGTCCCCAAATACTCTAGCCTCCATAGGGGCTATAAAGACCATGCTGGACACACTTAGGTCCAGCCATGCTACTGACTGATCTATTGGCAGCAGACTGCCTTGGTATGCCCTTACAGCTATACCCTGAGCCCTTTAGACCCGCTAGAGGTGGGTCCTAGTAGTTTATAAAATACTTGAGCATGGTGAAAAACCACAAGGGCAAGCCTACCAACCAGAACAGATGCTGTTTCCCTGTGAAATGCAGACAAGTTCTGAAAACACATATGCAAACGATTCTCCATATATATAAGTGGCAAGAGTTAACGCCATATGCCTCAAAAGAGGCGTGCGTTCATGGAAGCATGAATTTTCTACAATATGTTTAAAACATAATCAGTGTGCGCTGTACACACGCATACCTATAGAACGTGTGCTATGGAACGGGCACCTTGCAAGCAAGCATGCGTCTCTGAATGTGTAAAGCAAGATTACACATGATGTATCCAGGCAGACACGTATTCCTATTTGAACATAAGGAATCCTGAGGCTAAATTAACATGCCTCGTTATGCAACCATGCAAATCTAGGAGATCATGCAACCTTAGGCGATCATGCATTCTTATGCGATTCAGCATCTTTTATGCGACCAAACATTCTATGCATTATAAGCAAAACTGTGCGGACAAGTACCCTTGTGAGACCAAGGACTTTTGTGTGATCAAGCACCCCTGCGCGATCCAGCATCTTTATGCGATTTTAAGCATTTCTGAAAAAATTTAGTTTCTCTGTGTGACCAAGTATCCTTGAGTAATCAAGGACTCTTGTGAGATCAAGCACCCCTGTGCGATCCAGCATCTTTATGCAATCAGGCATTTATGCGTTTTTAGGCAATTATGCGATTTTAGGCATTTGTGCGATTTTAGGCATTTCTGCACAAATAAACACTTAACGACCAAGCATTCTCATGCGACTATGTAAGTCCACCACAAACAGAAAAAAACATGTATCTCTATGTGTATTACATGTTATGCCACATGCATCTTGTACATTACAATACTCAGGTAATTTATGCAAATATGTGGACTGATAAAAAGGAAGTTATCCTTCGCTGACGTGCGTTCCCGCACTCATGCGTTTAGCTGTTTTTGTTAGCAACAATGTGCACAAAACTGTGTACAGCACCTGGTATTGCCAGGTGGTCTTCCATCCAGGTACTAACCAGGCCTGACCCTGCTTAGCCTCTGAGATCAGACAAGATCGGACGCTTTCAGGGTGATGTGGCCATAGGCATCTCAGCAGTTGCGCGTTTGGTTAGTTGGTAAGCAAGCACCTGCATGAGGACCTTGTGGAGGTTCTAAACCTCTTTGTAATAATGGATGGACTTGGAAAGGTACAAAAAGCCTATGGGAATTTAGGAAAAAAAAAACCCAAGTAGGAGACAGAGGCTTCGGCCGTCTAGGCTGAGGGTAAGTTATACGTAGCCTGAATCTCTGTAAAAGATTGCAGCTACAACTCCCGCTTGTGAGGCCTCTGATACCTCCGCCTCGTCAGATTGCACCGGTTCCCTGTCCCCTGATGGTGATCTTTCATCATCAGATTGTTAATCGTTTTGATTGAAGATTTAGGGCAGGGGAAGGGGAACTACCCCAATTTCTGCCCTCTTGTGAGGATGCTGCGATTAAGCAGCTAATTTCTCCTGTACACCACACACTGCAAATGCAAACAACCGTCTTTAAAAGACCTATGCAGGGCTGCAATGTTGGGAGAGGCTGCAAGCCTGAAAGGGGCAATACCTCATCCTGTGCGGCTGCCTCCAGTCTTTTAGGGGGGGGATAAAACCCTTAGATCTAGGCAGTGATTTCTTATTGGCTCTTTTGCCTACCTCTGAAGCCCTCCTACGGGGAGACATAGTCCTAAGCTGACAAAAGCAGAGGTACTAGTATAAATGCAATCACTGTTGTGCCTAGTCTTACAATATAATCATTAGCTTAGTCTGCACAACCTGATGCCGAGTAGGTGTCTTAGATATGCCTGGATCAGAACCCACCGAGATGCTTACTGCCCACAGCTCTGTGTCCCACTGCTTACAGGGCTCTGGTGTCCTGGGCTTTTAAAAATAGCCGCCTCTCGCCTGCGCACTGATGTGCTGTGCATGCCGCATGTGCATGGCGCTAGCAACCACGCTCCCCTCCTTCCCCGCCAAATCCGCCATAAAAGCGTGCCCCCTGCATGCGTAGGACCAACATGGTGGTGTCCAGGGGCATGGGGGGGAGAAAGGACTGTGGGATCCCCCCTTTCAGATCATGTGGCAGAGCTTGCAGCGGAGGAGGTGAGCGACTTCACAGACTGGTTTCACTGAGCGTGTATCCTGGAAGGCATGTAAGTAAACACCAGGTATGTCTCTTACTCTCTCTAGTGGAAAACAGGTAAGACATGCAAACTACTCATAGAATATAATCCATAAGGTGTATTCTTAGGATTGTCTTCACTTACCTTATCCCTGACACAGGACTGCTGAGAACAGACAGATCCAACCTTCACCCATCACAGCGGGTAACGTTGTGCCAACCTTCAGGGTTCTGGGTTCCTACTTACAGGATCCTCTTCCCTGGACCTGCCCCAAAGTGCTCGATCCCAGAGCTCAGTCCTCAAAGAGAGACATTTCACGAGGCCCGGGTACCATCCATCTTAGGCATTTATATTGGCCTGAGGCATGGATCCGGTTGTATAGCTCCTAGGCCCCCTCAGAGACCATCAAACAGAGCTTTCTTCTTAGCACATCTTTAATGTGACCAACCACCTTAGACAGTGGCAAGAAAACTGAGATACTCTCCATATGGGAGGGGTTAATAAAGGGAGGAACTCGCCTTGTAATTAGGGTTTGCCAGTGTCCAGTCACCTGATGGTGACTATCTAACCCACTAAGTAATTGATAGAGCTCTGTGTCCCGTGATGTATGAACAAGAAATGCATCCTTCTACCTCGCTGAATTGTTTCCGATGGTGCAGCCAGTTGGGGACGATGCACCATATTTGGCGGCAATGCCCCCTCGTAACTAGGTTCTGGATTAGGATATTCAATTTCATAAACTCAGTAACGGGGGTAAACATTCGCAGATCTCCAGAAGCCGCTCTTTTTCACAAACGTCCTGATGAAGTACCCAGAAAATCAGTAAAATTGATAACTTATATATTGCTGGCAGTGAGAATTACAATTGCTAGGCACTGTCGGTAATTCCAATTGATCATGTTAAAAGTAAACTCAATTAGATCTGATCATGATTAATCATAAACTCACTCATATACGTTGTAATAACTTCAAAAAAATTGACAAGATATGGGACCCATGGATTGGCTATATCTCAATTTCGTAGGAAACTCCAGGATGACCCTGTCCTCCCTCTTCTTCCTTTTTTCTTTTTTTTCTTCTTCCTCTTCCTCTCCTTCCTTTTCCTTATTACTTGCTTTTCTGGTATTTACAGTTGATAGCTTATGGGGCATCACACAGTAGTGAGCCCTCAGGGATCGCTACCAGGATTTCTCCGTGGCTTCCCAACCATCACTTCCCCCTATTACATGCCCTTACTCCGGCTCTCCATTATCCACCATACATGGTGGTATTCCTGATCATAGATAGGAAGTAACTGTTCAGTTCCATTAGTACTCAGATATATGTTATGCCTTTTGCTTTCTGATGTGATGATAGATGACGGATATGTATTATGGCCAAACCTCTTATGTCTCTGTATTGCTATGTTGACAACCTGAGAATTGACTTTGTTACATTATTGCGTCTGTTCATACCAGACTTTGTTTCTTTTCCAATAAAAATATTGAAATATAAAATATGGGGTTTCTAATCATTTTCTGTACTTGTGACAATGATCATCAGGACATAGAAAGAGGGTGAATTGCATCAGCAGAAATACAGACAAGAACAATCTGTGGTTCTAATACCTTCATGTTATAATTTTCTCATATTTGAAAATATACTGTACTTAGTTTTTATTTCAGCAATACTTTAAGCCCAAACAGGGGCAATTATGTCAAATCAAATCAAAATAGCAGGTTAATTTGGTAACCCACTCTGACGATAATGGGTGTAGTGTACACCACAGAATGAGGCATTGACTCCACATGCAGCATTTTTCTGAATCCAATATAAGAGGTCCCAATATCAACCTTTGACCGGTTCAATGATTAGAAAACTCTCTGTACAGGCAGACTGGAACGTGTCTTAGAAATCTTTCTGCAAATATACCCTCTATTGGGAATTCTGGGTATATTTTATATAACTTAGTTTAATTGCCATGAAATATTGAATGATTCCTGCATACCATTTAGTTTACAGAACTAAGTGATCTGCAGCACATGATGAAATTTATATACAGTAGAACTTTTTTTTTAAATCATACATTTGAATACATCTGCATTTTGAAATTTACTAAAAATACATCAGTTTATCCTATTTTCCAAAACACAGGTAAATATAAATATCACATAGTAAAGATACATACTTGGTAGTTGCTGCATGGTACATTGGGAAATTTTCTGTTTCTCCTGACGCTTTTTCAACGTAAACACTACAATTTAAAGGATACATTTTATTTTGTTAACATATAATGAGTCTAGAAAGATGTTACTTCATTTAATTAATAAAGGTAGAAAGAAATGTAAATGCTGATGTTGATCAATTATAGGACAAGTGACTTAAAACAACGTTATGGTCACTGCATACAGTTTAATTGTATAATGTTTAAAAATAGCAATACAAACAATAGTTATTTTTGACAATCCAATATAAACTTTTAAAATCTCAATCTTTCATGTTGGGAATTCTATAAAAATAAAATAATCACCTGCGCTTCCTCAGAAAACTTGTATGTATTGTGGTAGTGTGGTACCCCACCAGCAGAATGATGCAGGGTTCTCAACCAGGCAGGTTGAGGGGCTCCAGGGGAGTTGTTTATTTGGGAGGAAACTGGCTTTTCAGTTTCCTCATTGTTTATTAAAATCCACTTTGGGACCTGGAGCCCGAGGATTTCTTAGAGATCCGGGTGGGATGAAATCCCCAATCCTGGATCCGGGTTTTTTGAGATCCACCAGCACACTGACTGGTCAGGTGTGTGCTGGGCTATTTGTAGACACCTGACCATGGTTCTGGGCTCCACCCTCCCGAGTTCAGGCTTGCAAGGGAGAACCCAGAGAGTGCAGGTGTGCACGGAAATAGCCAGAGACCTGAGTCTGAGGTTGCTGACAGTAGTCAGGAGAGCTCCATGTGGGAGCCTGAGCAGTGATGCAAGAGAGCCAGGTGGCTTGGTATTTTTGCAATGCTGCATGTGTAAGCCAGGAGGCTGAATATCTTTTTATTTATTGCTGGCGTTGAAAACCCCCCTGCGAGGGAAACCACCTTTGTTTTAATTTATGGAACTTTGTTTTCTTTTTCTTTCTTTTAATAAAAGTGGGCCAACAAGCCCTTAAACGGCATGACTGGCGCGGACTCTGCTCACTGGTGTGTTCTACACAGACGCTAAAAAAAAAAACAATATTACAAGTGGTGGAGAATGCGGGCATAACTGAAGATCCTCACATATACCAGTGAGCTATTGCCAGAAACTGCTTTTGCTCTGCAGTGTGTGCAGCAGGTGGTATACCTGGAAGGGAGAGGCCCCTTAAAGAGACAGTTCTCGTGTTGTTGTTCTGTGCAGTGAAGTAACTGCGAGTATGGAGAGTCCACCAGCATTTGAATCTGCAGTGGATTGGTGCAAGCGGCACCTGGCAGGAATGGACCAAGCTACAGTGAAAGGCAAGCCAACCTTCATTACAAAGAGAGAGCTGTCGGATGTCCATACCTGGGAGAGGGGTTTTGTTGCCCCTGGCAATGCTTCTGTAGTTAAACCAGCAGTTGCGAAAAGTGTGAGAGAGACACAGCTTGAGACAGGGTCCAGCGGAGGGAAGCCTATGTTATGTGCCAGAAGAGAGGCTGACCAAAGGCCAGGACTGAGAGTGGTTGCCCATAGCAACACAGAGGAGGCCAGTCAGGCTGTCTGTGGACCATGGGGTATGCCTACCAAGGGTCGTGGCAAGTGGCTTCTGGAGGAGCCAATACAGCATGTTCAAAAGATCCAGCAAAGCTCTGCTGGGAGAGTGCGATCTCCCATGGCAACGAGAGTGGAAGTTCTGCCTGTAGGGAGGAGCTGCAGGGAAGACTTGGCTCAACGTCCCCACAAAGAGGCCTGTGCGTTTTTGCCATCTGTGAGTCGCCAGGAGAGAAGCACCTTGGGAAAAAGTCATCCAGTACCATGCCTGGAATGTGGCCAGCTGGGGCATGGTATGTTTTCCTGCCCTAGATTATGGAATGCGGCTGGAGATAATATTGCTGAGCAAAAGTTTTTGTTTGCAGGCTCAGATTCCTGTGAAAATATGTCTGCAGTCACCCTTAGCAACAAGAAGGAGTTTCCTTTTGTGTCGGCAGGGGGTGCTAAACAGTGGGAGATACCTGCTGTAGTTTCATCCCGTGGCCACCAGGAGGAGTTGCCCAGTAAAAGTGCAGCAGAGGACTTGTTCGTGAGACGCCGTACTCAAGTGAAGATGGTGACCCCTACTACTGCGGTGGGTAAGACTGACTTTAATGGAATGATGACTGGAAATGCTGAGTTTATGTGGAAAAAGACTGGTTATGAGACTGTTCATGATGTGAAAGTGACCCCAGTTAGTGGGGCCACTGAAGGTGTTCTTGAGGGGGACTTTTCCCTGTGCAGTACCCTGTACAGTGGGGAAGCAGGGGTTAAAGTCAAACCTGCATCTGTGTGTGCTTCTCAAGAGGGGCATAGTGATGTGTTTGCCAGTCTCAAGTTGGCAGTGGGCTAGGAGAGCCTGCAAGAGGTACAAATACTATCAATGTTGATGATTATGGAAAATGTACTGCTGTTGGGAAAACCCCAGGTTCTTGCAAAGCAAAAATTGTGGTTAAAGATGGGTCGTTGCCCATAGCAACTGGTGGTAAGACAGCACAGTTGTCCCCAGACATCTCCAGGGAACTTCATGTATTGGAGCCGGAGGTTGCCCTGGACAACGGTGATGTCACTCTGGTGGGGCAGAGTGAAACTGCACCTTATAGTGGTGATGTCTCAGTGCAAGCTGCTAATACCAAATGTGTGCAGGTGAATAGTGGGTTAATGCAACCTGTAGAAAGTGCAAAGGTCGCTGAAGTTTGTGAAGCGCCATCTAAGCATGGTGGTGAATATGATGTATTGCAACCTGCTGTGTTAAAATACGTATTACCACAACCTGACCTGATTTACAATGACTTGTGTAATGAGTCTGCAGCTAAGCCAGTCTGTTCTTGTGTGTCTCCTTGGGCAGATGGATCGGTTCTGAGGAGTACCGCTGAAGGGAGCGCACATACAGTAGATTGGAATAGTTGGGGTAAAAATCTAATCTCCCTGATAGATGAGGCTTTTATGCACAAAAATAAGGTGGACACGGTTTCTGCTGTGCCAGCAGGAGGGACTGCGGAACAGCTGGTACCTGAAGGCGCGGTAGCTGCTGCAGGGGTTAACTCTCATGAGAAAGATGGACCAAATGAGAGCGAGCACACAGCAGAAACTTTGCCCATGATCCACAAAAGTGATGTCGGCATGGAGTGTCCAAGTGACATTGTCACTAGTAATAATCTGGAGCAGTTCATTGATGCTGAGCCTCAAAATTTGCATATGAGTCCAGCACCTGGCAGCACCCTGGGTGGGCACCAGGCTGTGGTTACCTCCAGCTGGGAGGATGTTCAGTTGAAAGTTGCAACTTCTCAAGTCTCAGCAAATGAATCTGTCTGCATTCCCAGGGTAATAACAGTCCCCAGGAAGGACTTGGGTCTGGGATCAAGGGTCTGGGCTGTAACTAAAGCATTAAAAGAGATGCTTGAACTTTGGGATGTACAGCCAATCCATACTAGTGTGTCTCCTCCACAGTCTGATGGTCTGGTACTGCGGAGTACCACTAGGGGGAGCACTAAATGGCAGGCTGTACAGAACAAAGAAGAACAGGACAGGAATGGTTTGTTCCTGAATTTGCTAGTTTTGTTAAAATTTGCCACTGCGTATGCTTCTGAATTACGTCCGAAAGGTACAATATATGAGAGAGACTTTGGGAAAATGAAAAATGAGCCCAAAATGTCTGTGGTTTCACCTCCTAACAGCCAGGTGGAAAGCATTTCTGCTGCTATGGTTCAGGGTGGTGCTGATCAGTTTTCGGTGGCGGTGAAGGGCGTGTATACAGCACCAGTGGACAAACCACATGAGATGGAAGGGCCGAGCATGGACCAGAAAACAGCAGAAATCCTGACCGGGACTCAGACAGAGGTGGTTAATGAGACTGGGGTCACCAGTCCAATAATAGATTTTTGTGACAAACCTGACAACGTCCCTGAGACAGGAAAATGGGTAAAAAGTACAGTAAGGTTGGTATGCGGATCAGACGAGAGCTCGCCTGTTCCGGTTTTGGATAGAAATCCAGGTGGTATTAAAAAAGGTCAGGTGGTAGGACAGCTGCCTGCTGAGTGGGTGACACCATGGGAGGTGGCATCTTGTGAGGTTCTTGTGGGTGATTGCCAACCTCCGGTGTGTGTGCCCTCTGCAGACACTGCCCTAACAAATGCTGAGAGAGGTGTTGGGAAACCTGGGAACCTGAAGCGTGGAGGCAGAAGGGTTGGTAGAAAGACCAGGGGTAACCCATTAAAATTTCAGGAGAGGAAGTGCTTATTGAAATGCACTCGGAAGAAAAGTTGGGAAGGTCGCATCAAAGCTCATAGCAGAGTGACAGTGAGGATTAGAGGGAGACACCAAAGGAGGCATTGGGTAGAGTTCCCCTTTAGGAGAAGTGAGGTTGGACAGGATTGGACTCCTGTAAATGGTAGCTGGCACAGAGGTGCCAAAATAAACTTGTGTGTTCCGCCCTCTGGGTCGAAACAAGGGGGGGGGGGGGATATGTGGTAGTGTGGTACCCCACCAGCAGAATGATGCAGGGTTCTCAAACAATTCAGTTTCCTCATTGTTTATTAAAATCCACTTTGGGACCTGGAGCCCGGGGATTTCTTAGAGATCCGGGTGGGATAAAATCCCCAATCCTGGATCCGGGTTTTTTGAGATCCACCAGCACACTGACTGGTCAGGTGTGTGCTGGGCTATTTGTAGACACCTGACCATGGTTCTGGGCTCCACCCTCCCGAGGAGTCAAGGCTTGCAAGGGAGAACCCAGAGAGTGCAGGTGTGCACGGAAATAGCCAGAGACCTGAGTCTGAGGTTGCTGACAGTAGTCAGGAGAGCTCCATGTGGGAGCCTGAGCAGTGATGCATCTGCTGCCGAAGAGAGCCAGGTGGCTTGGTATTTTTGCAATGCTGCATGTGTAAGCCAGGAGGCTGAATATCTTTTTATTTATTGCTGGCGTTGAAAACCCCCCTGCGAGTGAAACCACCTTTGTTTTCATTTATGGAACTTTGTTTTCTTTTTCTTTCTTTTAATAAAAGTGGGCCAACAAGCCCTTAAACGGCATGACTGGCGTGGACTCTGCTCACTGGTGTGCTCTACACAGACGCTAAAAAACCCCCAATATTACAGTATATAAAGCAGCTGTGAGATGCCTAAGTATCACATTTAGGGATGAGCCCGCGGTTTGAGTCGGCTTATAAAAGGCGGCTGTGTATAGTGTGTGGACGGAGATAGATTGAGCTAGATTAGGCAGGCAGGTCTGTTAGTGGCGTACAGGCAGTGTATTTAATAAATAAATAAATAAATAAATATTTCCTGGACCTCCCCATGTCAGCCTACTATGCGTCAGCTCCGCCCCCTCTGACCCCTCCAGGACCACCTTTTTTCTAGCCCATAAAGGGCGGCTGTCTGCCCACACCAGTGTTCTTTTTTCATCCTCGCTCCGGACGCCTTTTAAAGTTTAATTTTAGTTAGTTATTCATATATTTATTTTTATTTTACTTATGTATTTATCTATTTTTTTCTCCATCCACCATCCAACCTGTCCGGGTTAAGCCTCTCCCGGATCAGAAGACCCCCCCCAGATGGGCTGTATGGTACAGTATAAATGACTGTGTATTACTGGCAAGGTCACAACCCGATAAATTACTGTATACACCTTCGTTAGGCAGGTGCTGGCATTCATGCAGTGGTTTGGCTCGCTGGGACTTGCAGTTCACCACCTCCACATGTATTCCTTTCAGGAAG
Source organism: Lithobates sylvaticus (assembly GCA_028564925.1). Classification (NCBI taxonomy): domain Eukaryota; kingdom Metazoa; phylum Chordata; class Amphibia; order Anura; family Ranidae; genus Lithobates; species Lithobates sylvaticus. The sequence goes on from CM053026.1 coordinate 410,856,941, forward strand.
CTCAGAATTCAGCAGGTGAGGTCAGAGGTAGCTTCCTCTTGGATTGCTTAGCGAAACACCAGAAGGATCACTACTGATTTGCAGCAAGCTGTGTCCTCTAGCCTAATCTCAGTCTCCAGCTGATCAATCTACTACTCTGCTCTGGTAAGCCTGACTTCGGTTACTAACTGCTGTGTTACTTGTCTGGACTGTTTTTATTTTCCTTGGAGTTTTGCCTGCCTGCCTAACTGCCTTAGCACTGAAGATTCAGATGGAGAAGTTTATTTTATTTTATTTATTTTGTAGTTAGTTATTTTTTTTTATTTTTTTTAAAAGAGAGCACATCCTCTGTTTTACAGAGAGAAGGGCCCAATGCGCACTAAATGCCTGTAAAGAGGTTCCTAATCAGCACTCCAGCCTCAAAGGAGTAAAAAGAAGACTGGACATGACAAATCGCAGAGTCGCATGCAGCTGGATAGACGCCTGTTGTCGCTGCATTCCAGATCTCCCTCACCCTTACCTCACTTTAGTCGCACTAAATGCCTGCAAAGAGGTTCCTAATCAGCACTCCAGCCTCAAAGGAGTAAAAAGGAGACTGGACATGACAAATCGCAGAGTCGCATGCAGCTGGATAGACGCCTGTTGTCGCTGCATTCCAGATCTCCCTCACCCTTACCTCACTTTAGTCGCACTAAATGCCCGCAAAGAGGTTCCTAATCAGCACTCCAGCCGCAAAGGAGTAAAAAGGAGACTGGACATGACAATTCGCAGAGTCGCATGCAGCTGGATAGACTCCTGTTGTCGCTGTGTTCCAGATGTCCCTCACCCTTACCTCACTTTAGTCGCTCGGACTGGAGCCAAGAGAGGTCAAGACATCAGAAAGCCTCTAGAAAGAGCATATCTGGGCGCAGACAGAGAAGAAGATCCTCTTCTTTGGATAAGTCTTCATCGCCAGCCCAGGTAGAAGAAGGATCCTGTTGGGCCTGCTCAGCTGAGCTCATCAGAGGAAAGTGCGTTTGTGTATCTTGCTTCAGGAGGCGGCTCAGGACAATGCTGCAAATGCACGCCAGGTTAAATCCTACATTAAGGACACAGTCAAGGAAGGGTTAAACAGCCTTTCAAGGAATCCTGCTCATCCTGCTGTATCTTTAAGCATCTGCAGATTCAGATCGTGTGTTTTCACAGCGTTTTAACTCTGAAGTCGATAGCGATTCGGATCCATCTGAGGCTGTGATGGTCTCGGAATCGCATACGTTTGATTTTTTTTGCACTGGTTCCCCCCTTGGTGGAGGCTGTTAAGGATACGATGAAGTGTCAGGGAGAGTTGTCACCTCCAAAGAAACAGCAGAGATACTACCCGTATTTAAAGAAATCATTACCTTCCTTCCCATTCATTTCTGAGATTAAAGAAGTATTTGATGATGAGTGGGCGGGGCCTGAGAAAGGGGTCAAAGTGCATAATAGAGTGTCGAGGCTGTAACCCTTGGGACACTACGCCTAAGTTGGATACTTCATTGCGAAGATTCGCTTGCCACATTCCACTTCCGCTGGAGGATTCGGATGCCTTTAGGGATCCTATGAACCACAGAATAAATGCAGGCCTGAAAAAAAAAAAAAAAAAGGAAGTTGTATAGTTTGGCCGGAGCAGCCTGCAGGCCGGCGGTAGTGCTCACTTCTGTGGCAGAAGCACTTGGGGTGGAGTCGCACCTGTGCGTTTTTTTTATTTATTTTGGTGATTTTTGCAGTACCATTTATTTACTGTGGTCTCCTAGGGGACGTGTTCTGTGGTGCAGCTCTGCGGAATACAGGAATGCATGGGTGTGAATCCAGCCTTAGACTGGGGGTAGCGGAGCTGGTGGATGGATGTTCATATGAAAGTCTGGGAAGTGACAGTTCTTCTCTTTTGCCATTTTCAAGACTGCCTTAGATTTTGTGGCTGAAGTGGCTGTTGACTAGGTCAGTGAGCTGGTTCAAAAATGAAAGCAAAGATATTTGCTCATTCCTTCACAGCCCACAGAGCTTTATGGTTAAAGCATTGGTCAGCTGATAAAGCTTCTAAGCACAGTTATGTTAAGTTCCATTCGGCGGGAAGCTATTATTCCGGAAGACTTAGAATCAGCAATTCAGCGGGTTTCCAGCGGCAGATCTAGCCTAATCCTGCAGAAGAGAAAAAGTCAACAGCAGCCCTTTCGGTTTAACTAGAGATCCAAAGAAGGATTCAGAGGCCAGTGCTTACAGACAGTTTTTCAGACAGTGGAAGCAAGCCGGTTCAACCTTCCAGAAACCTTCCAAGCCCAGGGCCAAAGAAGCTCCTAAGGCTTCAAATAGGTCCTTCTGAAGGTGTCTCCACTTGACCCTCTCGAGTCGGAGCAAGACTCAGGGAGTATGTTCCCCTCTGTTTTTGGTCCCAGAGGCTTCAGGGGGTTTCGGAATTCTTACATGAAGGTACCACGATTCAAAGTTGACTCATTGGACTCAGGAGACTGGATGGTTTCCATCGATCTGGTGGTGCGTATCTTCTTGTTTCCATAGACGCATCTCTTCATCGATTTCTCAGATTTTCCAGGGAATGCTCTAATTTTCTATTTTAATGTCTCCCATTCGGTCTCTGCACGACTTTGAGAATGTTCTCAAAGCTACTGTCTGCTGTCATCGCGACTCTCAGTGTCAAGGGAGTGCAAATATTCCATTATCTAGACGACATGCTACTTCTGGGTCCATCAAATGAGCTCCTTCTACTTCATGTGAATTTCACCTGTAAAACACTAGCTTGTTTCGGTTGGTTGTTCAACTCTCGTACAATTCCACACGGATCAAGGTGGTGTTTCTCTTCCTCAGAGGAAGGTCCAGGAGATTCAGTCTTAGACAAAAGCAGTGATAGTCAGGCTGTCTATGATGGTGAAGCAATGCATGCAGTATCTGGGGGTTCTATCAGCCACAGTTCCAGTAGTCCCGTGGGTCAGGTGGCGCAGAAGGAGGTTTCAATGCAACTTTCTTCTTCAGTGGGATCGTCACTCCTTGTTCCAGAAAAATCTATCTGCCAATTCCAAGAATCTGGTCCCTGGTTTGGTGGTCAGTACATCGCAATCTTTCCCGCGGACTTCCATTGAAGGCCTCAGAACCAATAGTGGTGACGACCAATGCCAGTCTGGCAGGCTGCGGGGCACACTGCCTGGGACAGCAGGTTCAAGGCCGATGGAACTTTTGTGGGGTGAAGAGTTCAAGTTTCCTGGGATTGGATGCTGTTAGACGCGCTCTCTTAGCATTCCAACCTATGTTGCGAGGTCGTACTGTCAAGAGTCTTTGCACAACTATGGGGGCTTGGGTGTCTCATCAAGGGGGCACAAGAAGTCGCCCTCTCCTTCAGGTGGCATGTCAATCTACCTATGCGCAGAGAAGAATCTCGGCTCTCTTACTTCATCTTATCTCCCAGAGCCTGGGAATGTTTTAGCAGATCACTTGAGTCCAAGTCTTTGAGGATCACAAAGAATGGGGCCTCAATCGATAGATCTTATGGCATTGGAGGAGAAGTGCCAACCGCCTTGCTTCTCCTCCCGGACCTGGCATCCACAGGCGTTGGGTCGGGGTGCTTTGTCCAGGTCTTGGAATTTCCCCTTGGTATATGTGTTCCTGCCGCTTCCATTGGCTCTCAAAATCCTGCTGAAGATTCAGCGAGAAAGGATCACAGCAATAGTAGTCTTACCTTACTGACTCAGGCAGCCGTGGTTCCATCTTGCTTTGCAGGATAAACTTGGGCTCACCAATCCCACTGCCTCCTTGTAAAAATCTCCTTTTGCGGAGTGGGGCCTGGCACCCAAACCGCAGGAGGATGAAGTTTAATAACTTGGAAGTGAGAGGGAGGCTTGGGCTGGCTTGGGTCTCTCAGGCAGTATAGTGGAGACATTATTACAGGCTCATAAGAGGTCCACGATTGTGACCTATTACCAGATCTGGAATACTACGAAAAGGGTTTGGGGCCTTAGATCTCCTTCGGTAGCTAACATTTTGGGAATTTCTGCAGAGTAGTCTCTTAGGGTTAGCTGATAATTCCCTGAAGGGTCAAATCCCCGCTTTGTCGGCTATGTCATGTACAAGATATGCTCTACATCAGTTGGTGATCCAATTTTTAGGGGCAGCCATAGAAATTTGACGTCCATTGAAATAGTTTTTTCCAAAAGAGGACTTAATACTAGTCTTGGGAACATCGCTGGTTCCTCCGTTTGATCAAGCTTTCTCTTGTTCTTTTTTACTTTTAACAGTTTATTTGTTTTGTACTAGCCGTTGCCTCGGCCAGAAGAATCTCCGTGTTGTGCGCCTTTTCATCTAAAGAACCATATTGTTTGGTGCTCCCAGACAAGACAGTCCTTAGGCCAATACCAAGCTTACTACCTAAGGTTGCCATATAATTTCGTAGGAACTGGGAGGTCATTCTCCCAGCCTTTCCGGCGGATACAGCTGATGAGTGGAGTAGGTTAGACCTGGCCTCTACGGGTTTCAACCTACCTGGAATGGACTAAAAGCAGATCAGCTGTAGTTTTTCCCAATGGGCCCTAAAAGGGTATACAGGCAACTTCCAGAATTGTGTCTTCCGGATTTGTCAAAGACCATACATATTGCGGGGCCTTCCTCCTCCTTCAGAGATCAAAGCACATTCAATGAGGGGTATGGCAGCATCCTTGGCAGCATACGTAAGGGTCGCCCCTGTGGTAGTTTGCAGAGCAGCAAGCTGGAGCGCGCCCAACACCTTTTATTAGGCATTACAGGCTTAATTTGGCTTGTCCACCTGAGGAAACATTTGGCTCTATGGTTATTACGGCGGCTGTTGCCCATTAAAAGTTTGAGTACCATTGCATTGAGGGTTTAGCTGATTTTTTGTCTTCCCTCCCTTTTTAATGTTGCTTGGTACATCCCATAGTAGGCTGACATGGGGAGGTCCAGGAATAAGGAAAATTGTTGCCCATACTTACCGTAATTTTCCTTTCCTGGATCCTCCCCATGTCAGCCGGAGGATTCCCACCCAGTTTATCCGTTGCGAGGCGAATATTTTTTGAACACTGGTGTGGGCAGACAGCCGCCCTTTATGGGCTAGAAAAAAGGTGGTCCTGGAGGGGTCAGAGGGGGCAGAGCTGACCCATAGTAGGCTGACATGGGGAGGATCCAGGAAAGGAAACGGTAAGTACGGGCAACAATTTTCCTTAATATATTAGGGCTGGGGAAATTAAGATTAATTCCTCGATTAATCATTCATTTTTTTGATCAATCAAAATTATTTTGATCGGTACTCCACCTCTCCGCCGGCTTCTTCAGGGAGTTCCGTCGGAGATCCAGTGACCTCACAGACATCGACGTCACCGGACTCCTACCCCCTTCCCCAAGTGCCTTCGTCTGCTAACAAAGGGAAGGGGGAAGCAGTCGGGTGACATCGATGTCCGTGACATCACTGGACAGTGATGGTAAATATGGATGTGGTTAACTGGGATCATTCAGTGAGCTAAGTGTAGGCAAATTTGATAACCTCCGTTTTTAACATTGTTGTCCTTAGAGACTGATAAGCTGTGATATTTTTGCCGTGTGGATTGGCTTCTGCTGTTGCCATGATGGCGGTGCTTGCTTTTGATTGACGTGTGATGTCCTAGCCATGCCCCGCTATGTCCGGCTTTGGCGGTTGCTATAACAAACGGTGCTATTTAAATAGACTGTAGGATGACGCTGTAGCCCCGCCCCGCTGAGGAAGTTCTGATTGAACGTAACGCGTACGGGGGAGGAGCTATGCATGACGTCACCCGCTGCTGCCCTACGGAACTAACACGATTGTCGGCTTTACATGCTGTGTTTTTATCATCTTTATGTGAGTAGTTTGTGTTTGAACACAAAAATGTAATCTTATACTTAAGCGGTGAGCACTTAGATCTTTTCTTTCTACTGATTGTATATCATGTATACCACATTTACCACTAACTAATGCAGAGTTGCAATGCAAGGAGATCAGCTAAAAGTAGTTGGACCTGTATGTACGTTATAATTAATCGAAATTAGACAATTAATCGATTTAAAAAAAAATAGATTAATTGGACACGAAAATTTTAATCAGTAACAGCCCTATATATATATATATATATATATATATATATATATATATATATATATATATATATATATATATATTAGTAATACTCTGCATTTAGTGTAGACTAGATATTCAGTGTAGACTTTATATTCAGTCAGTGCTGGCAGTGTAGTATAAATAAAAGAGTGTTTTGAAGTGGTTAAGGGGAACCCTGCACCAAAACTAAAAAAAAAAAAAAAAAAAAATAGCATGGTGGCCCCCCCCCCGCCCCCCCCAAATTCAATACCAGGCCCTTCAGATCGGGGTTTGCGCCCTGTCCTAGGAACACAGTACGACTGCAATCTCCGCGCTGCGCGCCCCCGGGGTGGTACTGGGGTGACATGATATGATGGCCCCCCAGAACGAGAGAGGATCCTGCTCGTCGTCATTTTACAATGCGGAGGTAGTTGAACAATATATGGGTAAATCACCTGTAATTTTTGCATATTAGCAGTATTTTTAGCACATATAATTTATATTTATTAGTGCTGCCATCTTTCAGGTTTCATGTTGGGAATTTTGCCTGTCTGCTAGCCAACTCTTTCCAAAACTTCCTAGATTCCTTGCATGCATTGCAGCTTATCCTTTGCTGTTTACTTTCCATTTCTAGGGACTACATATCCCATGGTACTTTGCTGCTTGCAAGCAGTGATTTCTGTACTGACTACACCTCCTGAAACTCCTCTCAGACTCTGCGAAATGTGTGACACAGCAGAGATTATCAGTATGGCATAGTGAATACGTGTCACAGAATTCAAAAAATTAAATGTGTGGGGATTATCACAGAGTAAGTTTACAAAGTTCAAGATCATTCAGAGTAACAGGAGTAGCCTCAAAATAATTGAAATACAATGTGGAAATAAATATAGGTATTCTCTATCTATGTATACAGCTCTCCCAAACTGCCCCAAAGATGCTGCTTGCACAACTTTTCCGAACGTCCCGCAAGCGCACCGCACCAGTGTGAAAAGACACACTAAAAGGAATGGGAGGCAGTTTTCAGGCACTAGAGGCTATTTCTAGCGCTAAAATGCCTGAAAACCACCTCAGTGTGAAAGCGGTCTCAATGTAAACCCCTAAATGAAGTGAAGATTCAGACCTTATCTGGCTGTCATGCAAAACTGATAATAAAAGGTTCTTCAAATGTGTTTTAATCATGGTTCATAGACAGGTGAATTTGACCTGCAATTGACCACCCTCTGACCCCCCCCCCTTCCATCGGTCCCGGGGCCCTTCCCTCTCCCAGTGGCATGGCATTATACCCCCTGCTGAACTTGACCCATTTAAGTGAATGGTGCTACTCTGCAAGCGCCCCACAACTGCATGCAATGCACATGGTTAGGGCATACTAGTGCAGAGTTGAAGGGTTTTAAAGCAGGCGGTGCAAAGGCAATATGATGCCTCCTTATTGCCTGTCAAATGATCTATGAAGAGCAATCTGAATGCTAATTGCTCTTTAGCGAGCAAAGCAGGCCATAATTATTTTTTTACATTTTTTTTTAAACAGTTTTTAGAATATATTGACTTTTTTTTGTTAAACAGCTGTTTGGCTTTGGTGAAACATCTGGGCTCTAAACAGACCCATGATAACTCACTTTTGAGATAGGAACACCATGTGACACCATGTTGTTTGCGAAAAATCTATGTATTAGCAGATGTGTGGGGGTGTTGTGTGTCTATTAAAGGGGTGTTTCAGCTTCAAAAAAAAAAAAAAATGTAAAAGTCAGCAGCTAAAAAAAAAGTCGCTGCTGACTTTTAATAAGCACACTTACCCTCCCAGGGCGCCCGCGCTGCCGTTCGTGGAGGCCGAGATGTCCCTCGGCGTCCCGGATCCAGCGCCGCCATCCTCAGTAAGGGCAGCGGCTTTGCGCGGCCTACTGCGCATGCGCGAGTCGGCGCGCGGCCTACTGCGCATGCGCGATTCTTATTTGTGAATGGGGAACGCGTGTGTTGTGGGACACAGTTCCCACAACACACCGCGCCCCATTCACCTGAAGACGGAAGAAGAGAAGATCACCGCGGCGTTGGAGGAGGCAGATTAGGACGATCTGCCTAGCAACAGCCATTTCTGGTAAGTAAAAAAAAAATTTTTTTATTTTTTATTTTAAATTGTTACTAACATTTTTTGCAGTTTTCATTTTTAGGGTGTCCCACCACTTTAAAAGACCGTGTGTTTGTGTGTGTCAGGAAAGCCACAATTTTGTCCACATTCCTGTCATGCAAAAGGTACAAAACTAGCCTCATAGTGGGCTCACAGGGTGCTGCAATTTGGCTGCAGTGTAATTGTATGTGTGTTTTATATGTGTGATTGTATGTGTATGTTAGCAGGTCCATTGTCCATGTGATTTTAGGTGCGCTCCCATTGAATTCTATAAGGCAGTTTGTTTTCTGAAAGCACATCAAATATGTAGCATGCAGGAATTTGATGTACTTTCATGAAAACGCATGGCCTAAAAGAATTCATTAGTAGCGTACCATAAACCGCAAGTAAACTGCTCATACAATCACACTGTGGCCAAACTGCAGCACGCTGATGCGAGTCCACTATTAGGCCCCTTTCACATGAGTGGACTGATTGGGTCAACGTGTCAGTTTTTGAGGCAGACCCAATTGGACCCTCCATTCTCCTCTATGGAGTGACAGGTGTAAACAGAAATGTGCCCGTTTACACCTGCTGACATCCGATCCGCTAAAAACAGACGGATGGGGTTTCCCATCTGTCTGGTGGATCAGATTGGATGGCAGTTGGGTGTAAACAGACAGGTGGTCCGCTTACATCCACCCACCCATCGAGGAGAACAGGCTGTGTCTGCTCTGCATAAGTGGAGTGGACATGGACCAGCTATCCGTCAGCTCAGCAGGGATCAGTGGATAGATTCTTTACTGAGCAGGCGGACTCCTGGCAGAGCCCAACCTGTGAAAAATGGGCCTTAGGGATAAGAAAGGTGTGAATAGGTGGGGGTCTAGGTAGTAAGAGTACATAAAGTATAAGTACCCAAAATAAATGAAGGAGTACAGAGAAAGGGGACAGGACAGGTAGTAGAGGAATACACTGGGATGGAAAGGGTGTCAGACATATGGGAGTGTGGAATTACCAGAGCTGAGGGGGGGGGGGGGGGCTTCTGCAGGGGCGTGTGTAGTGCAGATTTATGGGTGGTAGAGCAGATAGGAGAAAATAGGATAAAGTTAACAGGAAAAAAAGTTCAAGAGGATGATTTTCATATATTTGATCTAGTTGAATTTTTTTTCAGCTGCCTATACTGTTTATATTTTTTAAAATTTTACTACTATTTTGGGCTAGCAGCCTTTTGTTCTCACCCAGGTGAGTGGTTTCTTTTTTGATTGTAAACCAGTAGCCGATTGGCTTCTGATCAGAGCTCTATGCCAATAAGTCTAAAAGCACTGATCGGAGTGTTCTGTCAGAACACAACAGCTCAGCGGTGGAGATCGCTGTACTAACACGTGATCGTTAGCACATCGCCTCCGACAGGAGTCAACTGGTTTTTTCTTGAATGGAAAAAAACTCATAGTGTGTACCAGGCTTTACCAGCACACTGCTGACTTTGAGTACAGCCATACATCCATATGATGCTTGTGCACACTCACTGGCAGCCCTGAAGCCGTGCAAGCCCCACCCCTGCTCCTCCTCCAATGTACTAAAATGACTATGGCTCCCAGGCTGGGTATGGGAGAAGGGGGATGATGGGGCATATATAGTCCCAAATAAAATCATCATGTGATATACTCACTGTACGCTTCCCAGAAATACTTTACTAAGTAGTGTATTATTTGTGGAATTCAACATATTTTAGATGAAAAAGGGAGATTTTAATACTACTTTAAGTTCAGTAAAGACAGCCTCAATATTTCTCTTGGCACAGGTTTCCTTTCAGAGAGGATTGTATGAACATTGTTATGACATTTCTGCTTCCAAAACCATCATTGTGGTTATAGAAATATACAGTATATTGCTGCTGTAAATTGAATTTTACAAATTTTTTACAGTTTGATTTGATTCTTTTCTTTTCCTACATACAGTATATGTTGAAATTGAGACACATTCATACATTTGTCTCAGAGCTTTATACAATCTAAAATTCTCTAGTGATGGTGCATAAAATTTATTGCTGTGGTAAGTAACATTATGCCCATGTAGTTAGAACGTTTCTTGTAAAAGAGTCACCAATATCTGAAAAATGCTGCAAACTATTCTTAAGATTAAAAGAGAAGTATGTTTTTTTTTTTTTTAATGGGGTATTCATACTTACGTAGGTGGATGCCGCATCAGACCGATGCTGCATCTGTCCCCCGGTGCCTCTTCACTGAGAACCGAGCCACAGAACATCGCTGATGGCTCGGATCTCTCACCTCCCCGAGAGGAGAGATGCTGCCTGTCAGTCAGCATCTCTCCTGCTCTGCTCCTCTATGCTCATTGGAGCGCTGAGCTGTGGAGGGACAGGGAAACAGGGAGTGACCGTCTCAGCGGTACGCTGAGAGGCTGAGCCTGCCATCAGTCCATTTCTAAGTCAGGCTGGACTTCTCCTTTAAGAAAAAAATTAAGATATTTACAATGACACAGAATTTTTACGACTGCTTAATTGCCTAAAACATTTTAAAATAATCTGTACATTTCATTACCTTTTATGTTAACTTGATGAGCACACAGGAATCTTTACTGCATTTCTATAATTTACAGTTTATAAGTCTTTTAACTAATGTTAGTACTGATGCCTTGTAGCATAGACCAGGTGGTTTAATGACTTTCTCATGATATTGGTCTAGTGTGCATATTATATAGACATGGGGTTGTGAGCTTCCTATGTACACCTAGCCAGTAAAAAAAATAATTTATTATTATCCAGATGTTTATCAATTTAGGCACTTTTGTATACTCTAATATATATGCAAAAAAGGGTTTCAATGATAGCAGTTTATCTTAATGGTTACTAACAGGTGTGTAGTTAAATATACCTTTCTCTCTTGGCTTTGATTCTTTCTTCATCATACCTATAGCACAAAACATACAGAAATAATGCATCATTTTAGAGAGGTAAGCATTTTTAATAATACTTGTTAGGGTTCACTATTTTCTTGGTCAGTGACATAGAACAAGCATGCTGATTAGAATGTCAACGTGCATACTTAGTACATGCAGTGCAATGTCTGACTGATGCAGCTCCCCTCAATGCAAGCCCTCTCAGCTCACATCACCATTTATTTTGAAACAGGTAAGGATGATAATAACCCTAGCAGCTATAGACCAATCTCACTAATAAATGAAGCTATTGGGCTATACTCTAAAATCATTTAGATCATACTCCAAAATATCCTTTCCATCGTCATCCACACTGATCAGGTTGGCTTTGTCGGCAACAGAGAGACAATGGACAACCCTTGCAAAACCTTAAAAACATATGCAGAAAATACCAGCATGCATGTTATCTATTGATACTAAAATTAAGTTTATTAGACTTAGTTGGCCCCTTTTTAGATAAATCAAAACATTGTATCAGCAGAAACCCCCTTATGTAACTATATAGATAATGTCTACAATAACAGTCTTATTTCAAACATAATGGCTCCCTTTCTGACCCTTTCTTTATGACCAATGGTACTAGACAGACTCCGTCCTCTAGATAATTAGTATAGAATACCTCGCCACTGCCTTACATCAGAATCCATCCATAAAAGGAATTCACATTAGTCAGAGGTAGGGCTGAGGTTTGGGTTTAGCGGCACCATGAGTTCAAAATTAATCTTGCATGTTTGATGATCACTGGCCATAATTAAGGAATTTGTCACTCTGAGTTTTATGTAATCATAATGCCTCTGAGCTTAGGTCAGCTGGCTTAGAAGGGCCAATAATGGGAGGCTTGTGCCAGCCTTCCCACCATAAAAGTGTGAGAACATTACTTTGAAAGGGGTGGAGCGGGGTGATTGTTAAAGGAGAGCTGAGGACACTTATCAAGTGGGGATCTTGATGTGAAGGGGGAGGGAACTGATGTGCAGTGAGGACTGAGGACGCTGTTGTAAGAATGATTTAAGATTTGTGCATGAGCATTAGGTGCATACATCGTGGGTAGATCAGTCCATTTTAATGGGCTGCACTACCTGCAAGAAATACGGAAAAAGTAGTCCTTGACATTTTTTTTCAAAATCGCGCCGCACCATGCGGTATGCCGCACGCGAAAATGTGCCGCGTGAACCGACATGATTTTCAGGCCTCTGCCTGAAGTAAAATTTTACTGACTGGACCTCATGGAATTTTAATATCCCTGTTCTAGAGAGTTGGAGTTCTTTTCACCATGTCAGTAATTCACCATACAGGATGTGCGCAGCATTTTTTGGCAACCAAAATGGTGGGCCACAACAAGGTGAATTAGTGTTAAAAATCTCTCATGTTCCTCCTGGGACACAAACACGGTGTCTTGACCAGGCCCGGACTGGGACAAAAAATAGGCCCGGGCATTTTGGATTGAGCAGCCCATGACATGTTAATGGGCCCCTTCCCCACTCTCCACCCTGACAGATCCCCTGAGAGAGGGGAGGGGGAACCCAGCAGAGGTGGGACCAGGAAAGAGCATGGGGGATGGAGAGCACAGGGAAGAACCTTGAGAACATGGGGTGGGGCGAGAGCACAAAGGGCAGCGGAGAGCATGGGGGGAGGTGGAGAGCACAGGGTGGCAGAAGAGAGCATGGGGGGAGGTGGAAAGCACAGGGTGGCATCAGAGAGCATGGGGGGAGGTTGAGAGCACAGGGAGGGTGGTGGAGAGCACAGGGAGGGCCGTGGAGAGCATGGGGGAGGTGGAGAGCACAGGGGGGCAGGTGGAGAGCAAGGGGGAGGTGGAGAACACAGGGAGGGTGGCAGAGAGCATGGGGGGAGGTGGAGAGCATGGGGGGATGTGAAGTGCGCATGGGGGGTGGAAAGCACAGGGAGGGCGGCGGAGAGCATGGGGGGAAGGTGGAGAGCACAGGGAGGGCGGCGGAGAGCATTGGGGGAAGGTGGAGAGCACAGGGAGGGAGGCAGAAAGCATGGGGGGGGAGGTGGCGAGCACAGGGAGGGCGGCAGAAAGCATGGGGGGTGGCGAGCACAGGGATGGCGGTGGAGAGCATGGGGGGAAGGTGGAGAGCACACGGAGGCTGGTGGAGAGCATGGGGGGGAGGTGGAGAGCACAGGAAGAGCATCATGGAGCATGGGGGGAGGTGGGGAGCACAAGGAGGGTGGCGGAGAACATGGGGGAGATGGAGAGCACAGGGAGGGTGGCAGAGATCATGGGGGGAGGTGTAGAGCACAGGGAGGGTGGTGGAGAGCATGGGGGGAGGTGGAGCGCATGGGGGAGGTGGAGCGCATGGGGGAGATGGAGAGCACAGGGAGGGTGGCAGAGAGCATGGGGGGAGGTGAAGAGTACAGGGAGGGTGGCGGAGAACATGGGGGGAGGTGGAGAGCACAGGGAGGGTGGTGGAGAGCATGGGGGTAGGTGGAGAGCGCATGGGGGAGGTGGAGAGCACAGGGAGGGTGGAGGAGAGCATGGGGGGAGATGGAGAGCACAGGGAGGGTGGCGGAGAGCATGGGGGGAGGTGGAGAGCACAGGGAGGGTGGCGGAGAGCATGGGGGGAGATGGAGAGCACAGGGAGGGTGGCGGAGAGCATGGGGGGAGGTGAAGAGCACAGGGAGGGTGGCGGAGAGCATGGGGGAGGTGGAGAGTACAGGGAGGGTGGTGGAGAACATGGGGGGAGGTGGAGAGCACAGGGAGGGTGGCGGAGAGCATGGGGGGAGGTGGAGCGCATGGGGGAGATGGAGAGCACAGGGAGGGTGGCGGAGAGCATGGGGGGAGGTGGAGAGTACAGGGAGGGTGGCAGAGAAAATGGGGGGGAGGTGGAGAGCACAGGGAGGGTGGCGGAGAGCATGGGGGTAGGTGGAGAGCACAGGGAGGGTGGCGGAGAGCATGGGGGGAGGTGGAGAGCACAGGGAGGGTGGAGGAGAGCATGGGGGGAGGTGGAGAGCACAGGGAGGGTGGAGGAGAGCATGGGGGGAGATGGAGAGCACAGGGAGGGTGGCGGAGAGCATGGGGGGAGGTGGAGAGCACAGGGAGGGTGGCGGAGAGCATGGGGGGAGATGGAGAGCACAGGGAGGGTGGCGGAGAGCATGGGGGAGGTGGAGAGTACAGGGAGGGTGGCGGAGAACATGGGGGGAGGTGGAGAGCACAGGGAGGGTGGTGGAGAGCATGGGGGTAGGTGGAGAGCGCATGGGGGGAGGTGGAGAGCACAGGGAGGGTGGAGGAGAGCATGGGGGGAGATGGAGAGCACAGGGAGGGTGGCGGAGAGCATGGGGGGAGGTGGAGAGCACAGGGAGGGTGGCGGAGAGCATGGGGGGAGATGGAGAGCACAGGGAGGTTGGCGGAGAGCATGGGGGGAGGTGGAGAGCACAGGGAGGGTGGCGGAGAGCATGGGGGGAGGTGGAGAGTACAGGGAGGGTGGTGGAGAACATGGGGGGAGGTGGAGAGCACAGGGAGGGTGGCGGAGAGCATGGGGGGAGGTGGAGCGCATGGGGGGAGATGGAGAGCACAGGGAGGGTGGCGGAGAGCATGGGGGGAGGTGGAGAGTACAGGGAGGGTGGCGGAGAACATGGGGGGAGGTGGAGAGCACAGGGAGGGTGGCGGAGAGCATGGGGGAGGTGGAGAGCACAGGGAGGGTGGCGAGGAGCATGGGGGGAGGTGGAGCGCATGGGGGAGATGGAGAGCACATGGAGGGTGGCGGAGAGCATGGGGGGAGGTGGAGAGTACAGGGAGGGTGGCGGATAAAATGGGGGGAGGTGGAGAGCACAGGGAGGGTGGCGGAGAGCATGGGGGGAGGTGGAGAGCACAGGGAGGGTGGCGGAGAGCATGGGGGGAGGTGGAGAGCACAGGGAGGGTGGAGGAGAGCATGGGGGGAGGTGGAGAGCACAGGGAGGGTGGAGGAGAGCATGGGGGGAGATGGAGAGCACAGGGAGGGTGGCGGAGAGCATGGGGGAGGTGGAGAGCACAGGGAGGGTGGCGGAGAGCATGGGGGGAGATGGAGAGCACAGGGAGGGTGGCGGAGAGCATGGGGGAGGTGGAGAGCACAGGGAGGGTGGCAGAGAGCATGGGGGAGATGGAGAGCACAGGGAGGGTGGTGAGCACAGGGGGGCAGTGGAGAGCGCATTGAGGGTGGCGAGCACAGGGAAAGCAGCGGAGAGCATGGGGCGAGGTGGAGAGCACAAGGGGGCTGGTGGAGAGCATGGGGCGAGGTGGAGCGCACAGGGAGGGCAGCGGAGAGCATGAGGGGAGGTGGAGAGCACAGGGAGGGTGGCGGAGAGCATGGGGGGAGGTGGAGAGCACAGGGAGGGTGGCGGAGAGCATGGGGGGAGATGGAGAGCGCATGGGGGGAGGTGGAGAGCACAGGGAGGGTGGCGCAGAGCATGGGGGGAAGTGGAGAGCACAGGGAGGGTGGTGGAGAGCATGGGGGGAGGTGGAGAGCACAGGGGGGCAGTGGAGAGCGCATTGAGGGTGGCGAGCACAGGGAAAGCAGCGGAGAGCATGGGGGGAAGGTGGAGAGCACAAGGGGGCTGGTGGAGAGCATGGGGCGAGGTGGAGCGCACAGGGAGGGCAGCGGAGAGCATGGGGGGAGGTGGAGAGCGCCGGAGAGCATGGGGGGAGGTGGAGAGCATGGGGGATGTGAAGAGCGCATGGGGGTGGAGAGCACAGGGAGGGCGGCGGAGAGCATGGGGGGTAGGTGGAGAGCACAGGGAGGGCGGCGGAAAGCATGGGGGGGAAGGTGGAGAGCACAAGGCGGGCGGCGGAAAGTATGGGGGGATGTGAAGAGTGCATGGGGGGTGGCGAGCACAGGGAGGGCGGCGGAGAGCATGGGGGGAAGGTGGAGAGCACAGGGAGGCTGGTGGAGAGCATGGGGGGAGGTGGAGAGCACAGGGAGGGCGGCAGAGATCATGAGGGGAGGTGGAGAGCATGGGGGAGGTGGAGAGCATGGGGGAGATGGAGAGCACAGGGAGGGTGGCAGAGAGCATGGGGGGAGGTGAAGAGCACAGGGAGGGTGGCGGAGAGCATGGGGTGAGGTGGAGAGTACAGGGAGGGTGGCGGAGAGCATGGGGGGAGATGGAGAGCACAGGGAGGGCGGCAGAGAGCATGGGGGAGATGGAGAGCACAGGGGGGTGGCGGAGAGCATGGGGGGAGGTGGAGAGCACAGGGAGGGTGGTGGAGAGCGCATTGGGGGTGACGAGCACAGGGAAAGCAGTGGAGAGCATGGGTGGAAGGTGGAGAGCACAAGGGGGCTGGTGGAGAGCATGGGGCGAGGTGGAGAGCAAATGGGGGAGATGGAGTGTACAGGGAGGGCAGCGGAGAGCATGGGGGGAGGTGGAGAGCACAGGGAGGGTGGCGGAGAGCATGGGGGGAGATGGAGAGCACAGGGGGATGGCGGAGAGCATGGGGGGAGGTGGAGAGCACAGGGAGGGTGGTGGAGAGCGCATTGGGGGTGACGAGCACAGGGAAAGCAGTGGAGAGCATGGGTGGAAGGTGGAGAGCACAAGGGGGCTGGTGGAGAGCATGGGGCGAGGTGGATAGCAAATGGGGGAGATGGAGCGTACAGGGAGGGCAGCGGAGAGCATGGGGGGAGGTTGAGAGCACAGGGAGGGTGGCGGAGAGCATGGGGGGAGATGGAGAGCACAGGGGGATGGCGGAGAGCATGGGGGGGAGGTGGAGAGCACAGGGAGGGTGGTGGAGAGCGCATTGGGGGTGACGAGCACAGGGAAAGCAGTGGAGAGCACAAGGGGGCTGGTGGAGAGCATGGGGCGAGGTGGATAGCAAATGGGGGAGATGGAGCGTACAGGGAGGGCAGCGGAGAGCATGGGGGGAGGTTGAGAGCACAGGCAGGGTGGCAGAGAGCACAGGGGGAGGTGGAGAGCACAGGGGGGCTGGTAGAGAGCATGGAGGGGAGGTGGAGAGCACATTGGGGGTGGCAAGCACAGGTAAAGCAGCGGAGAGCATAGGGGGAAGGTGGAGAGCAAATGGGGGAGGTGGAGAGCACAGGGAGGGCAGCGGAGAGCATGGGGGAGGTGGAGAGCACAGGGAAAGCATCGGAGAGCATGGGGGGAGGTGGAGAGCACAGGGGGGCGGTGGAGAGCGCCTTGGGGTGGCGAACACAGGGAAAGCAGCGGAGAGCAAGGGTGAAAGGTGGAGAGCACAAGGGGGCTGGTGGAGAGCATGGGGCGAGGTGGAGAGCAAATGGGGGAGGTGGAGCGCACAGGGAAGGCAGCGGAGAGCATGGGGGGAGGTTGAGAGCACAGGCAGGGTGGCAGAGAGAACAGGGGAGAGGTGGAGAGCACAGGGGGGGCTGGTGGAGAGCATGGGGGGAGGTAGAGAGCGCATTGGGGGTGGCGAGCATGGGTAAAGCAGCGGAGAGCATGGGGGGAAGGTGGAGAGCACAAAGGGGCTGGTGGAGATCATGGGGCGAGGTGGAGAGCAAATGGGGGAGGTGGAGAGCACAGGGAGGGCAGCGGAGAGCATGGGGGGAGGTGGAGAGCACAGGGAGAGCATCGAAGAGCATGGGGGGGAGATGGAGAGCACAGGGAGGGTGGCGGAGACCATGGGGGGAGGTGGAGAGCATGGGGGGGGTGGCGGAGAGCATGGGGGGGGGTGGAGAGCACAGGGAGAGCATCGGAGAGCATGGGGGGAGATGGAGAGCACAGGGAGGGTGGCGGAGACCATGGGGGGAGGTGGAGAGCACAGGGGGGTTGGTGGAGAGCATAGGGGGGGTGGCGGAGAGCATGGGGGGGAGGTGGAGAGCACATGGAGGGTGGCGGAGAGTATGGGGGGAGGTGGAGAGCACAGGGGGTGGTGGAGAGCGCATTGGGGGTGGCGAGCACAGGGAAAGCAGCGGAGAGCATGGGTGGAAGGTGAAGAGCACAAGGGGGCTGGTGGAGAGCATGGGGCGAGGTGGAGAGCAAATGGGGGAGGTGGAGCGCACAGGGAGGGCAGCGGAGAGCATGGGGAGAGGTAGAGAGCGCATTGGGGGTGGCGAGCATGGGTAAAGCAGCGGAGAGCATGGGGGAAGGTGGAGAGCACAAAGGGGCTGGTGGAGATCATGGGGCGAGGTGGAGAGCAAATGGGGGAGGTGGAGAGCACAGGGAGGGCAGCGGAGAGCATGGGGGAGGTGGAGAGCACAGGGAGAGCATCGAAGAGCATGGGGGGAGATGGAGAGCACAGGGAGGGTGGCGGAGACCATGGGGGGAGGTGGAGAGCATGGGGGGGTGGCGGAGAGCATGGGGGGAGGTGGAGAGCACAGGGAGAGCATCGGAGAGCATGGGGGGAGATGGAGAGCACAGGGAGGGTGGCGGAGACCATGGGGGGAGGTGGAGAGCACAGGGGGGTTGGTGGAGAGCATAGGGGGGGTGGCGGAGAGCATGGGGGGGAGGTGGAGAGCACATGGAGGGTGGCGGAGAGTATGGGGGGAGGTGGAGAGCACAGGGGGTGGTGGAGAGCGCATTGGGGGTGGCGAGCACAGGGAAAGCAGCGGAGAGCATGGGTGGAAGGTGAAGAGCACAAGGGGGCTGGTGGAGAGCATGGGGCGAGGTGGAGAGCAAATGGGGGAGGTGGAGCGCACAGGGAGGGCAGCGGAGAGCATGGGGAGAGGTGGAGAGCACAGGGAGAGCGTCGGAGAGCATGGGGGGAGGTTGAGACCCCAGCAGGGCGGCGGAGAGCACAGGGGGAGGTGGAGAGCACAGGGGGGCTGGAGAGCGCATTGGGGGTGGCGAGCACAGGTAAAGCAGCGGAGAGCATGGGGGGAAGGTGGAGAGCACAAGAGGGCTGGTGGAGAGCATGGGGCGAGGTGGAGAGCAAATGGGGGAGGTGGAGAGCACAGGGAGGGCAGCGGAGAGCATGGGAGGAGGTGGAGAGCACAGGGAGAGCATCGGAGAGCATGGGGGGAGATGGAGAGCACAGGGAGGGTGGCGGAGACCATGGGGGGAGGTGGAGAGCATAGGGAGGCTGGTGGAGAGCACAGGGGGGTTAGTGGAGAGCGTGGGGGGATAGGAACAGCACAGGGGGGTGAGCGGAGAGCATGGGGGCTGGTGGAGAGCATGGGGGGAGGTGGAGAGCATGGGGGGAGGTGGAGAGCATGGGGGGGAGGTGGAGAGCATGGGGGGGAGGTGGAGAGCATGGGGGGGATGTGGAGAGCACAGGGGGGTTGGTGGAGAGCGTGGGGGGATAAGAACAGCACAGGGGGGTGAGCGGAGAGCATGGGGGCTGGCAGAGAGCATGGGAGGGTGGCAGAGAGCATGGGGAGGGCGGCAGAGAGCATGGTAGAGGTGGAGAGTAATGGGGGGGGTGGCAGAGAGCATGAGGAGGCAGAGAGTATGGGTGGTGTGGAGGAGAGCCCAGGGGGGCAGCAGAAATAAGCAGGATAGGAGGAGCGGCTGCATATAGAACAATCATTCTCTCCATCTTCCTCCTGCAGTCTCCTGCTTCTCCTCTACCTCTTGCAGGCATTCCGATACTGCAGGAGGAAGATGGAGAGAATGATTGTTCTATATGCAGCCCACCACCGCTCCTCATATCCAGGTTACAGGGGGGTGGCGGAGAGCACAGGGCTGCACTCACGTTTTTTTCCGGCTTCAAGTTGTCAGCAGTAGGTGGCTCTGGCTCCTCCCCCTTCGCAGTCACGCCCACTGGCACCGACCTATACGGGCAGCCGCGGGGGGGCCGAAGGCTTCTCATTTAGCTCCACCCCCTTCTGTTTACTTCCCCCCATGCGGTGTTCTGGTAGCCAGGCGGCCGCGGAGAGGGCGTGGGCTCAAAGAGCCTTCTGCCCCGCAAGCACTTGCAGTCTGGCGGCCCTGGCGGCCCACCGGGCAAGTGCCGGTTTGCCCTATGGCCAATCCGGGCCTGGTCTTGACAGACCTGGCACCAGAGGCACATGAGCAAGTGGAAGTGGAAAAGTTGCTGCCGTCTAACAGCCAGCAAAATCTTATGCCTATTGCCTCTACCCCTGTGAGGCACAGGCAACAGAAATGCAGAGGAGGAATACCAGAGGAAGGAGGGTTGGGGTGCTGAGCAGAACGAGAAAATGGGGCAGTCTTCAAGGGAGACACTCTAAAACCCAGCAGTTGTACATGGTTGTGTTGAGGGTTTTCTACTTCAGGCAATTTGGCGAATGGGCCAAAAGCTGGCGCAAAGACCACTTTGTCAGGATTTGTGACATTAAAGAGAGACCACTATTAGTTGACTTCTCTATTAGAGCCCTGATATTAGGGTAAAACGGTTGTGATCTACTGTCAACATTGCAGAGGGAGCCCAAAATACAGCACTTTGTGGCCCTATTCTGCCATGTCTCTCTCTTACACTGCAAACATAGCAAGCAGCTTACACACTGTCCAGAAACTGTACAATATTTGTGGCTATTGTTTCTTAAATGATACGCTCTAATTCCTTTTTCAAGATAAAAACCTGCTCATTTCTCCCTTGTATATTGTGACCCAAAAAAGCCTTTGCCCTTCTTTAATCCACACGTAAGAAAATCCTTCCCTTATCCTTTCTTTATAGTACAACTTAGCATGCAACATATATCCTAGAAAGCTAATGCTTTTCTTACAAACTGAGAAAATTGATAATATGCATGTTTATTAGGCAATCCATTATCTTTTAGTAAACATACATATGCGATGCTCTACGATACTACGCTTATCACTAGTTATGTGCCTATTCTGATTGTCACCCAACGAATCGTGGCAAGATCGCACCGCATTTGGGGTGCTATTAAAAGTGATAGGGAATGCGCGGGCGTCCCGCGATTTGGCGCTATTTCGAATCAGGGGCAGAATCGCAGTGTGAAGGTGTGAAGAAAGCCCCAGTGCTTGTGAGGATTCCTTTGTGAGGATTTCCTTTCATAGAAATGAAAGTTGACCATTGTAAGCTCCCTTGTGGGTATTAAATGGTTTTTCATAACCCTCTAAATTCCTAGGAACGATTGAGAGGTAAATGGCTGCATACTCCAAAAAGATGTAGAACTTTTATTGATCCATATCAAAACAGGAAAATATAAAAACATGACTGCCCAATGAGCACAAGGAGATGAATGTTGGCGCGTTTCATGCAAAAACTAGCGCTTACTCATAACACAAATTGACAGAGACAGGCTATCTCCTAAATAGAGGAAGGAAATCATATGTGTGGCATTAATGGATCTTTAACCCTTATGGGACAACTAAGCAAAAAATAAAATCAAAAAAGCTACACAAGGACAAAACAAATCAGCATCAAACATCTACATAAACCAATTGTAACCATTAATAAATCTTCCAACATACAGTCCGAAAACATATACAGTACTGTGTAAATAACTTTATATGAGATGGCCAAATGGGACCTGCCATTGCTAATCTACCCCTGAACACGCTAGTTTCCTAGCTGTCATGATGACCGTTAAATTGTGTATGTGAGGGGCTGGCATATATACAGGTGTTTGTGTGTGTGTGGGTTAGGCCTGATATTTATACAGGTGTGTGGGGGGGGCTGACATATATACAGTTGTGTGTGTTGGGGGGCACTGACATATATGGCCGGTGTGCGGATTCGGTAGGATGGCCTGTGTGCAAGCCCTGGGGAATGTTGGTGGTCAGGCTAGGGAGGGGGCAGGCCTAAATCTGTGTAAGGGGCCCAAAAGTTTCTGAAGGGTGCCCTGCCATTTGTCATCAGTTACTGACCAGAACAATTATGCAGGTCAGAAAAAAATAAAGGTCCTTATATACATTATTATTCTGGGCCAGTAAAGAACTGAAGAAAGAAGGACTATTGACAGTTAACCAAGCAGTTTTAGGGGGCAAGGTCAGAATGTCAGTCTTCATGTTTCTTTTATTAAAAGGTTTCCTTTAACAATATGAAGACTAGACATGTGTACTGCCTAAAAATTTGTTCATTTTCGTTTTCGTTTCCTTTGTTTTAAATTTTTTTAGTTTTTTCGGGTCATTCGTAATGATCGCAATTAGTAAATTCGTTCATTCGTACATTCGTAAATTTGTGGATTCGTACATTCATAAATGCGTACATTCGTAAATTTGTTCATTCGGAAATTAGAAAATTTGTAAATTAGAAAATTCGTAAATTTGGAAATTCGAAAATCCAAAAACCCAAAAATTAGAAAATCTGAACTAGTAACTAACTATTAAATTATAGGTATTGTAATTTCCCTTCAAATTTGGCTGTTAGTGAACACGAATTTATCTGAAATGACGAATTATCCGAAATAACGAATGCTGCATCTAAACAAAATGGAACGTAACAAATTAATAATAATAAAACGTTTTTATTATTGTTATTTATTATTATTAATTCATTACGTTCCATTTGTTTGGTTGATACATTTGTATTTGTTACGTTCACTAACAGCCCAATTTAAAAAGGAAATTACAATACCTATAATTTAATAGTTAGTAATAGTTAAGTTATCACTAGTTAATTATAAATTCAGATTTCCGAATTTGCGAATGTACGAATTTACGAATGTGCGAATATACAAATTTACGAATGTGCAAATGTATGAACTTACAAATGTACAAATTTACAAATGTGCAAATGTATGAATTTACAAATGTACAAATTTATAAATTTTCGAATATTCAAATTTACGAATATTCAGAGAAATTAGTTTAAACAGATTTTTGTTAATTCGGATATTTCAGAATTAACGAATTTGACGAAATTCGTTAAAAAAACAATTCGGAGCGAAACGAATTGCACATTTCTAATGCAGACGTTAACAACAATACAGCAATGTAGATAGGCATTTGGTGTTATGATTTTGGGGATTCAAAAAATATGGGTGGTTCCAATGTAACACTGTGGGCCTCTATGTTACAAACTAGATTGCCTTGTTAAACATACCTCCCAACTTTTTGAGATGGGAATAAGGGACACCTATTAGCAAAAGTATGTAGGTATAGGACACACACCCTGCCACGCCCCTTTAAAGGAGAATTATACAAAAAAAAAGATTAATTAAACCCACAAGGTTTTTCTTTTTACCACTACTATTCCTTTATATTGGCTTTTGAAATTTCCAAATGCAGCAATTTAGAAGTTGGATGAAAGGTTTAGCACTGGGAGACACTTTTTGAAAGATAAATAGTGCATTTTATATACATCTATATAGATCAGACCAAAATGAGGGACAAATGAGGAGGAAAGAGGGACAGAGGGAGTTTGTTCCAAATCAGGGACAGTCCTTCGAAATCAGGGACAGTTGGGAGCTATATCGTTAATTATTGATTTAGGTAATCATCCACAAGGTTTGTGTAACCCAGTGGTAGCCATAACACCCAGTCAATGAAGGACAGCCTTGAGACTCTTATGCAGCTATAGTGTTGCTTTGTTGCTCTTCATGTCTCAGAAGTCTTGTAATATGGAGGTCACACAATTAAAGGCATTTACAATTAAATAGACAACACAATTATGAATTGAACATCTGGGGCCCACATTTCTAATCATAGTATGTTTTCAACTTACTGAAATACGCATTCGGGAATATGTACATTTTCCATAGGGATGATTTGCTCCAGTTCTTCTAGGCTATGCACATACTGTATCTTGTTGATAAATTTCACACTGAATAAGTGGCAAAATAAAACAGAGATGTATGAGCAATAATAAACTATATTAACCAGACATAAAAAAAAAAAAAGACAAAGGGATGTTTTTCCTAGAAAAAGTGTTGCAAAAAGCTTATCATACTTTCTAAGAAGAGAAGTTGTTGGGCAGGGTTTGGTAGAGTATAGGTGGTCTATCGCATCCCAATGTAATGAATAAGACTAAATTTTGTAGGCCTTGTGTGCATGAACACAGCCCAATACCCCTAGGGGATGCTTAGGGTAAAGATAGACACTAATGAGGTATATGCGATTCAAAAAGTGTGTGAATTTATTGAAAGAGACGCATAGCAATGCATATGATATACAATACAAAATGTTCGGATGTCACAGTATACAAAATAGCATATATAGTTCTTTTAACATGTCACAGCATGAACATCAAAAATGTTGAGACAGGAAAAACTTGCTTTATGCGTATATATTTAGGAAAACGCCAACATGTTTCGGACTTTAGTCCTTATTCAAGGCAGTTTAATATCCTTTTTGTTTCACATCTATAATATGTGAATAAATCAAAGATTAGTACATAGAATTTGCAACCAGAAATACTGTTTGTTTTTTTGCCCTATAGAGCGGTGTAATATGGTAATATTAAAGGTGTAGTACTCACATGCAATGTTTTTTTGAAAAAGGTGCCAGAAAAGGTGGAAGGCCAAAGTATTGGCTTTTGTAGCAGGGATATGCACTGGAATAATCTCTGTGCAAGATAAAAGCAAAGTAAGAATTGCCATAAAGCTGGACAGCAGGCTGCAATGGGTTCAGGCAGTTGCAAGGTCCTGGACAAGAGAGGCTGTAAGCCCGTGTCTTGTAGACGTGTAGCCAAGCAGTATGTAAAGCTATAATAAAGTAAGAGATATAAATTGTAAATACCTAGTAGCATGGCATGAGTGGCCAAAGATATGGAAAAAATGGCATAGGAGTTTGTTACCTGAGTCTCAGGATGTCTGGGGGGAGTTGTCAGTGAACGCCAGAGTGTAAACAGCATATGTGGGCCCTTCATGGCGCGCAGTTTAAATGCGGTAAAATAATTGTAATCAGCTGTGTAAGTACGCCTGTGTGGAGTAGAGGAGGCTGATTGGGGATTGGCTAGATGTGGAGGAGAAGCGCCAACGAGCGCTATGAGTGTTCCCCAGGGGACCTCTGACAGGACGGCGCTGGGCGCGAGCACGCCCATAGTGGGAGGAGTCGCGTACATCGCCGTGACGTCACCGACGCGGGTATTGATTTCCGCCGATCCGCCTGCGCTCCGGAGCTCAGGCGGATCGTTGGCGCTTCTCCTCCACATCTAGCCAATCCCCAATCAGCCTCCTCTACTCCACACAGGCGTACTTACACAGCTGATTACAATTATTTTACCGCATTTAAACTGCCCGACATGAAGGGCCCACATATGCTGTTTACTCTCTGGCGTTCACTGACAACTCCCCCCAGACATCCTGAGACTCAGGTAACAAACTCCTATGCCATTTTTTCCATATCTTTGGCTGCTCATGCCATGCTACTAGGTATTTACAATTTATATCTCTTACTTTATTATAGCTTTACATACTGCTTGGCTACACGTCTACAAGACACGGGCTTACAGCCTCTCTTGTCCAGGACCTTGCAACTGCCTGAACCCATTGCAGCCTGCTGTCCAGCTTTATAGCAATACTTACTTTGCTTTTATCTTGCACAGAGATTATTCCAGTGCATATCCCTGCTACAAGAGCCAATACTTTGGCCTTCCACCTTTTCTGGCACCTTCTACAAAAAAACATTGCATGTGAGTACTACACCTTTTAATATTACCATATTGCACCGCTCTATATGGCAAAAAAACAAACAGTATTTCTGGTTGCAAATTCTATGTACTAATCTTTGATTTATTCACATATTATAGATGTGAAACAAAAAGGATATTAAACTGCCTTGAAAAAGGACTAAAGTCCGAAACATGTTGGCGTTTTCCTAAATATATACGCATAAAGCAAGTTTTTCCTGTCTCAACATTTTTGATGTTCATGCTGTGACATGTTAAAAGAACTATATATGCTATTTTGTATACTGTGACATCCGAACATTTTGTATTGTATATCATATGCATTGCTATGCGTCTCTTTCAATAAATTCACACACTTTTTGAATCGCATATACCTCATTAGTGTCTATCTTTACCCTAAGCATCCCCTAGGGGTATTGGGCTGTGTTCATGCACACAAGGCCTACAAAATTTAGTCTTAATCATACTTTCTAAGGATTATTTTCTTAGGCATGACTGTTTTAAAGTGGCGCATCTTTGTCCAATTGTCTTGTCTTATGCTTGTATGTTAAAAGCTCTGCACAAAGCAGTTTTTTTTTTCAGCTACAGTGCCTTGAAAAAGTATTCATACCCCTTGACATTTTCAACATTTTATCATGTTACAACCAAAAATGTAAATGTATTTTGTTGGGATTTTATGCGGACCAACACAAAGTGGCACTTAATAGTGAAGTGGAAGGAAAATGATAAACATGTTTTCAAATTTTTTTACAAAGAAAATATGTGAAAAGTGTGGCGTGCATTTGTATTCAGCCCCTCTGAGTCAATACTTTGTAGAACCACCTTTCTCTGAAATTACAGCTGCAACTCTTTTTGGTTATGTCGCTACCCGTTTTGCACATCTAGAGTGTAATTTTTGCGCATTCTTCTTTGCAAAATAGCTCAAGCTCTGTCAGATTGGACGGAGAGCGTCTGTGAACAGCAATTTTCAAGTCTTGCCAGAGGATCTCAATTGGATTTAGATCTGGACTTTGACTGGGACATTCTAAAACATGAATATGCTTTGATATAAACCATTCCATTGTAGCTCTGGCTGTATGTTTAGGATTGTTGTTCTACTGGAAGGTGAACCTCCGCCCCAGTCTCAAGTCTTTTGCAGACTCTAACAGGTTTTCTTCTAAGATTGCCCTATATTTGGCTCCACCCATCTTCCCATCAACTCTGACCAGCTTCCCTGTAACTGCTGAAGAAAAGCATCCCCACAACATAGTGCTGCCACCATCATGTTTCACGGTGGCGATGGTGTGTTCAGGGTGATGTGCAGTGTAAGGTTCCACTGCACATAGCGTTTTGCTTTTAGGCCAAAAAGTACATTTTTGGTCTCATCTGACCAGAGCACTTTCTTCAACGTGTTTGCTGTGTCCCCCACATGGCTTCTTGCAAACTGCAAACAGGACTTCTTATGGCTTTCTTTCAACAATGTCTTTCTTCTTGCCGCTCTTCCATAAAGGTCAGATTTGTGGAGTACATGACTAATAGTTGTCCTGTGGACAGATTCTCCCACCTCAGCTGTGGATCTCTGCAGCTCCTCTAGAGTTACCATGGGCCTCTTGGCTGCTTCTCTGATTAATGCTCTCTTTGCCCGGCCTGTCATTTTAGGTGGACAGCCAAGTCTTGGTAGGTTTGCAGTTGTGCCATACTCTTTCCATTTCAGATGATGGATTGAGATGTTCAAAGCTTGGGATATTTTTATATAACCTAACCCTGCTTTAAATTTCTCCACAACTTTATCCCTGACCTGTCTGGTGTGTTCCCTGGCCTTTATGATGCTGTTTGTTCACTAAGGTTCTCTAACAAACCTTTGAGGGCTTCACAGAATGGCTGTATTAATACTGAGATTAAATTACACACAGGTGGACTCTATTTACTAATTAGGTGACTTCTGAAGGCAATTGGTTCCACTAGATCTTAGTTAGGGGTATCAGAGTAAAGGGGGCTGAATACAAATGCACGCCACACTTTTCACATATTTATTTGTAAAAAAAAATTAAAACCATTTATCATTTTCCTTCCACTTCACAATTTTGTGTCACTTTGTGTAGGTTTATCACATAAAATCCCAATAAAGTACATTTACTTTTTCAGTTTTAACATGACAAAATGTGGAAAGTTTCAAGGGTATGAATACTTTTTCAAGGCACTGTACGTAATTTATGTGTTTCATTTTATGTAACCGGAACAGCTTGTATGAAAAGATGGTGGTGCTCAGAAAAGACAGTGTACAGAAAACAACACTTTAATGGACTCATCTTGTTCTACTGATTTACTCATAATTGATGCTAAAATAATTTTTTCATTCTGATTGATTATACATGCATATCAGTATTGCAACTTATCAGCAAAAAAAAATGATCTGGAAGGATTGAGGGATTCAAGTCTGATTCACATTTTGAGCATTGGGGTGCTACTCAAAATGATCGTCAAGACACTACATGGTGTATTGTGCATTATCATAGTTTACGGTTATCTTAGTGTATCATACAGATGTGAACCCGGTCTTTTAGAAAATGATTTACTGTGATACATCCTTAAAAGAGAAGTATAGCCAAAGCTATTTTGCCTATGCATCGCCAATGGATCACAGGAGTGCAGTTCATTCTGCACTCCAGTGAACTGTTTTCAGCCAACAGTGGGCTAAAGCCCGCTGTTGACTGACATCACTTAACCAGTCCAGCCTCAGGAAAGCTCACCCAGATGCCTGGACCACCAGCTGACTCAGCCTCTCAAAGAGCCACTGACAGCCTGAGCCAGCCACTCCTGCCCCTTCCACAGCCTAGCACTCTAGTGAGACGGTGGGGGACAGCTGCAGCTGGGATCGGTGCTGCAGCCATCTAGGTGAGTATGATTGTTTTTTTAAGCCATACTTCTCTTATCAACTGAAAATGTAAGAATATTTAAAAGCTAAGAGACACACTGTGACACACCAGGGAAAGCACAAGGTGTACATGGTATGCCCAAGGTCCAAGATTGTGACAGTAGGTATAACTAGCTTGAACTGTAAGTGAAGTTGTTTCTCTTTGAAATCTTCTTCCCGCGAGTCCAGCCAAGATGGCGCCGGCGGCGGAACCAGCTCACGAGTCTCCCCTGGCTCATCACCGGCTGTATCTAGAAGCCCTGACTCCCGGGACAGATCTGCCAGACATTCGCCAGGAACCTCCACTCTCTGGTAGCCCGGCAAAATCCAGACCCCGTCTGACCACAGACACCCAGCAGGTGAGTGCATTGCAAGACTCCTTAGCGGACACAAGGGAGATGGCAGAGTTTATTACAGAGTTCCTAACCCCTGATAAACCGATCTCTGATACAACCCTTAAAGACATGCTCATCTCCCTACGGGCATCCCTCCATGCAGACATGATGCAGTGTATAAGCAATTTTAAAGCAGAAGTGGGAGCAATGGGGGGCAGACTAGACCATATTGAAAACAATGAGCAAGCAGAAGACATCGCCTGGCTTAAATCCAAGATGGCGGACCTGGAAGACAGGTCCAGGCGTAATAATGTTAAGCTACGGGGAATCCCGGAAGCCATACTGCCAGCGCAACTTACTCAGTATGCCCAGGACCTTATGAAGATCCTATTACCCTCACTACCAGAGACAGACCGCATCCTTGTCGACCGCATTCATTGGCTGCCCAAACCATCCCACCTTCCAGATAATGTTCCTAGGGATGTCCTAATGCGGGTACGCTTTCTTCACACAAAGGAGCAGCTTATGTCGGCCTTTTGCAAAAAGAGAACACTCCCTGATCAATTTTCTAACATACAGATATATGCGGACCTCTCCCATTATACGATGCAGAGACGGAAGGCACTCCTACAGGTAACAAAAACATTACGCAATCACAACATTCCCTACGGATGGGGCTATCCGCTGAAACTGACAATCACCCATGAAGGGAATACAAGTGTGGTCACCACTCTAGAGGAAGGCCTGACATTGCTTCGCTCCATGGATATCTTGCCAGAACAACCTGCCGGGGACTCCCCCCCACTTACACGACTGGACACTCAGAAGGACTGGAAAACGGTGTCACGGAGGAAAAAGAACAAAAAGCGTAAACCCTGATATGCCCCTTTGCAGTCTCGACAACCTACTATTGTATCCTTGTTACTTGTGGAACTTTAAGACGTTCAAAGTTTTTCTTTTCCCCCCAAGAAATGGGCAGTGATCCTGCCTCCAGATCCCTGAGGGGATCCACTTTTTTATTGCCCCATTTGGCAAACTGTTTTCTGTTTGTTTTTTTTTTTTTCAGGTAAATTTTTTTCTGCACGCCCTGGTATGTCCTCGGTCTGAAGATCTCTACCCCTATTGGTCTGAGACTGTGGGCCTTCGGCAATACGCCTCTCAGCTAGGATACCACCCTACGGAACTTCTGCAGGACGCATACAAGGTACTATCAACTCTTTTTTTACCCCTATAACTATGGTGCTCAAATTTGTTTCTTTTGGCGTGAAAGGCCTAAAATATCCCGCCAAGAGAGCCTCGGTCTGGAAAGAAGCTCTCAAACTTCAGGCTGATGTGTTGTGCATACAAGAATCACATTTATCTGCCACTGACACGCCCAATTTCCGCCACGCTAAATTCTCACATATATATTTTGCTTCTGCCCCTATAAAAGAAATTCTCACAAACTCGCACTCATACGCACAAGATCTCTCCAGTGTTGAGTTATACAGGTAAAAACAGTCCTCTGGATGAATTGATTATTCCTTAGCCCAAACGGCTTCTAACTACTATCTGGGTATAGATGATCATATGGCAAGATTGGGTGTTTTGTGATGTTTGAGCAAGGTGATGGACACCTGGCTGTCCTAGAATCTTAAACAGGGTAAGTGAAAATGCAGTCCAGAATGGTATAATGAAGATGTAAGTCCCTTTTAATAAAGATTCATGACTGGCCAGGTTAATCAGCTGAGGCACGGAGTGTGGGTTTTGGATACAGGAATAATCAGGGAACAATCAAGCACAGAGTAATTTCTTCCTAAAATCAATGCACATATATCTCCATAGCAGAACGGGGGAAAGAGGATGGGGAGGGAAAACCAGGAATAAGGCGTTACAGCTGGTTTAAAAAGTTCAAAGACACTCTCACCAAATCTTCTGCTTTAGCCACTTTTCTCTACCTCTACCCATCAATGCACATCAAACCTCGTTCAGTAGGTATCAAAATCCAATTGCCAGGAGTATAGTTTTGCTGCGCTAGCAGTTGCTGTTAAAGCAGTTTAGACACTGTGCATGTATTCGTGCTTGGATAGAGCAGTCTAGATAAGTTCCCTGCATGCTGAATATCCCGCCGTTCAAACTCTGTCACACAGACCTAGCTTGTGCTGCGAGCTGACACTCCCCCGGGCGACGTTCTGATGCGATTCGCTAGCCAATCAGACGCTAGCTTCCTCTGAGCTGGGAGGAGTTTGGAAAGAGCGACTTAAAGTGGATGTAAACCCAAAAAAAAATTGCGTTGATGTCATAATGTAGAGAATACGATTTCCTTTCATTTGAGTCTTGCCACACAGATTTAATCGAGGCCTGAGCAATCCTCTTTTATTGTTCAGTTAGAGAAATCTTGACAAAGTCTTGAAAACTTTGTCAAAAACGCTTCCTTGCTGTGAGTGACAGGTGATTACATATCTCATGCACTAGCCTGAGACAGGTTATCATCAGATCACTGGATGTTCTACTCTGCCCAGCTCTGACTACATACATGTCCCCTAAATCACTTGTCTGTCTATAGTCTGCTGACTGTTCACTGCATCCCATGATGAGAAACATCCAGTCAAAACACAGTAAAGGCAGAAAATCCTGGGAAAGCTGGAGGGGAGGAGAGGGGGATGTGAATTGTGAACTTTTTACACAGGATGTGCCTGTCTCAGGCTAGTGCATGATAAGTAAATCACCTGTTACTCACAGCAAGGGAGTGTTTTTGACAAAGTTTTCAAGACTTTGTCAAGATTTCTCTAACTGAATAATTATAGATGATTGCTCAGGCCTCGAGTAAATCTGAGACTGGGCTCAAATGAAAGGAAATCGTATTCTCTACATTATGACATCAACAAAAAAAATTAAAATTTGGGTTTACATCCACTTTAAATAGAAATACAATTAAAGGTGTCATACCAACATTTGGCCACAAGATGTCATCCATTCTTCCTCCCATACATAACTTTCAGCATAAAACCTAAATGAGTGCATAGGCATTGCTATTTTAGCCGGACAAAAGGGAAAAGGAGAGTAAGTAGACTCAGACACAGGGCTAATAATACTGATGCTGTTTACAGCTGTATATCCACAGTCCTCTCTGTACATTACTTTGCTAAAAAAAGACTGTAGATTGCACTCAGTATTCAAGTCAGATGGTGTCATTGAGTTTAAATAGTACGTCCACATCTTCTCTTTTTGTAATAAAATGGTGTCAGCACGTCGCCCAGGGGAGTGTCAGCTCACAGCACGAGCTAGGTCTGTGTGACTGAGTTTGAACGGGCGGGATATTCAGCGTGCAGGGAACTTATCTGGACTGCTCTATCCAAGCACGAATACATGCACAGTGTCTAAACTGCTTTAACAGCAACTGCTCGCACAGCAAAACTAAACTCTTGGTAATTGGATTTTGATACCCACTGAACGAGGTCTGATCTGCATTGATGGGTAGAGGTAGAGAAAAGTGGCTAAAGCAGAAGATTTGGTGAGAGTGTCTTTGACCTTTTTAAACCAGCTGTGACGCCTTATTCCTGGTTTTCCCTCCCCATCCTCTTTCCCCCGTTCTGCTATGGAGATATATGTGCATTGATTTTAGGAAGAAATTACTCTGTGCTTGATTGGAAATGGATAAACCGCGCTTGGTGGAATTGGAGAGGGAAAAGGGAAGGGGGGGGGGGGGATAAAAAAGGGGGGAAAAGGGGAAGGGGAGGGAAATTAGGAGGGGCCCTAACCCAGAGAAAGGCTGCTGCTAAAAAGTGGGATACTCACACCAAAAGCAAATGGAAAATACATAAAGCTGTGCCAATATAAACAAAAAAGTTAAAACAATAAATGAAAGGGAAATCAATATAAAAATCAATATAAAAACAAATGTCCCATCAAAAATGACCGTGAGAAATTACATAAATTAATTTGAACAGTCTAGGCTTTTAGTCTTAATAGTCCAGTTTGAGATGATTCTTGACACCAGAAAATGAAATTGGCATATAGCTGGTAGAAATAGCTTGTTCAAAAAGGAGAAGACACCTCAGTGACAGTTCTATAATTTTCACGCTGTGACATGCAGAGGAAATAGTTGCATCCCGACCACCTAATTGGTTGGAGGCTTACCAGATGGCTATAAGTTTAGGGCACTGTAAACTGAAGCCTGTAGTTGTCCCCGTGGGCGAAAGCTGATAGGGTTAATCAATCCGGGAAGGATCACTCAAATGGAGGAGGAGAAAAAACACCACACCATCCGCTCCTGATACAGATATCCAGCCAGTTCCAACTAATTTCCTCCAATTACAAAGAAACAAATGGGGCCGCCCATAGCATAATACTGTTGGCAACTCTTTATTTCGCATAAAAGAATAAAAACACTTACATCAAATGTAGAAAAACGAGCAGAATGTACAACACTGCCGGCCGGTCAGTGTAAAACCCATCCCCAGTTCAATGCGGTCTGCGTGGTGGCGTAGCTGCGTGCCTTCCCACACGACGTTTCGTCAGATGTGACGTTTTCCCCATTGAAAACGTCACATCTGACGAAACGTCGTATGGGAAGGCACGCAGCTACGCCACCACGCAGACCGCATTGAACTGGGGACGGGTTTTACACTGACCGGCCGGCAGTGTTGTACATTCTGCTCGTTTTTCTACATTTGATGTAAGTGTTTTTATTCTTTTATGCGAAATAAAGAGTTGCCAACAGTATTATGCTATGGGCGGCCCCATTTGTTTCTTTGTAATTGGAGGAAATTAGTTGGAACTGGCTGGATATCTGTATCAGGAGTGGATGGTGTGGTGTTTTTTTCTCCTCCTCCATTTGAGTGATTCTTCCCGGATTGATTAACCCTATCAGCTTTCGCCCACGGGGACAACTACAGGCTTCAGTTTACAGTGCCCTAAACTTATAGCCATCTGGTAAGCCTCCAACCAATTAGGTGGTCGGGATGCAACTATTTCCTCTGCATGTCACAGCGTGAAAATTATAGAACTGTCACTGAGGTGTCTTCTCCTTTTTGAACAAGCTATTTCTACCAGCTATATGCCAATTTCATTTTCTGGTGTCAAGAATCATCTCAAACTGGACTATTAAGACTAAAAGCCTAGACTGTTCAAATTAATTTATGTAATTTCTCACGGTCATTTTTGATGGGACATTTGTTTTTATATAGATTTTTATATTGATTTCCCTTTCATTTATTGTTTTAACTTTTTTGTTTATATTGGCGCAGCTTTATGTATTTTCCACTTTCTGTGCTTGATTGTTCCCTGATTATTCCTGTATCCAAAACCCACACTCCGAGCCTCAGCTGATTAACCTGGCCAGTCACGAATCTTTATTAAAGGAAATTACATCTTTCATTATACCATTCTGGACTGCATTTTCACTTACCCTGTTTAAGATTCTAGGACAGCCAGGTGTCCATCACCTTGCTCAAACATCACAAAACACCCAATCTTGCCATATGATCATCTATACCCAAATAGTAGTTAGAAGCCATTTGGGCTAAGGAATAATCAATTCATCCAGAGGACTGTTTTTTCCTGTATAACTCAATACTGGAAAGATCTTGTGCATATGAGTGTGAGTTTGTGAGAATTTGGTGCATGCGCAGCTGCGTCCCCCAGTTTTAACGTTGTCTCTTTTAATATATCTGTGAGGTACATAATCTCTATACTCTGTCTTATTAAATTGCTGTCGTGTGTTTTTTCTATTCAATAAATTACTAAATCAATCCTAGTGTCCTAATTGGCCCTCTTGGGAGAACCTTCTTCTCTCTGTCTTGATTTATGGGATTTCAGGGTTGCTAGGACTGCATCTCAGGGGGGAGACTACCGGAGCTGAATGATTGATAACAATTTTTTGAATATATTAATTAGTATTTTTTGTATGGTTGATCCAGGCATCCGATACATTTTTTCCCTCATTCTGAAGTTCAAAAGGGAGGTATGTTTATGTCAGGTCAATTTACCAACCTAATGTTCCTGCTGCACCGAACACAGGAGTATTCTGGTATACAAACATAGATACAGCTTCCTGAGCAGAGAGTGGCCTGCCTATACTAACTCCTAAGCTTATAATTGGTTCATTGCTGTGATAGTCTCACTGGCTAAAAATGCAGTTTAGGAAACAAAAGATAGCAGGACCATGCTTTTGACCCAGGAAGCCAATATATAATTATCACACAGCCCGTGGAATCTGTGCACTGAAAATAAATTTATAAACAATAACAAAATATAATATACAAAATAGTCCATATCAATCAATATTTGCTTGTGTTGTAAAGTGAATCACTTCTCAAAATCAATCAATCTCCAGTGTTCAGCTTGTACTGTTTATCCACCACTTTGTGCAGAAAACTACATGCAATATGTGCCACCAGATGGACTCTCACCTTAGGCTCAGAGGCAGCTCTAGGCTTTGTGAGGCATTAGGCAAAACTTACACATGAGGCCCCAATCACGCCCATAATGGGAAAAAAAATTCAAGCAATAAAAATGGCTGCAAAAAGATTCACAGAGCTAGCACACAGTTCATCAGCACCACTTCCAGGGCACCCTCCTTACCAATCAGACATATGCAGCCAATAAAACATCTGGGACGGAACCAGGACGACAGCTCCGACAGATAAGTGATCTCCCCACATTTATCCCCATGGCTAGGATCATGTCCCTAAATGTCCACGGCCTGAACTCTAACAGAAGGCATCTGGCACTGAGGGAGTTTAGACAGTCCGGGGCAGACATTTTTATGGTCCAGGAAACACATTTTGACAAGGAGGCTCCTTTGCGTTTGCTTCCAAATACTATCCCCAGAGCTACCTCTCCTCGGGACCCCACAAGAAAGCAGGGGTTGCCGTCCTCATAAAACAGGGCTCCCCCTTTACTTGCTCTGACCACTACAGCGACCCACACAGTCACTTCATTATCCTCCGTGGTAGATGGCAATCACAGGCAGTCACCTTCTGCGCGATTTACGCTCCAAATGTTCAACAGATCGGGTTCATAACTAGGGTGTGTAACCGTCTGTTTAAACAAGAACAGGGAATACTGGTACTGGGGGGGGACTTTAATCTGATTCAATCACCCATCTCAGATCGTCATGTGGTGAACCCCAGGGCATCTTCGGCTAGAACTATCAGAGATTCAAAACTGTTTCGGCAGCTAACCAGACGCTATGCCCTCCTTGATGCCTGGCGGGTCCTCCATCCTGGCGACCGACAGTACACATTTTATTAGGCCCCCATCGTACACACACCCGCATAGACTATTTTTTCGTCAACCACCCCACCCTAAAGCCCCATACACACGGTCGGACTTTTTCATGGATTCTGTCCGATCGGACAATGTTGTTGAAAAATCAGACCGTGTGTATGCACCATCGGACAGTGTACGTCGGATTGTCCGACGGACAAAGTCTTATCTCCTGCTGGAAAGATTTGCCGACAACACGGTCCGATCACACCAAATCCGATCGTGTGTACGGTTGTCTGACCGGACAAAGTGCTACGCATGCTCAGATCACATTACAAGACCAAAGCTATTGGCTACTAGCCTCTACGTAGTCCCGTCGTAGGCAACAAACGTCACCACGTTCAGAATGATCGGATTTTCCGACAACTTTGTCCGACCGTGTGTACGTAAAACCAACATCGGACAAAGTATGACGGACAGGATCCGACCGACCTGGTCCGCGGATTGTCCGACCGTGTGTATGGGGCTTTAGACTGACTCACAAGGTGCAAATATTGCCAATTTCCTGGTCAGACCACGCCCCCATACTGCTAACACTAGACCTGGACACTCCCTACCGCAGACCCTATAACTGGCGCTTAAACACGTTCCTTCTCCAGCACCTTCCCTTAAAAACATAATTAAAACACTATTTTGTTGAACCTGACACGACCGTCCCCACATTATGGGAAGCCCACAAGGTGGTAATGAGAGGCAAATGTTTGGCCCTGTCATCTGCCAAACAGAAAAAGAACTTAAGGCTTTAGAAAGCCGCCTACAAAGTTAGCATTCACGGCATGACTTTTTTTTTTAGACTGTTAAATCGATGGCTTTACTTCCGCTTTAAGGCTTTAGAAAGCCGCCTACAAAGTTCCCCCTCCCTGCCCCTTCTTAAAAAGATCTCCACCCTCCGGGCGACCTTAGACGACTTAGCTATTGGACAAGAGGAGAAAGCCCTAATCAAGTTGAAACAAAT
Organism: Lithobates sylvaticus; assembly: GCA_028564925.1. Classification (NCBI taxonomy): domain Eukaryota; kingdom Metazoa; phylum Chordata; class Amphibia; order Anura; family Ranidae; genus Lithobates; species Lithobates sylvaticus. The sequence continues at coordinate 410,893,890 of CM053026.1, forward strand.
ATATTAAGATAAAGGCAACAAGGCACACTCCCTCTTGGCCAAGAAGCTACGAAATGGCGCCCATGCAGTAACACCCCACCAGGTTAAGAATGCCTTGGGATCTCTGATATCACACCCGGAGGAGATAGCCCGTTCCTTTGCAGAATTCTACAAAAACCTATACAATAAGCCAGACATTCCCCACAACCCCGTCACCCGAACTCTCCCAGCGTATGCAACACTTTCCTGAGCAAAGTGGGATCTCCCAACTCCAACCCGAGGATCTAGCTGCCTTAAATAAGCTGATCACGGAAGAGGAACTGGTATAGACCATCAAATCCCTACCCTCCCGTAAAGCCCCAGGACCGGACGGTTTACCGCATGAATATTATAAAGCATTCCTCCCTCACATACTCCCATACATGTGTAAACTATTCAACGATTTTCTTCGAGACACTCCTGTCCCACCGGACATGCAGCGTTCCTTTATTACAGTCATTCCTAAACAGGACAAAGACTCCTCCCTCTGCGCCAACTATAGACCCATTGCCCTTTTGAATTCGGACTTGAAGATATTTACTAAACTACTTCTACTCCGCCTGAACGTGGTCCTCCCTTCACTCATCCACAAAGACCAGGTGGGCTTTTTCCCACTCCACCAGGCAGGAGACAACACCAGGAAAATTATAGACCTGGTCGAGGTGGCGAACAGGGAGGGCATGCAGTCCTTGTTGCTTAGCCTGGATGCCAAAAAGGCATTCGACCGCCTTGGGTGGCCCTTCCTGTTCGCCACACTACGCCACATCGGGTTCCAGGGCCCCTTCCTACGAGCAATCCAACACCTGTACTCCAATCCCACCTCCCAAGTTAAAACACCTTTCGCTACCTCCCCCCAGTTCTCAGTGACTAATGGCACCAGGCAGGGATGTCCGTTATCCCCCTTACTCTTCAAGCTATGCGTGGAACCCCTAGCTGACACGATTCGTAGAAACCCTGACATAAAAGGTATCTCGGTAAAGGCAAAGAGTTCAAAATTTCGCTACTTGCAGACGACATAATCCTCACTATAACGCAACCCAGAATCTCCCTACTAAATTTACACGCAGAACTTGACAGATACGGGGCACTATCAGGGTACAAAATTTACGTATCCAAGTCAGAGGCCCTCCCAATAAACACACCGGTTGCAGAGACGACTCACCTAAAGGCAAACTTTAACTACAGTTGCAAACATAAATCGCTGAAATACCTGGGGATCCACATCACTCCAAAATACACTGCCCTGTATCAGGAAAACTTCCCTCCCCTATATAGATCCATAAGGGCCCTCCTGTTGCAATGGAAAAAACATCACATCTCCCTGTTCGGGAGGATAGCTTCTGTAAAAATGACGGTACTCCCAAAATTGCTGTACCTGTTCCAAACCCTACCGATCCCGATACCCTACGCACACCTGAAAAAGCTCCAAACTGACTTACTCCAATATACATGGAACTATAAAAGACATAGAATACCACGCTCTGTACTAATGGCGGCACGCTCTGATGGGGGCCTAGCATACCCTAACCTTATTAAATACTACCAGGCGGCTCAGCTAAGGGCAATAACTTTGTGGTTCACCCAACGCTCCTATAACAAATGGACGAAAATTTAAAAAATATAGCTCGCCCCGGTACATCCAAACAACCTATTATGGAACGCAAACGCGGAGGTAGAACCTGAACGTATGCTGGGCCCTATGACCCTACTTAGGCGAATATGGTGCAAACTGACCCAAAAACATACCCTGACCTCGAACAGTTTGCTCCTGACCTCATTTGTATGTAACCCCAAGGTGCCAGATAGCCTTACTCACCGCATGTCCTCACCGTGGACTACAAGGAACCTGTTCCACTTTGGGAACTTGGTATACCCCAGGTCCCGCAAACTACTACCCTTCGCTGAGCTGCAGACCAAGTTTGATCTGCCACGCCAGGAGTTCTACGGGTATCTCCAAATTAGTCACTATGCCTTGACCATAATACCAAATCTACAATTTTCCCCTCCAACCCCCTTTGAAACCCTAGTATTGGCAGGCTCTGCCCAGAAGGGTTTAATATCTGACATATACAAAACATTGAACGCATATCCCTTGGATTCCAAGGGCAAACATGCCTATATGGTCAAATGGGAAAAGGCTCTAGGCGAGGAGATCCCCGTGGAGCACTGGCAGAGGATTTGGTCCCAGGCAGCAAAGAGCTCGCTCTGCACGCTCTACAAGGAAAATATCTACAAAATCCTGTACTTCTGGTACATGACCCCAGAAGTGTTACATGCCATTTACCCCTCCAGCTCCGACCGCTGCTGGCGCTGTCTGGGGGATAAAGGAACCCTCCTCCATATATATTGGAGCTGTCCACTGATCACTCCTTTTTGGACTTCGGTCCAGCAACTACTGGTCCGACTCCTCGGAGGACTGATCCCTATCACCCCGAAATTCTTTATACTAGGCCTGTCACCACTGAAAGTTCCAGTGCCCCAAAAGAAACGAGTGCACCACATCCTCACAGCAGCCCGCTGTCTAGTGGCGGTAAACTGGAAACGGCGCTCTCCCCCCTCACCAGAGGCCCTACACGCCAGGATTAAGGATGTAGAAATTATGGAAAGAATCACCGCTAGAATGCAGGATAGATCGGAGGCCCATGATAAGGTCTGAGAGTTGTGGCACCTCCGGGAGGATCCACCATAAACAGGTAGGACAAGCCAATGAGATGACTTCTTACTCTTCTTTCCCCTCTCTCCCTTCTCTTTCTTTTTGTTCCGAGTCCCCTTGTGACTCATATGATTACATATGCAAGATATTACACTTTGTTGACGACTACACTGGAGCATCCACACTGAACAAACAGTCGCAAAACGTTCAAACATACCTGTAAAGTATTGCATTTACATATGTCAAACTGTGTATAAAAATAAAAACAGTTATTTGAAAAAAAAAACAAAAACATCTGGGACCCAGCAAGGTGGCAACCTCTCTAATAATTTCCAGTGAGGGGGAGAGAGAGAGGGGTGAGAGGGGGTAAGAGAGAGAGCAAGGGGGAGAGAGGGAGTGAGGGTGGAGAGAGAGGGGTGAGAGGGGGTAAGAGAGAGACGCTCCGTGATGAGACCTTGACATCAGTGTTTGATCACAGGCAAATTAGGCGGCTGCCTCAGGACCAAAGCCCCTCCAATCAATCAGGTACTGGAGTTTACCACGGGAGACTTTAGAACCTAAGAGTTGATCAACTTCATATTCTTGAGAAGGATTAGTAGAAGGAGTTGCTAGCATAGAGGAACGAGAAAATGTCTTCAAAACCAACGGCTTGAGTAGTGATACATGAAAGGAATTGGGAATTATAAGATGAGAGGTTGAACAGAGTTTATAGCAAACCGGATTGATTCTAGCAGAGATGATATAAGGTCCAATGTAACGAGGGGCAAACTTCATGGACAGAACTTTTTTAGGAGAATATTCTTAGTAGCCAATCAAACCCTGTCCCCAGTCTGAAATAGAGGGATGCTTTGGCGGTATCAATCAGCAAATCTGATTCATAGCATCCAAAGCAGGGATCTCAAGAGTACAGGGTCTCAGCAGAGGAAAGCGGTGTTTACCGAAAACTATGAAAAATTAAGATTCCTGGGTGCTGGCATTAAGATGATTATTGTGAGCGAATTCTACCAGAAGGGCAACCTAATAATCTTTTTGGGCTAAGACAAAGGCCCGAAAGAACTGCTGCAAGGACTGGTTGGCTCTTTCAGACTGCCCATTGGACTGTGGATGGTAGGCAGAAGAAAAGTGTAGTGATACTTCCAAGGATTTTCAAAGAGCACTCCAGAATCTGGAAGTAAAGTGAAACCCACGGTCAGAAACTAGAAACTTAAAGGCATCCCGTGGAGTCTAAAAATCTCACAAATGAAGACTGGCACCAATTTTGCTGCAGATGGTAATGAAGAAAGAGGTACAAATCGTGCCATTTCAGAAACTCGGTCTACCACAACCCACACTACAGAACAGCCCTTGGACGAGGGAAGGTCAGTTATAAATCCATACCAATGTGGCACCACAGCTCCTCAGGTGTAGGCAATGGGAGAAGAGGTGCAACCGAAACCTGGTCTGGAGACTTGGTGCGGGTACAGACTGGGCAGGCATTCACAAAGTCCTTGACATCTTGCAGAGGCCAAAATAAAGCTTAATCCTAGAATTTACTGGCATGAAAGTTTTGAAGTTTCACGTCCACTGTGGAGACTGTTTGTCAGGGAATCAACAGAAGGAGAAGGGCTTTAGGACCCAGAATCTCTGGCAGGAGAAGGAGTTTAGGACCCAGTATCCCTACCAGCAGGTCACATGGGCCTATATAAGGAAGTCTGCTAGTGTCTGCAGTTGCTGGTTTGTCTTCAGCTCTCCCTGTGTTCCTGTGCCCTGTATTATCTGCTGATCTGATCTCCTGTGTACCGACCCGGCTTGTTTTGACCTGCTCTTCCTGATCCTCTGGCTTGACCCTTTGGCTTGCAACTGACTTCTTCCTGCCTGCTCCCAGCATCTGACCCCGGCCTGGCTATTTGACTCTGCTTATCCTGCTCCCTGTACTAAGACGCAGCTTATCTTAGGTCATTCTGATCCTGGACTGTCTCTCTGTGAATGACCCCTGGCCTGGCACCCGGCTCCGCTATTCAGTTATTCCACTGGACTCCTGGACCTTCCAAGCATGCCTGTCTCCGTCACCCGTGCTTCTGTGGGCACCACACCTGCTGTTCCACCTTCAGTGGTGTGCTGCGCTCGGCCGCAAGGGGAGCCCTCCCAGCATCTCGGCCTCCTACCAAGTTACTGACAGTACAAACCAGCCATGTCAGAGGCCGACGGAGGTGTCTCCCCGCTGGAAGCCGTAAGTCTACAGATCACGGCCCTCACACAGGTCATCCAAAAACTCCAGGAAGGGTACTTTCAGTTAGAGGACCGCCTGCAGCACCTGCATGCAACACCTACCACCACAGATCAAGGGTCGTCTTCAGCCAACCCTCTGGTAGTTACCCCTACTGTGGTGATGCCCCCTCCGGAACCACGAGTACCAACACCAGAACGCTTCTCCGGTGATCGGAGGAAATTCAGAGCTTTTAAAAACGCCTGTTACCTATACTTGGCCCTGCAACCACAGACTTTTTCCACTGAAACAGTGAAGGTGGGATTCATTATTTCTTTGTTAACCGATGAACCCCAAGTATGGGCTCATGGCTTATTGGAGCAGGAGAGTCCTCTCATCAACTCTGTGGACCAGTTCTTTGAAACCATGGCCCAATTATATGATGACCCCCTGCGGGTGGCCACTGCTGAAGCTGCTCTGCATACCTTACGGCAGGATCAGCGCCCTGTGGAAGATTACACCATGGAATTCCGTACCTGGTCCTCAGACTCAGGTTGGAACGAGGCATCGTTACGTTATCAGTATCGGCTGGGGCTGTCCGAATCCCTCAAGGATGAACTGTCCAGAATTGAGACCCCCTCAACACTAGAAGGTCTCATCCTACTGACCATTCAACTCGATAGGCGCTTACGGGAACGCCGGTCTGAGCGTATCCAAACCTTTCGGCAGCCCGAAATACCGCCTACATCCAACCCCATGCAGCTTGGCCTGGCCCATCCAACATTAACTTCAGAGGAGAGACTTCATCGCCGATAGGCGAACCTTTGCTTCTATTGTGGGGGAACAGGACATTACATAACCTTTTTGCCCTGTAAGACCCAGGAAATCAGTTCCCCACACTCCGGTCAATTTTCAGGTATCCCGGTCTTCTCCAACCCATATCAGTCTTCCTGTCACGTTACTGGTGGCAGGAGAGGAAGTTCATCTCCAAGCAATACTGGATTCCGGGGCATGCAGCTGTTTCTTGGATCTGACCTTGGCAAAGAGACTCGCTATCCCTCTTCATCACAAAAGGCAAAGACTGACCGTCCATCTGGCCGATGGCTCAATGCCTAGTTCCGGGCATGTCACCCAAGAAACGGCACCTATCTTCACCCTCATCAATTCTAATCGTCAGGAATTTCTACGTTTTTGACGTCCTGAGCTCCCCTATATTCCCTGTGATCCTGGGAATTCCATGGCTACAGGCGCACAATCCTCAGATTGATTGGTCCAAGAGGGAAGTTCTCTTTACTTCTTCCTACTGCCGGCAGCATTGTCTTTCTCCTGAATCCAAGGACTTTTCTAGTTGTCTGTCTGTCCTACCAACACCCAGTGTGGGTTCCAATATACCAGCGGCCTATCATGAATTCCAAGATCTTTTTGACAAGAAAAAGGCAGATACCCTACCCCCGCATCGTCCCTACGATTGCCCCATTGACTTGCTACCGGGGGCTGAGATTCCTTTTGGCCGTATTTTTCCCCTTTCCGAGACGGAACTTGAAACTTTGAGGCATTATGTTGATGAAAACCTTGAAAAGGGATTTATCCGCCCTTCCTCTTCTCCCGCCGGTGCCGGCATTTTCTTTGTTGAAAAAAAAGATAAGACCTTGAGACCATGTGTGGATTACAGGGACTTAAACAAAATTACTCTCAAAAATCGCTATCCACTCCCCCTCATCCCCAAACTCTTCCAGAGGTTTCGTACAGCCCACATTTTCACCAAACTAGACCTACGTGGAGCTTACAATCTTGTCCGTATCCGAGAGGGGGATGAGTGGAAAACAGCATTCAGAACAAGATTCGGGCACTTTGAATACTTAGTAATGCCATTTGGACTATGCAACGCCCCGGCCACATTCCAACATTTTATAAATGATATTTTTCGGCAGTACTTGGACCACTTCGTTATCGTCTACCTTGACGATATTCTCATATTCTCAGCTACTCTGGAGCTTCACAGAACGCATGTAAAAAAAGTACTGGGCATCCTCAGAACACATGGATTGTATGTAAAAGCAGAGAAATGCGACTTTGAGAAGACGACAATCCAATTCCTTGGACTCATCATCACCACTAATGGGGTAGCTATGGATCCTCAAAAGGTGAAGGCTATCCTTAAGTGGCCGGCTCCATCTGATAAGAAGGGTGTTCAGAGGTTCATCGGCTTCGCAAATTTCTACAGGAGATTTATAAAAAACTTCTCTAGCATTGTAGTGCCTATCACCCAGTTAACCCGCCAACATACCAGATTCCAGTGGTCCGTAGAAGCACAAACTGCCTTTGATCAACTGAAGCTCCTCTTTACCTCTGCACCTATCTTACAGCATCCTGATCCTACCTTACCCTATGTCCTGGAAGTTGATGCCTCCGAAGTAGCCACGGGGGCAGTTCTTTCCCAACGTCAGGGGCCCAAAGCCCTACTTCATCCCGTGGCCTTCTCTTCGCGGAAGATGAGTCAGCCGGAGAACTACGACGTGGGGGATCGGGAGCTCTTGGCGATTAAGACTGCACTGGAGGAATGGAGATATCTCCTGGAGGGTGCCGTCCACCCTATATTAATCTTTACAGACCATAAAAACCTAGAATATCTCCGCACGGCCAAGCGACTGAGACCCCGGCAGGCTTCTTTTCTAGGTTTAACTTCCATATCACCTTCCGCCCAGGGTCTAAGAATGGAAAAGCCGACGCCTTGTCCCGAATGTTCCCTGATACCCCGGAAGAGGTCTCACCCAGTTTAATTCTGTCCCCTCAAAATTTCCTATTGATCCAGCCTGATTTAAGGATTTCAATTGAGCAGGCATCCACCCAGTGCACAGAGGCAGAAATCTCCTCTCTAAGAAGCCAGGAGGGGCTCCTTTGGCATCAAAACAAGATTTTTGTCCCACAGCAAGCCAGGCTTCAGGTTTTAAGAACTTTTCACGACCACCAATTGGCTGGCCACTTTGGGGTCCGAAAAACGACCGAACTGGTCCAACGGTCTTTATGGTGGCCCACTCTGAGATCCGATTGTAAGGAGTATGTCAATTCTTGCACAACATGCCAGCGGAATAAGGGGTCCAACGCTAAATCCTGGGGCCTGTTAAGGCCTCTGCCAGTCCCGGAACAGCCTTGGAAGAACATTTCATTAGACTTTATCGTGGATTTACCCCCCTCAGAAGAATTCACAACCATCTTGGTAGTAGTAGACCGACTATCCAAGATGGCACACTTCTTGCCAATGATGGGCACACCTTCCGCCATGTACACAGCAAAAACTTTCATCAAAGAAATAGTCAGATTGCATGGTGTACCAGACAGCATTGTGTCAGATAGAGGTGTTCAATTCACCTCTAGGTTCTGGAGGAACCTTTGCAAATTGCTGTCAATTGAAACATGTTTTTCCACAGCCTACCATCCCCAGAGCAATGGTCAAACGGAAAGGACTAACCAAACGCTAGAACAGTATCTAAGATGTTTTTGTTCCTTTTCTCAGGACGATTGGATTTCATTATTGCCCTGTGCGGAATTCGCATACAATAACTCTGTGCACGCTGCTACCAACCAGTCGCCCTTCTGGGCGAATTATGGCTACCATCCCTCATTTCTACCCAATATCATTCCCGAATCTCCAGTTCAGGACAGAATAAATTTCATTCAAACCAATTATCAAATTCTCCAGGATACAATGCGGAAAGCCCAAGAAGGGTATAAGAAACAATATGACAAGAAAAGAAGAGGAAACCCTGCCTTTGAAGTGGGGGACAAAGTGTGGCTCTCATCTGCAAACCTCAAACTGCCATGTCCATCCAGAAAGTTGGGGCCAAAGTTTGCTGGGCCTTTTGAAATTAAACGCAAAATAAATCCAGTAGCCTTCGAACTTGCCTTACCTGAATATTATAAGATCCACCCTGTATTTCATGTTGCACGACTTAAACATGCCATTTCTAGTTCTTTTCCAGGGAGAGAAGAAGTACCCCCACCTCCAGTTCTGGTAGGAGACGAGACTGAATTTGAAGTGGAATCCATCCTTGACTGTCGACGGAGAGGTAGGACAATTCAGTTCTTAATTCAATGGAAAGGTTATCCACTCGAGGAGAGCTCCTGGGAACCCGAGGCCAATGTACATGCCCCTAGATTCCTCCCAAGAGTTTTGGGCTAAATACCCTGAGAAAATGGCCCAAATGGGCATCCGGAGGCTGCCCGTCAGGGGGGGGGCACTGTCAGGGAATCAACAGAAGGAGAAGGGCTTTAGGACCCAGAATCTCTGGCAGGAGAAGGAGTTTAGGACCCAGTATCCCTACCAGCAGGTCACATGGGCCTATATAAGGAAGTCTGCTAGTGTCTGCAGTTGTTGGTTTGTCTTCAGCTCTCCCTGTGTTCCTGTGCCCTGTATTATCTGCTGATCTGATCTCCTGTGTACCGACCCGGCTTGTTTTGACCTGCTCTTCCTGATCCTCTGGCTTGACCCTTTGGCTTGCACCTCACTTCTTCCTGCCTGCTCCCAGCATCTGACCCCGGCCTGGCTATTTGACTCTGCTTATCCTGCTCCCTGTACTAAGACGCAGCTTATCTTAGGTCATTCTGATCCTGGACTGTCTCTCTGTGAATGACCCCTGGCCTGGCACCCGGCTCCGCTATTCAGTTATTCCACTGGACTCCTGGACCTTCCAAGCACGCCTGTCTCCGGCACCTGTGCTTCTGTGGGCACCACACCTGCTGTTCCACTTTCAGTGGTGTGCTGTGCTCGGCCGCAAGGGGAGCCCTCCCAGCATCTCGGCCTCCTACCAGGTTACTGACACTGTTTCAAGAAAATGTCCTTTTTGTTCGCAGTAGATGCACAGTCCCTGGGTTCAAAAACGGTTTCTTTCCTCAATGCATAGGCATGAATGGCATAGCCTCTTTTTGAGAGGAGGAAGAGGAGTTATTGGGAGATACTAAGGGGTGTTGGAAAGTTGGACGAGGAGCCGAGAATTTACAAAGCCAAGCTCTCTCCCAGGAGTGCTCCTGAAAACGGGTGTCGACGGCCAAAGAAATAACATTTTCCAGGATGGTAGGAATTTCACGACCCGCCAACTCGTCTTTGATACGCTCTGCCAAACCTTGCCAGAAGGCTGCTGTAAGTGCTTCATTGTTCCAGGAAAGTTGCTATGGTCCGGAACTGAATAGCCTACTGTCCAACAGTGAGGTTGTGTTGACAAAGGCGAAGAAGTGCACCTGCAGCGGAGGACACACAACCTGGCTCATCAAAAATCATTTTAAAGAGAGTGAGAGATGATGTGATATCATTGGTTACTGTATCAACCTTTTAGCACAGTAGAGAGGCCCATACCAAAGCCTCTCTAGAAAGCACAGAAATCACGTATGCGATCTTGGCCCAACCAGAAAGAAAATTCTGCGGCCGCAACTCAAGTGAACACGCAAGTGAATGTTACATTGAAGTTGATCCAAACAAGTGGTTAGAGTCTGGAGGTGATGAATAACTTGAACTTGACTAGATTCTTGAGCACTGAGCCTTTGAAGAAGTCACTCGTTGAAATCTGCAGGTGATGTGAATTTGCCTGTCATGGTTCGAGCAAACTGTCATGGTCAGAGGGTAAGACCACCTGGGACTGTAAACTCAAGATCTAGCAGGCCAATGGAACAGCTAAACCGGTGTACCCGGGTACTGGTCCTCAGATGCAGGAGCAGTGTGACTGCACACAAAATGAGATGTACCAGAGTCGCAGGATCTAAGGAGCCACCCGGCTCTCTAGTACACCCGTGTGGGCACAGTGCAACCAAATAGCACCAAATAGCATGCTGGAAGGACAGCTGGTACACACAGGATACTAGGGATCAGAAAAACCTACTGCAGCTAGCTTGGAAGAGACACCAGGGGAGAGGATGCAGAGAGCAAGCATAAAGCGCAGGAGAGAGGGGCATGCTGAGCAATGGTGCAGAGAGAGACTCAACAAGCTAGAAAGTACTGCAGGCAAACAACAAGCAACAAAGCTGAGAAAGACACACACAGTAATAGGAAATGAAGGGATCCACAGATAGAAACCAAAGTGAATATAACTGCACAGCCAGAGGAAAAACACTGAGAACAAAGACAGGATCAAACAACACACAGAGTATAGGATTCAGACAGCAGTGACCACCACAGGAACAGAGGGCTCCGCCTTCCATGTGAAGACACGTTGCTCGAACACTAACACAAAGGTGCAAAGGCTTAATAATACCTAGGCTCAGGGCATATAGGCAGGAAATTGAGCAACTCGGACAGGAGACACAGCCTGGTTCCGGATCAATGTGTACGGAAGCGTGACATTCAGAAGTGATTCGCTTTAAAACATAAGCAAATATTGATTGATGGGATTTTTATATGGACTATTTTGTATGTTATATTTTGTTATTGTTTTGGGATTTTTTGTTTATCAAGATGATATGTTGACACAATAGTGTGTAGCGCAGCACTAATTGGACATAGGTATTGATAACGCACGTATATGACAGTGTGGTGGATGTGAGAGATACACATTTATTTATTTAGTGAGCACATAGCAGCTCGCAAAATTACATCTATATTTTTAGAAAATAAATTTAACCTCCACATACAGAAAGGTTTCTTCACAATAAGAGGTGTAAAAATATAGAATAGACTTCCTCAAGAGCTGTTTTTGCTTTAAAAAAGAGCTGGATGTATTCCTAAGTGCACAGATTATAACTGGATATTAACACTCATAGGTAAAAACATTGTTTGAAAAAAAATTTTTTCCTCTGCTGGAGCACATTATATGTTTGTTTTGTTTTTTTGCCTTGGGTGAACTGTGGGTGTATAATTCTGTATATGTAAGGTTTTATATATATATATATATATATATATATATATTATTTTTTATATTTTTTTTTTTTTTTTTGAGTTGCACAACAGCACTACTACACAGGTATACTTTAAATCTCTCTGTAGCAAAGTATTTAAATCACCTGTGTAGCCATAGCCCAAGAAACCACATTTAATAGAAAATATTTGAATGTAAGTAAAACAATTTCAAATTAAATACATACAATAAAGCAATTGACTTGAGGAAATGTTCATAGCAATTTCTTAATCGTACATCACGGGACACAGAGCCATAGTAATTACTATGTGGGTTATAGGCCACCTTTAGGTGATGGACACTGGCACACCCTAAGACAGGAAGTTAACTTTATTTTGTTTTGAAATTTGAATAAATTTACCCTTTAAAAAAAATTAAAAAATGTGTCTTTTTAGGCCGAATTGAATGGTACCCGGGCCTCGTGGCAGAAGAAATTAGGTTTAGCCCGTACGCTTCTCTTTTTAGAGAGCTGGACCACAGGATCCAGTGCTTTGTTTTTTTCAGCCATAAAGTTTTTCTAGCGGGGTGCTTTACGGGTCCAAGAGTGTGGATCCCCCGATTAAAAAGGGGCCCCAGTTCCTGAAGGTTTTTTAACCACTTGGCGCCCAAGGTACGTCATATGACGTCCTTGACTTTCCAGGGGTATATCTAAATGATGCCTGCAGCTACAGACATCATTCAGATATCGGCTTTTTCAGCCTGCGATTCCCTGCACCATACGATGGATCATAGTGGCTGTTCCGCTGTGTCAGGAAAACCTTCAGTTTAGCGCTGCGCGCCGAGTGCCTGTGCGCATGCGCGGCGGAACGGCACTCCAGCGCATGCGCATTCGCGGCTCGGCGCTCCAATGCATGCGCACTGGCGCACGCCTGAGCGTCCCAGTGCGTGGCAGCGTCACATGACCACTCACACCGCCCATTTAAGGAAGTGCTTGAGATCAGTCCAGCGCTGGCTTGTCTTCAGCTTCCTGCCAAAGCTCTGTTCCTGCTTCCTGAATACTGATTGCCTGATTTGACCCGGATTCTGCCTTTGACCTTGCTGCCTTCTCCTGCCCTTGACCTCTGGACTGTTTACTGGACTTACCTGCTTGCTTGCCTCTGGCCCCTTCATACCTCTGCTTGTGACCCGGATTTGCTTCTGTCTCCTGCCCTGTGATCTCTGCCTGTGACCCGGACCCGCTTGCCTTGACCCTGGTACCTGCACCTGTGTTTTGGACCTACCAGCATCTTCCTGTTCCAGAACTTGGTTCCTCCTCCAGTCCCTATCCTCTGGTTGGGTAGTCTGTGCCTCTTTGTGCCATTCATCCCCTGTCTCACCTCCAGGGGGCGGACTGAGCTCAGTTGCAAGGATGAACCACTCTCGGCATCTCGGCCTCGGTAAGTACTCTCCTGATAGTACAAGCCAGCCATGTCTGAGGCCGACAAAGTGCGTTCACCCCTTGAGGTTTTGTGCCAACAAGTCTCAGCACTAACTGAAGCCGTGCAAAAACTGCAAGAGGGGTACACCCAAGTAGACAGTCGCCTGCAGCAACTATCTGGGTTAGCAGCACCCACCTTAGCAGCTCCCTCCGCCACCAGTGGAATCTCCGCTCCCCCCGGATCAGCTAACCCCACCGTGATCATGGCTTCTCCTGAACCCAGGGTTCCTACCCCTGAACGCTTCACAGGTGACCGTAAAAAGTTCCGGGCCTTTAAAAAGGCCTGCTCCCTCTACTTAGCCCTCCAACCCAGGACTTTTGCTTCTGAAGTAGTAAAGGTGGGCTTCATTATCTCGCTGTTGGCTGAGGAGCCACAGGCACGGGCCCATAGCCTGATGGAGCAGAGGAGTCCAGCATTGAATGCGGTGAAAAACCTTTTTTGAAAGTATGGCACAACTGTACGACGATCCTCAATGCGGGGCCACAGCTGAAGCTACATTACATAATTTACTTCAGGGTCGCAGACCGGTGGAGGACTACACCGCAGAGTTCCGGAAGTGGTCAGCTGATACCGGTTGGAACGAACCAGCCCTTAAATACCAGTATCGCCAGGGGTTATCAGAAATCTTAAAAGATGAGTTGGCAAGATCTGAAACTCCTGACACACTGGAGGACTTGATCCAAGCCGCCACCAAGTTGGACCGGCGCATGCGGGAGAGGCGTTCAGAACGCCTTCAGTCTCCCCGCCCTTGTCTCCACCCACCACCTCAGCTTCAGCCGTAGCTACCCAGGAAACGGAACCCATGCAGCTGGGATTGGTCCGTGCCCCCCTCACTGCAGAAGAACGGCTCCGCAGGCGAAGGGCCAACCTCTGCCTGTATTGTGGGGCTTCTGGACATTTCCTCAGTACCTGTCCCGTAAGACCGAGTAAGTCCTACCGTCAATGTATTATGAACTACCAATCTTCTGAGTTCTCCCAGACTTTTGTCGCCCTCTTTGTCTCCCTACAGCTACCGGGAAAGGAAACCCGACTATCAGCAATAATTGATTCCGGGGCCTGCAGCTGCTTCCTTGATGCAGCATTAGTCACCAAACTGCATTTACCTCTCGTCCTGAAGAAACAAAACTTACAGGTACATTTGACTGATGGCTCTCTTCCTCGTTCAGGATTCATTACCCACGAAACCCAACCCATCCGTGTTATTACTAACTCTGGTCACCAAGAACTTATTCAGTTTGACATTATTCCATCTCCAATGTTCCCCATCTTGGGGCTTCCGTGGCTACAGATCCACGAACCCCAGATCAACTGGGGGAAGAAAGAAGTTTCCTTCCTGTCACCCCGCTGCACCCAACATTGCTTCATGCAGGCCGTAGCCTCCTGCTCTACTATTTGTTCTGTACCAGACAACCTCCTTCATGTACCACCAGTTTACCTGGAATTCCGAGATGTGTTCGACAAGCAACAGGCGGATTGCCTACCGCCCCATCGGGCATACGATTGTCCCATCGACCTCCTCCCTGGATCAGAAATCCCCTTTGGCCGTATCTTCCCTCTGTCCGAAGTGGAATTAAAGGTCCTCAAGGCCTATATTGACGAGAACCTGGAAAAGGGGTTCATTCGTCCTTCCTCGTCACCAGCCGGAGCTGGCATCTTTTTTGTGGGGAAGAGAGACGGCTCCCTGAGGCCTTGCATCGACTACAGGGAATTAAATAAAATCACGATTAAGAACCGGTATCCCCTGCCACTGATCCCAGAGCTCTTCCAACACTTCAGATCTGCCCGAATCTTCTCCAAATTGGACCTGCGCGGGGCCTACAATCTTATCCGAATCAGGGCATCCAGATTCGGGCATTATGAATACTTGGTAATGCCCTTTGGGCTTTGTAACGCATCAGCAACCTTCCAGCACCAGGTAAATTATATCTTCCGCAAGCACCTCGACGACTTCCTCGTCGTTTATCTGGACGACATCCTTATCTTTTCAGACACCCTTGAACTTCACCAAGTGCACGTGAAACAAGTTCTCACCATTCTCAGAAGCCACAGATTGTACCTCAAAGCAGAGAAGTGCGAGTTTGAGAAATCCACAGTGCAGTTTTTGGGGTTCATCATTTCCACAGGTGGGGTCTCCATGGACCCACAGAAGGTTAAAGCCATACTGGAGTGGCCAGCCCCGATAAACAAAAAAGGGGTACAGCGATTTCATTGGATTCGCAAATTTTTACCGAAGATTCATTATCGGCTTTTCCTCCATAGTGGCACCCATCACCAAGTTGACCCATCAAGGTACTCAATTTCATTGGTCCCCGGAGGCCCAAGAGGCCTTCGACACGTTGAAGAAACTGTTTTCATCCGCTCCCATCCTGATGCATTCAAATCCAGCCCTACCATTTGTGCTGGAAGTGGATGCATCGGAAACGGCTACGGGAGCTATCCTGTCCCAAAGACTGGGCCCCAAGGCCCTCTTGCATCCCGTGGCCTTCGCGTCACGGAAGTTAAGCCCTCCGGAGAGAAATTACGACGTGGGGGATAGAGAATTATTGGCCATCAAGTTTGCCTTGGAGGAGTGGAGGTATCTCCTAGAGGGGGCTTCTCATCCTATCATGATTTGGACAGACCACAGAAATTTTGAGTATCTCAGGACAGCCAAACGCTTAAGGCCCAGGCAAGCCCGATGGGCTCTTTTCTTTTCAAGATTTAATTTTCATATCTCGTACAGACCCGGCTCAAAAAATAGAAAGGCAGACGCCCTCTCCATGATATTCCACGAGACACCCTAGGAATCTGAACCCAGCACCATTCTTTCTCCACAGAATTTTCTCTCTCTCATCTTGCAACCTGATCTGATCTCCGCCATCAAGGCGGCATCCGGGCAACTTACCGACCATGGAATTCCCTCAATGGAAGAACATGGCGGGTTACTCTGGGTACGAGGGAGGGTCTTTGTCCCCACAGAAGTAAGACCCTTAACACTCAAGACCCTACATGATCACAAGCTCGCAGGACACTTTGGGGTTCATAAAACAACTGAATTAGTCTCTCGCTCTTTTTGGTGGCCTGGGTGGAGACAAGACTGTCGGAAGTATGTGACCTCCTGTATCGTCTGTCAACGAAACAAGGGGACTAACTCCAAAGCCTGGGGCCTGCTGAGACCCTTGTCCATTCCCGAGCGCCCATGGGCGGAGATATCAGTGGACTTCATTGTGGAGTTACCCTCCTCAGAGGGGTTCACCACCATCCTGGTCGTAATTGACCGATTGTCAAAGATGGCACATTTTCTTCCAATGTTCGGGACCCCTTCCGTTTCTGCTACAGCTGACATATTCTTCAAAGAGATCGTCCGACTCCACGGCTTACCTGCAAGCGTCACGTATGATAGAGGTCCTCAGTTCACCTCCAAGTTTTGACGAGAGTTATGTAAAGCCCTTGAAATCAAAATATGCCTCTCTTCGGCCTATGATCCTCAGAGCAACGGTCAGACAGAAAGGACAAATCAGTCACTGGAGCAGTATCTCCGTTGTTTCTGTTGGGATTCCCAGGACGAATGGTCCAGCCTCCTACCTTATGCAGAGTTCGCTTACAACAACGCGGTCCATACCGCCACCAATCAAACACCCTTTTGGGCCAACTATGGGTTCCACCCTTCCTTCCTACCAGGGTTCCTTCCCGAAATTTCCTTCCCTGCGGTCCAAGATCGAGTAAGAACCCTTCAACAGAACTTCCATAAAATACAAGAGGCCATGCAAAAGGCCCAGGAAGGGTATGAAAAATACTTCAATCGGGGAAGGAAGGAAAACCCAGATTTCAAGGTGGGGGACGAAGTTTGGTTATCCTCAGTCAACCTCAAGTTGGCCATTCCTACACGGAAGTTGGGACCCAAGTTTATTGGTCCTTTTAAGATCAAACGGAAGATCAATCCCGTGGCTTTTGAACTTTCCTTACCGGATTCATACAGAATACACCCAGTGTTCCACGCTTCCCTCCTGAAACCTGTCACTCCCAGTCCCTTTCCAGGCAGGACCGAGCCACCACCTCCACCAGTTCTGGTGGATGGCGAGACTGAATTTGTGGTGGAGAGGATTTTGAGTTGCAGGAAGAAGGGGAGGCAACTCCAATATCTGGTCAAATGGGAGGGTTAGCCCTCAGAAGAAAACTCGTGGGAACCCTCAGGAAACCTACATGCTCCACGCTTAATTCGGGCCTTCCACACTGAGCATCCAGAATCGATGGCTAGTTTGGGCGTCCAGAGGCCACCCCTCGGGGGAGGGCACTGTCAGGAAAATCTTCAGTTTAGCGCTGCGCGCCGAGTGCCTGTGCGCATGCGCGGCGGAACGGCACTCCGGCGCATGCGCATTCGTGGCTCGGCGCTCCGACGCACGCGCATGCGCACTGGCGCAAACCTGAGTGTCCCAGTGCGTGGCAGCGTCACATGACCACTCACACCGCCCATTTAAGGAAGTGCTTGAGATCAGTCCAGCGCTGGCTTGTCTTCAGCTTCCTGCCAAAGCTCTGTTCCTGCTTCCTGAATACTGATTGCCTGATTTGACCCGGATTCTGCCTTTGACCTTGCTGCCTTCTCCTGCCCTTGACCTCTGGACTGTTTACTGGACTTACCTGCTTGCTTGCCTCTGGCCCCTTGATACCTCTGCTTGTGACCCGGATTTGCTTCTGTCTCCTGCCCTGTGATCTCTGCCTGTGACCCGGACCCGCTTGCCTTGACCCTGGTACCTGCACCTGTGTTTTGGACCTACCAGCATCTTCCTGTTCCAGAACTTGGCTCCTCCTCCAGTCCCTATCCTCTGGTTGGGTAGCCTGTGCCTCTTTGTGCCATTCATCCCCTGTCTCACCTCCAGGGGGCAGACTGCACTCAGTTGCAAGGGTGAACCACTCTCGACATCTCGGCCTCGATAAGTACTCTTCTGATACGCTGCTTGATCGTTCTTACGGGCGGCGGGAGGTCCCCCCCCCCCTCCCGCCACCCTCCGGTGCTTCCGGTGAGTCGGACACAGGATCCACCGGCCCCCGGATGGTGATCATAGAGATTTCCGGCGGACCAGATGGTCGCCGGAGTCTCTATGATCGTTCGGAGGCCGGGCACGATGTTATGACGTCACGCCAGGCCTCTGCATTCAAATAACGGCGCCGCCTCGGCTGGGAAGCCGTGATTGTTTGTTTTTTTTTTTATTTTAGGCTTCCCAGCCTAGAGGTGAAATGTGGGGTCTTATTGACCCCATATATCACTGTAAATAGGTCCGATCATGCCATATTCCTATTACAAGGGATGTTTACATTCCTTGTAATAGAAATAAAAGTAATCAAATTATTTTTTTTTTTTAAAGTGTCAAACTAAAAAAAGAAAAGTAAAATTAACAATAAAAATTTTTTTTTTTTAAAGCGCCCCTGTCCCCGTGAGCTCGTACGCAGAAGCGAACGCATACGTAAGTCCCGCCCACATATGAAAACTGAGTTCAAACCACACATGTGAGGTATCGCCGCGAACGTTAGAGTGAGAGCAATAATTCTAGCCCTAGACCTTCTGATAAATGCTCCCACACATGGTTCAGGGCACATTCTGGACCTCATCTTCAAGCAAAATATGGACACCAACATACTCGACAACGTACCGCTACCATGGAAGGACCACCACGCTATCAAATTTGAAATCGCCATCAACACCACCCCCCAAAAACCTAAACAGTCAACAACAACACAATGGACCAGATCTCAGAAGAAACTACATTCAGAACTCTTCAAAACCACATTATCTAACAAAATAGCAACGCTAAATCTAAACCACTCAACAGAACAAACACTCAGCTCCTTAAACAAGGCATTACTACAAACAGCAGACTCAGTTGCTCCGAAACGTAGAGCACTCATCCGCAACAAAAATTCTGGATGGTTTAATGGCACTCTTACTCTACTGAAATGGGAACACAGAAGAGCTGAAAGAGCCTGGAGAAGAAATTCTACTAAGGAAAACTATATAAACTACAAAGCACTCACAAAGAAATATCACAAAGCAAACTTCAAATCAAAAAAAGAACATTTATCAAACACCATCTCAAAAGCTTTAAACCGCCCTTGTGAGCTTTTCAAACTAGTCGCTCAGACTATGAACCCTACCTGCCTTGAGCCCCCAGCAAACGAAAATCAAGAATTCTGCGACGAGTTATCGCATTTGTTTTATCGACAAAATCAACAACATTTGGAAAACAATTCAACAGAAAAAAAGAACCAAACTTATTCAACCGAAACAAAAAGAGGAAATCGACTTGAATATCACACAATCACCACATTTTTCACTGATCCCGATCACCACCGAAAACATCATCAGCCTCCGAGACAGCACATCACCCAATGACATCATTCCCAAAAAACTCCTGAAAGAATGTTCCGACATCTTGGCTCCTACTATAACACATCTTGTAAATCAGTCATTCAAAGAAGGGATTGTTCTGAGCGCCCTCAAGCAAGGCATAGTCAATCCCCTCCTAAAGAAGCCCAACCTCAACTACCGCAGACCGATAACAAGCCTGAGCACCATCTCCAAGATTATGGAGAAAGCAGTAGTACAACAGCTACAGCTCCATCTGGACACACACAACTCTTGGACCCACTGCAATCAGGCTTCCGCCCAGGCCATGGCACAGAAACGGCACTTCTCAAAATATGGGACGACACCCTTGAAGCAGCTGATGATGGAGAATATTGTCTCCCGGTACTGCTGGACCTCAGTGCAGCTTTCGAAACAGTGGACCACAATACTCTTCTCATCCGCCTCAAAGAAGTGGCAGGAGTTACAGATTCAGATCTACCATGGTTCGCTTCCTTCCTAGGAAATCGTTCACAGACAGTGAAATTAGGAGTCTTCACCTCTGAAAGGCGGGCACTTTCTTATGGAGTCCCTCAAGGATCACCCTTATCACCTATGCTCTTCAACATCTATATCCGTCCACTCCTCAAAATCATCAGAAAATCGGATCTATGCTTCCACTCATACGCTGACGACACTCCACTCTACTTCCACATCACCGGACAAAAAGACCAATATAAGGAACTAGAAAAATGCCTCACATTGTCAGATGACTGGATGACACAAGCTCCCTCAGACTCAATGGAGCGAAAACAGAGCTTCTTCTTTTCAACGCAAACCCAAATACAAAAACTAAGACCCCATGGACCACCATCCTTGGACAGACCATCTCCCCAAGCACCAAAGCCAAAATTCTCTGAGTCATCTTCGACTCAGAGATGACTATGAATGCACAAATAGGATCAGTAGTCAGCAGAACCCACCATCTTCTCCGCCTGCTACGTAGACTCATCCCCTTCATTCCAGAAGAGGAGAAAGCAGTAGTAGTTGGAACAATCATCAATTCGTGACTCGACTACGCAAACTCCCTCTACATAGGACTACCTAAATACCAGATTGCACGCCTACAAGCCATCCAAAACACGGCAGCAAGACTAGTTACGGGAAAAAAAAACCTGGGAATTCATCTCCCCATCCCTGAGGACTCTACATTGGCTAACGGTAAAGGAGCGGATCACATTCAAGACCCTCTGCCTCACCCACAAATGCACACAAGGAAACGCCCCTCAATACCTATGCGAGAAACTAAAACACTACACACCCAATCACAACCTCCGATCAACTAACCGAAATCGCCTCCTCATCCCCAAGTCCCATTACAAATCAAAGGGAGAACGAAGATTCGCAGTCCAAGGACCACGGCTATGGAACGCTCTACCGCGAACATCCGCATGGAAGAAAACCATCGGGCCTTCAGCAAAAAACTCAAGACCCACCTCTTCTAAGAAGCAGGACAACACAGGACGGACCAAGCGCTTTGAGGCGATTCAGTTTGCATTTGCAGCACTATACAAGTCATTCATTCAACTGTTCAGGCTTATGGTTTAAAGAGGAGGATTCCACCCTCTCAAATCAAAGCGCACTCCACTAGGACTGTTAGTGCTTCGTGGGAGTGCATCACCAAGCTTCCATGGTTCAAATCTGCAAGGCCTCAACTTGGTCTTCAGTCCATACATTTACCAGATTCTATCAGGTGGATGTAAAAAGACATGAGGATATCGCCTTTGGGCGTAGTGTGCTGCAGGCAGCAGTATAAGTCCTCTGATCTCATGGCATTGCTCTGGGACATCCCACATAGTAATTACTATGGCTCTGTGTCCCGTGATGTACGATTAAGAAAATAGGATTTTTATAACAGCTTACCTATAAAAATCCTTTTCTTTTAAGTACATCACGGGACACAGAGGTCCCTCCCCTCTTTCTGGTAGAGGTACTCCCAGTAGTAGGAGGGGTTATATAGGGAGTGGACTTCCTGTCTTAGGGTGTGCCAGTGTCCATCACCTGAAGGTGGCCTATAACCCACATAGTAATTACTATGGCTCTGTGTATGGGACACAGAGCCATAGTATTTGAAAGAAAATGATTTTACAGGTAAGCTGTTATAAAAATCCTATTTTTGTTTTATATTTTTTTTATAGGAATCACACACATATCCTATAAAGTAAAAAAAAATAGTTTTAGCACTTTGTGTAACAGATCTGGAAATGGGTTAGGCAGTTATATGAAGCACAGTGAGATCTATATGGGTAGCAAGAAAGTACCACTACAAGGTATTGCTAGCTGCTAACCTTATAAATGGTCTGGAAATTGCCAACACTGTCCTTATAAACCAGGATGGGTGGACGATAATTAAAGATTTCAGATTTTTTCTCAGCCTGTAAGAAAAAAAGAAAAGTTTTCAGTCTGACTGCTTGTTATCCACAAAATTAAAAAGTGAACAGATTTTTTTGATCAGCTTGCTACATGCTATATGCACAAATAACTTTACAAACACATTGAACAACAATTAAAATTGAAAAGGTTTAGTAACAAAATACATATACAATAGTACCTGTCATTTATAACATGTTGCTTTGAGCCAACTCTGACTTAATTCAAGTAATGCGAACTGTAGCAATAAATGTGAATATGTGACCTTTGGCAAGGTCCTGAAGTAGCTGAAAGATCTTGTCCCCCAGGCAACCAGCTGCAAAACAGTTTGGCAGTATTTTGCAACTTGCTAAAGAACATTATTTTTTATCAAGTTGTTATGGGTAAAGTTCTGTTTTAAGAGTCCAGCATCCGTTACTGATGATAAAATTGAGACAACAGGAAGATATAAGGTAGGCAACACGTTTTGTGGGCCAAACAACCCCACTTTATCGGGGCTGAAACAAGACACATAAGGAATCGTAGCATATATGGAAAGAATGAACCAAGAGATTCTAAAAATAAGACATTGAAACAAAGCGTTGATGTTTATTCAAAAAACAATAAATCAAAGAAATAATTACAGTAGAATTAAAGGCAAAACATTGTTTTTGTTTTGGATAGATTAAGGGAGGCTTTTAACCCCTGTTAATTTTTTTTTTCACCATCCGTGTCCCATTGTAGAGATTTCCCTTTCACTTTCTGTCCCATGCCAAAAAAGGAAGTGAGAGGAAATCCTTCAAGTGTTTGTCACCAAGGTCACCAGAACTAGTGTCTCCATTGAAAGAGGGTGGATCTCCATAATGGCGGCACATAAAGCAATAAAAAGCTGCAGGTGTTTTAATCCCCTCTCCACTCCTTCCTAAACTAAAAAAGAAAAAGTTTTGTCTTTAGCTATACTAATTATTGCAGAGCATATATACTAATCAAGTACCAGAAAAAAAACAGAAATATATGTATATAATTAAAACTAATAGACATGTTTTACATAGAAACCCCTAAAATACTAATACTAGAGAGATGTTTTTTATATTATTTAAGATGCATTTGTATTACATTGAATAATTAGTCCAGCTTTACAGAATAACCATTCTAGGCAGTGTCTTTATTATTTGGCTTATATGTGCCCTCTGGTGGACATCCTGATAGTTGCTCTGTAATCATGATGTATACTGTATATGCAGTAACGTAGTTCTGTGATATATACCTATTAATTTCAATTATATACATATGTATTAATTATTTTATTTATTTATTTTTTTGCATAATTATAAATTCTTTCTGTTTCAAGGTTTTATTTTTAGGATCATGGCCTTGATAATTTTTTTTCGATATTTACCATGGTTTTGGTACCATGTTCTCCCCTTGCCAGGAGAACACTGTGATTATTGCTAGAGGCTAGAGCCACTGACAATAATCGCATGTAAAAATCTGACATGCTGGTTGTACCCAAGTCAATCAATGAATCAACTTGGGTACAATCAGCCTGCCCATAGATCAGGGGTCTCAAATTGGTAGCCCTCCAGCTGTTGTGAAACTACAAGTCCCATCACGCCTCTGTAACTGTCAGCCTTGCAATGCCTCATGGGACTTGTAGTTTCACAACAGCTGGAGGGCCGCCAGTTTGAGACCCCTGCTATAGATGGTTGGAATATCAGCCAGTCCCTGCTGAACAGAGAATGCATTAAAGGGGTTGTAAAGGAAATTTTTTTTTTTTTTTATTAAATAACAAACATGTTATACTTACCTCCACTGTGCAGCTCGTTTTGCACAGAGTGGCCCCGAACCTGGTCTTCTGTGGTCCCTCGGCGGCTGTCTCGGCTCCCCCCTGCAAGGACTTCTCACGTACATGCGAGCTCCCCTCGCATGGTGAGAAGCACTTGCGGGCGCGCTCCCGTGATACAGCCGGCGGCTATAGCCACTCGCTGTATCACTCGGCCCCGCCCCCGGCACGCCGCGTCATTGGATGTGATTGACAGCAGCGCGAGCCAGTGGCTGCGCTGCTTTCAATCGATCCACTCTAGACAATCAACGGCCAGGGTAAGCAGCGAAGAGGATGTCAGGGCGAGCGCGGGACTTTCGAGGGGTCAGGTAAGTAAAACGCTGGGGAGGCCGGTATAGTCAGATGTTTTTTCACCTTAATGCATAGAATGCTTACCTTTAGAACCCCTTTAAGGTAAAAGAAAAACCTTTTAGCCTTTAGAACCACTTTAACATTTGTTTTATTATTTTTTTACTCTTGACAATAGTAAAAGACAAACTTTATGTACAAATCATCTATGTTCCCTCTAAGCATGGCTCCAAAATATTTATGCATTGCATTCAATCACACACTAAACTCACCTCCTGTCAATCATCTGGTAGCATCTCTTCAGCCATCCCAACCCAGGCATTCTTCTTCGAGGTGTGGCACCATTTAAGTAAATAATCATGTAATCCTCTGCCACCAGCAACTCCAGACTGCTAATAACATAACTGCAAAAAAACAAATAACTGTAATTAGATAAAGTCTGAAGAAAGGACTTTTGACTTTATTGCCACTGCATGTTTGTAATGTGAAAGGATAAATGCTGAATTTTGGCACCCTTTGACAAAACATATGCTCAATATGCTCAATGTCACAGTCGCTTACCTTCGACTTTCCAGTGCCTCTTCCATTTCCCACAGTCACAAGCACTTCTGGGTTTTACTTAGTGTATCCTGGTAATGTCACATGAATGAATGCTACATTTAAAAAGTTAGCTCAAGTTTACCAAAAACTGCCAATGCAGGTGAGGGGGTGCCTGTACATAAAAACAAACTGTGCAACTCCATTGGACACTTTACAGTAGACAATTTACATACCTTCCGAAGCTTGACCAAATAAACTCCCAGAGAGGACATCATCCCGCTCTGACTTGTTGCTAAGACACTCCCAGCCATTACTGCCCATCCCCCACCATCAATGGAGAGAGCTTCCAGACTCCCACACATCTGTGCCACTACTTCCTCTTTTGCAGGGAGAGCACATGCAAAGTGGTTTGATATTGTGTCTAAGCAACATTCTAGCAACAAGTCAGAATGGGATGATGCCATCTCTGGGTATTTTTCAGTCAGGCTTGGAGAGGTACATGTCTGGCCTACACCTAAAGCAAGGCCATTATTTAACTTTGGTCAAAGCTACACAGTTTCGGTTTATTTACAGGTGCCCCTTACAGGCATAGGCAGTTTTTGGTAAAGGTGGACTTCTGCTGCATTTCTGTTGCGCCAAAGCCTCTGGCCTCTCACCTCCCAGTTCCTCATTACTCAGGACCTATTTACCTCCATATCTGTAACTACCCATTGAATTGACTGGCGGTAGCCTGCAGACAAGCCCAAACTCCTATGAGGGGGTCCTTGAAAAAAAAAAAAAAAACACTAGCTACTCTTTAGATTAAACTCCACGGAGTTTTGACAGCCACACAAGGGAGCATGGTCTACATCAAGGATATGCAATTAGCGGACCTCCAGCTGTTTGACATGAAAGGGACTGCCTGCACACAAATGCACGTGCATCCTGTGCAGGCAAATAATACCGCCCTTACACAGGTGTAAGCTTTGATATACCCTAGAGAAATGTGGGATAAGGGATTTTAGAGGTACATATTTTAAGTATACACTGCCATACATTATGTAAAAGTACAAAAAAGTTTTTATTAGTACGAAACAAACAAATAAAAAAGTAGTGAATACTGTACAATCAGAGTCCTAGGTGTGTACACAAAATCCCTATTATAGACACTGTTAGTACTGTAATCACATGCTTGAAAAGACTACGTCCAAAGAATTTCTACATGTTTCGCCGAAAGAGGCTTCATTAGGAAAAATGGGCGAATTCATTCAAAAAGTTAATTTTTTTAAAGAAATATTTATATATATTCAACCTTAGGTGTACAAAAGAAAAGAAAATATAAATTAATAAAGAACATATCAAATCCATAACAGCATTTAGTATATCAGAGATGGCAACAGGAAGCTCCACCTGAAACACTCACTATGAGTACAGCCCCAAATTCTCAAGGCCACCCCTTTCCCCCAAGAAAAAAAAAAAAAACCCTAACCCTCCTACATACAATTTATTACCTCCCACCTTCATACCTATCCCCCCTTTAAATTAATCTCCATCTTCTCATATCAACTAGTACAATCACACCCATACAAACATGTAGCACATGTACCGAGAGAACCCAGATATGCGACATTCCGTACCTCAGTGTGGGTCCTGGAGTGAACACATACATGGGACCAACGGAGAATCTCATCCAACCAAAACTGTTGTGTTCCGCATTTAGGCCCACCCCTCCCACCTTTCATACATATACATATATACATTTTATTGGGTCTTGAATGACAGTATTCATTAAAGGATTATTATTACCCATGCTATACTATAGGTATCACTACCAACAACATTTGTGATCCTCCTGATATCCAGTTATCCCTCCCTACGGGTGACCCAATACGGCCGGGCCTAAATGCGGAACACAACGGTTTTGGTTGGATGAGATTCTCCGTTGGTCCCATGTATGTGTTCACTCCAGGACCCACACTGAGGTACGGAATGTCGGATATCTGGGTTCTCTCGGTACATGTGCTACATATTGGTATGGGTGTGATTGTACTAGTAGATATGAGAAGATTGAGGTTAATTTAAAGGGGGGGGGGTGGGAATAGGTATGAAGGTGGGAGGTAATAAATTGTATGTAGGAGGGTTAGGGGTTTTTTTTTTTTTTTCTTGGGGGGAAGGGGTGGCCTTGAGAATTTGGGGTTGTACTCATAGTGAGTGTTTCAGGTGGAGCTTCCTGTTGCCATCTCTGATATACTAAATGCTGTTATGGATTTGATATGTTCTTTATTAATTTATATTTTCTTTTCTTTTGTACACCAAAGGTTGAATATATATAAATATTTCTTTTAAAAAATTAACTTTTTGAATGACTTCGCCCATCTTTTCTGATGAAGCCGCTTTCGGCGAAACATGTAGAAGTTCTTTGGACGTAGTCTTTTCAAGCATGTGATTACAGTACTAACAGTGTCTATAATAGGGATTTTGTGTACACACCTAGGACTCTGATTGTACAGTTGTATTCACTACGGTTTTATTTGTTTGTTTGTTTCGTACTAATAAAAACTTTTTTGTACTTTTACATAATGTATGGCAGTGTATACTTAAAATATGTACCTCTAAAATCCCTTATCCCACATTTCTCTACTTTATAAACCTAATGGGATGTTGGTACCTTCATGCATATAGATTATTTTGAACTTGGTCTCCAATCAGACCTTTAACTTTGATTTACCCTGTTTATTGGTTGAACTAGATGGACTTGTGTCTTTTTCCAGCCAGACTAACTATGTAACTATGTAACCCGGTGTGAACGAGGCCTAATTATGAATGCTCAGAAAAGCGACTCAGGCTCCATGCACACTAGCTTAAAAAAAAAAAAAAAAAAAACGCTTCTAGCAGCAGTTTTTGAGTATTTTTCTTTTCTGCTTCTAGAAGCAAATAGTGCTATCCTATAGTATGTGCCTATGTACCTTATTTTAGTCTAGAAGCATTATTGAAGCTTCAGCTCTTTTTTTTTTTTGCATATTTGGGAGTGATTTTTTCGGCAAAAAAAAAAAAAAAAAAGGCTGACAGCTCCTACAAGCTCCTAAACACCTAAACACTGCTAACCACTGCTTAGCATCAGTTTCCAGCATTTTTTTTTCTTCTCTTAGCGGCCAGCCGCTGGCGTCCTTAACATAACATAGTGAATAGCTGTCCGATGGTCGATGGTGTCACAAGGGACATCACAGTGACGGCATCGATTGACCCTGCCCCTTAGTTTATTTAGCGTCGCGAGGTAGCAGAGCTGTCATTGGGTGGCCAGCGTTCAGCCTGATTGACGTTGGATTTACAATGGGGGAAAATGTATTTTTATTGTTAGTTTTTTGCAGGGCTTTTTTTTTTAGCTGGAACTTGGTGGAACTCAGTTCCACCACCTTTGGCTCAGGCTCCCTGCTCCCTGTTCACCACTATTACTTGAAAACACAAAAGTCCGGCTTCTATGCTTACAAGTGACAGCTTGTTCCCCAACAGCTCCCACAGATCAGATCTCCTGAGTGGCTCCAACTGAGTGAAGGATGGAGACACAGGAGATGCAGGTATCCGGGGTACAGTGCAAATGCCAACATCACCACTGGATGATCTTCTCACACGTAAGAGTGTTGGATCCAATTACTATATGAGGGGAGGTACTAGAGCCAGCTGGGTGCTTCAGATTAATACAGCAACAAAAATAAGGCATCTGGCATATGGTTGAGCTTTTAAGGCGATCGGAAGAAGATGGGGGCAGTAGAGGGGGGTTCCATTCAGAGGTCAGAGTTGAAGAGGGGTGGGTGGGGGGTGCAGAGATAAGCAGCTGTGGAAGAAGGCTGAATTCTTCACTCTGTGTGTAGAGCACCCCTGAACTCTGCACTATTTACGTAGCGCACCCTGAACTCTGCAGTCTGTGTGTAAACTCTGTACTCTGTACATAATGCACTCCTCCTGGTATTTAATGACCCTGTTAAGACTCTTCCACTGTTAGTGAAATTTTTACCACACCCACTATTTAATCCGGTTTGGAGGGTGTGTGTAAAGGGGGGGTCGTGATTGAGTTCCTGTAAAAACCCTAGCTGCTGTCTTTATTTACACTACTCTTTTTTATTTGGTGAATCAACGTGGGGACAAGGTATGCAAAAACGAATAAAAATAAATTAGCAAAAAAAAAACATGGGGACACCCCCCCCCCCCCCCCGGTATGGCTTTGGTGGGGAATGGTCGCTCACTCGTCCTCCCCCCCTTTCCTAGCCTGCCAGGTTGCATAAGTGTCTGATATGGATTTTAGGCCCTTCCTTTTTACATTTTGGCATGGTTCCCCCTAAAATCCCTACCAGACCTGAAGGCCCTGTTATGGATTGGGGGGAACCCCAAGCATTAAAAAAAAAAAAAACTTAAAGGAGAAGTCCAGCTTGAGCTCGTTTGGCTGGGCTTCACCTATGGGTCACAGGAGTGCAATTTGTTTTTCACTCGTGACCTGTTTTCAGCAGACTGAAGTCCGCTCTCTGCTGATGTCACCAATATCATTTTAGGCATCGCATCATCCGACTCTGGGAGTCTGGATCCGCCAGGTACCTGGACTGATAGCCATCTCAGCGAGCCGCTGAGATGTCCGCTCCCCCCCCTCCACAGCTCAGTGCTCCTATGAGCGTGGAGGAGCAGAGCAGGAGCAGAGTAGGAGAGCTGCTGACTGACAGATAGCAGCTCTCTGCTCGGGGAGCCAAGAGAACCGGGCCATCAGCAATGTTCAATGGCTCAGTTCTCAGAGCAGAGGCGGCAGGGGACAGATTCAGAATCGGTCCGAGGTAAGTATAAAACTGAAAAAAATATATATATACCATACTTCTTTTTATAATGTCTGCATTCTTTTTTTTACATTCAGCTGTTAGCGGGAATCCCGCTGACAGTTGATGAGTCACCAATTGTTAAGGACTAGTGACAACCCACTAGACGCTGCTAAACGCTGGCACAAAAAGTGCTAAACACCAGAACAAAAATGCTAAATATGACTTTTTTGTTCCAAAGTTTTTCTGGTGTTTTTTTTTTAGAGCTGCTGGTGTGCATGGAGCCTCAAACTAACATCAAGCTGATGCCATTGACCCAAGGCCAAAGCTCATTGACACAGGCCCTAAGCTATAAATAAGAGTATTACCTCCCTCCAAAGCTGTTTAGTGTGTGGTGTTATTATTCTTGTTCATAGTGGCGGCTGGTGCTCAAAATTTTTTTGGGGGGCGTAAACAAACAAAAAAAATACTGAAACACCCCCCTCCCCCCCATCAATTGCAGCCTCACTGTGCCCATCAAATGCAACCCTTGTGCCCATCAAATGCAGCCACTGTGCCCATCAATTGTAGCCACTGTGCCCATCATATGCAGCCATTGTGCCCATCATATACAGCCACATGTGCCCATCATATACAGTCACTTGTGCCCATCATATACAGCCACATGTGCCCATAATATACAGCCACTTGTGCCCATCATATGCAGCCACTTGTGCCCATCATATGCAGCCACTTGTGCCCCATCATATGCAGCCAATTGTGCCCATCATATGCAGCCACTGTGCCCCATCATATGCAGCCATTGTGCCCATCATATGCAGCCAATTGTGCCCATCATATGCAGCCACTTGTGCCCATCATATGCAGCAAATTGTGCCCATCATATGCAGCCACTGTGCCCCATCATATGCAGCCAATTGTGCCCATCATATGCAGCCATTGTGCCCATCATATGCAGCCACTGTGCCCCATCATATGCAGCCACTGTGCCCCATCATATGCAGCCACTGTGCCCCGTCATATGCAGCCACTTGTGTCCCGTAATATGCAGCCACTTGTGCCCGTCATATGCAGCCACTGTGCCCCATCATAGGCAGCCACTTGTGCCCATCAAATGCAGCGACTTGTGCCCATCAAAAGAAGCCACTTGTACCCAGTATATGCAGCCACTTGTGCCCATCAAATGCAGCCACTTGTGCCCATCAAATGCAGCCAGTCACATCCCCCGGCTCGGCTGTCACTTCACTAACCACCCCCCCCCCCCCCCCGCGGCCAGAACAATGGCACTTACCGAGTGACAGGGCTTTCCTTCTCCTCTTCTGTAGTGGCAGGAAGCGGCAGCTGCGGCTCCTGTGTCCACTCGGCTCCTCAGGCTTCCCCCGCCGTGTCTCCTCTTCCGCCAAAGCGCTAGGCATCCAATAGGATCACATAATGCTTTGGCCAATCGGAAGACAGGTCTCACTGACTGCTGATTGGCAGGGAGGAACGTTAGTGTGAAAATAGCAAAAATGTATTCACTATGCCACAAAACAGGGTGGGATCGGGACGCAGTTCTCTGCCCACCCTATTTTGAAGCCTATTAGAGCCTCTGGCTCTAATCACGTGCTTCAAAATACACCCCCCACCCCGCCTATCCCCGCCATAGTATTTCATGTGTCCAGCGTCCTGAATGGAGCCAAGCACATCAATAGGGTGGGTGGCGGATGTGTAGGGGGGGCGGCGCCCGTGCGCCCCCCACAATGCACGGGCCGCCACTGCTTGTTCACAACTTTTATTATTTTCAAAAAAAGATGTAATTCAAAACATATGTCTCTTAGTCTTACATCTTTGAAACAATAGTACTGAATACAAAATCACAAACGTATACATTATTCATAGAAGGAAAGACTATCAGAGCTGTGTTTCAAATACAGTATTAACTTTTGTCAATAATTCATAAAGTTTGGTAGAGACAGATAATTAGACACAAGGTGTCTTATTATTTCAGAAGAATCATTAATGGTTCAGAGTGCTATCCCAAGCTGTTCTTGCTCTATATTGCTCTGGTCATATCAGCCGTTGACTGCTTGCGGGGGGAGGGGGGGGGTGAAAACCTTTAGAACCCTCATTACAACAGAAAGAGAATTTTTTCTTTCCTGGTGCATATCCATGGCAGCATACGCATGGTTGGCTTAGGGGCGGAGAAACCAACCAAGCATTCAAGGAGTATTACCCCCACTACTTCCAACGTGCGTGCAGATACATCCACTGTACGCCAAGATACTCAAAGTGGCTTAAGAGTTTTGAGTTCCCAGAGTTCCTCTTTACATCAGAGGACAGGGATTTCTGCTGGAGAATCAGAGGACAGGGATTAACATGGAGAATCAGAGGACAGGGATGACTGCTGGAGAATCAGAGGACAGGGGCCCCTGGCTGGTCACTTGGCAGAGCTCCTTTACCATTCCAGCACTGTATACAGCCACCCCACACTACACAGGGCTGAAATCACATTCCTTTACACACAGTCTGTCAGTCTTAACAGGGTATATCTGGCTTTTATGTTGCCCTTCTGACCTGTAAAATTCTCTGGTCGAAACGGCAGTGTAGTTGCAGTAGGCAGATACACCCTGTGCAGATCATGGCTAACTGGCTGTGTTGTAAAGGAATGTGATTTCAGCCCTGCGGAGGAGGAGCAGTATAGAGTGCTGTAATGGGAAAAGAGCTCAACAGCCGGGCATAGCATGAAGGGTGAAGGGGGCTTTGGGGGGGGGGGGGGACTTAGATCTGGGAGGGAAAGCCATGTGACACAAAATCTGGAGCCTGCAGCCCTTCAGCCCCCCCCCCCCCCCGAGGAGGTGTTAAGGGATTTGGTTTTGTAGCAATTTCTGAAGGTTTCTCTGTCAGTATTGTCAGGTGTTGGGGGAAGATCACCTCCCGGAGGTGTGTGTCTTTTCCCCAGTTGTCAGGGAAGAGGGGTAAGTAGACATCCCTGGGTGGGGGAGTACAGAGAATCCCAGCTGGCGACTAGGAGACACTGAGCAGTGTCATACCTCACTAGTGACATTGTTCCCATCGTGGCTACAGGATGGCCCTCTCCTCCTCTTGCCTCGCTGAGCTCAGTTACCATTTCATGTTGCCAGCACACAGCACAGACACTTCCCCATCCTGAGGTTTTCTCACCTCGTGCT
The DNA here is from genome assembly GCA_028564925.1 of Lithobates sylvaticus. Taxonomy (NCBI): domain Eukaryota; kingdom Metazoa; phylum Chordata; class Amphibia; order Anura; family Ranidae; genus Lithobates; species Lithobates sylvaticus. Next base: position 410,926,386 of record CM053026.1, read on the forward strand.
CCTCTCCATTCAGGAAATGGCTCACAGCTTCTCCCCAGCCAATGGGAACAGAGGGGTGTGGACTGTGGAAGGCAAAGTAGAAGCCCGGTACTGGGGTGTGGCTGTGGGCAGATCGGAGCTGGAGGGCAGATCGGAGCTGGATTTTGTGGAGGATATGATAATGTGACAGGGAGGCTGCAGGAGCCCCCTGGGGCTAGGGGCAGGGTTGCAACCCCTTATGTGACCCCTGCAACCCCTTATGCTACGCCCATGGTTACAGAGTATATCAGTGTGAATATTCTTGTCCAGGAACTTTCAAATTTGGGGAAAGTCTACCAAATATGGGACATTGTTGCCACCCCTGAAACAGATTAACCGATTGCGCGGCTCTCGTTCTGGGCGGGCGTCATATGATGTCCATCTATTTAATCAGGACATGCACGCAGCCCTGTACTGTCGGTGGCGGCGTGTCACAGAGACACTGCTCGTCACCGAGGGGGATGAACAGCCATTGGGCATGGCTGTTTACCAAATGATCGGCCGCGATGAAGTCACGGCCATTTAAACACTGCTCGTCAATGATGCTGGTAAACAGCCATTGTCCGGCGGCTGTATACCACGTGATCAGCTGTGATCCTTTCACAGTCGACGACTAAATGTAAACACAGAGTGGTAGCGAGATGTTACCGGATTCTCCTCCTCACATACCGATCGTGTCCGATCTGAGTACCTGAGTACCTGTCACAGTTCATCTGAGTACCTGAGTACCTGTCACAGTTCATATGAGTACTAAGTACCTGAGTACCTGTCACAGTCCATCTGAGTACCTGTCACCACCCATCAGAGTACCCGAGTACCAGTCACCAGTCCATCCAGAGTACCTGAGTAATTGTCACCAGCCCATCAGAGTACCTGAGTACCTGTCACCAGCTCATCAGAGTACCCGAGTACCTGTCACCAGCCCATCAAAGTACCCAAGTACCTGTCACCAGCCCATCAGAGTACCCAAGTACCTTTCTGCAGCTCATTAAGTTACCCGAGTACCTATCTCCAGCCCATCAGGGTACCCGAGTACCTATCTGCAGCCCATGCCTCATAGAATATACGTTGGGGTGCTTGCTTTCCAAAATGGGGTCATTTTGTGGGTAATTCCACTGTCCTGGTGCTCAAGGACCTTTAAAAGTGTGATAGGTAGGAATGAAATGAGATGTGTAATTTATGCTCCTAGAACGCCTGAAGGTACTACTTTAATGTTGGGCCTCTGTATGTGGCCAGGCTGTGTAAAAGTCTCACACATGTTGTATCGCCATACTCAGGATGAGTAGCAGAATGTGTTTTGGGGTGTAATTTTTGCTATATACATGCTAGGGGTGCAACGGATCGTCGCCGATCCGTGATCCGAACGGGTCACCCCGTTCGGATCGGCACACCCCGCGATCCGCGGAGCGCAGCCTTAGGAAAGACCGCGGCTTCGGCCTAGCTCCGGAGCGGCGGCAGCCATCTTGGTACACCCGGCGGCCTTAGGAAAGGCCGCGGCTTCGGCCTAGCTCCGGAGCGGCGGCCATCTTGGTACACCCGGCCACTGTTTACAATGTGATCGCTCCGTCAAATGACGGAGCGATCACTTGTAAACAAACTCTGCATTACCCAGCCAATACCCTGCATTACCCAGCCAATACCCTGCATTACCCAGCCAATACCCTGCATTACCCAGCCAATACCCTGCATATACTCTGCATTACCCAGCATATACTCTGCATTACTCAGCATATACTCTGCATTACCCAGCATATACTCTGCGATACTCTGCATTACCCAGCCAATACTCTGCGATACTCTGCATTACCCAGCCAATACTCTGCGATACTCTGCATTACCCAGTTGATACTCTGCATTACCCAGCCAATACTCTGCATTACCCAGCCGATACTCTGCATTACCCAGACGATACTCTGCATTACCCAGACGATACCCAGCCGATACCCTGCCAATACTCTGCGATACCCTGCCAATACTCTGTGATACCCTGCCAATACTCTGCGATACTCAAACAATATTACAGTGGGGGAGAGGATGTGGATATTACAGTGGGGGAGATGACGTGGATATTACAGTGGGGGAGATGACGTGGATATTACAGTGGGGACTATATGGTGGCGGAATTTTCACAAGTTTTTGCAAATTCAATTATTATTTGCTGATCCGAAAAATGATCCAATCCGTGAGTCTGATCCGAGGATCGATCCGATCCATGAGTTTTTTGATCCGTTGCACCCCTAATACATGCTATGTGTTAGAAATATCTTATAAATTGACAACTTTGTGTAAAAATAATGCGTTCTAATTTTTTTTCCATATTTTCCCAAAACGTCTGGAAAAAAATGAACCGTTCAAAAGACTCATTATGCCACATAGATTATACATTGGTGTGTTTTCTTTACAAAATTAGGTAATTTTGTGGGCAATTTCATTGTCCTGGGTCTTCAAAATTGTGATAGGTGGTTGAGACATGTGAGATGTGTAATTTATGCTCGTAGAACGCCTGAAGGTGCTACTTCAATGTTGGGCCTTTGTATGTGGCCAGGCTGTGTAAAAGTCTCACACATGTGGTATTGCCATACTCAGGAGGAGTAGCAGAATGTAATTTGGGGTGTAAATTGTATGCATATGCTCTGTGAGAGAAATAACCTGTTAATATGACAATTTTGTAAAAAAAAAAAATGAAAAATCTTAATTTTGCAAAGAATTGTGGGAAAAAATTACAACTTAAAAAAACTCACCATGCTACTTACTTAATACCTTGGAATGTCTACTTTCTAAAAAGGGATCATTTGGGGGGTATTTGTACTTTCCTGACTTGTTAGTGTCTCAAGAAATGAGATAGGCCTTCAGTACATCAGATGTGATACATTTTCAGTGATTGGCACCATAGTTTGTAGACTCTATAACTTTCAGAAAGACCAAATAATATACACTAATTTGGGTTATTTTTACCAAAGATATGTAGCAGTATAAATTGTGGCCAAAATTTATGAAGAAAAATTTACTAATTTGCTAAATTTTATGACAGAAACAAAGAAAAAGGATTTTTTTTTCACAAAATTTACGGTCTTTTTTTATTTATAGCACAAAAAATTAAAACCCCACTAGTGATTAAAGAACACCAAAAGAAAGCTCTATTTGTGTGAAAAAAAGGACGGAAATTGCATATGTCTACAGTGTTGCATGACTAAGTAATTATCATTCAAATTGTGAGAGCACTGAAAGCTGAAAATTGGTCTGGGCAGGAAGGGGGTGTAAGTGCCCTGTATTGAGGTGGTTAAAGAGAAGTGAAAAAGAGAAAGAAACAAGAGAGGTATCCACTTTGGTGCAGTACCCGACTTATGCAGGGGAACTCATGTAGTGTATAAATGGGTTCCAAGTGTCTGAAAGTATCTTGAAATATCAGCAATAGATTTATTTATTAGGACAGTTCAATCATTCTTAGGAGTATTAATATTTGTAACGGAGTATATCAGTGTGAATATTGTTGTTCAGTAACTTTTAATTTTGGGTCCATCAAGCAGGGAACATTCCTGCCCCAGAAACCGATCAAAGAGGCGTTATGAAAGATTTTAGCAGGAAGCAGGAAAGATTTTTGTTTAAAACCGAGAAGAGAAGACTTTGTAATTGGCCTCGATAAGGGTCATCTTAACCACTTTTCGCCCACACTATAGCTCAATGACGACTGCATCGTGGGCTTCCAGTGTCGGTAGGGTGTCAATAGACATCTTCCCGTGATTGCACGCTCTGTGACTGCCGGGTCCTTCTGACTCGGCTGATCACAGAACAGAGTAAAGAGCCAATCACAGGGGGCTCCTAACCACGTGATCAGATGTCAGCCAATGACAGCTGATCACGGGAGTGATGTTGTTATTCTTAAATGTTATGATACTGCACTTTAAACAATGTCCTTCATGGTTACAATACAAAATAATAAGATCCTAAAGCAGGGGTGCCCAACCAGTGGCCCGGGGGCCACATATGGCCCACGACCCCCTGCTCTGGGATGGTGGGTTGCCGACCCTCCATCTCAGAGCATCAGCGTTGTGAATGAAGCCGACAGTAGAGAAAGCAAGCTCCTGCAGAGCAGAGCCGCATAAGCCGTTGCTTCCTCCTGTATAGTGTCTGCTCCTGTCACAGGCGGAGTGATACCAAATGCACTTTGCCTGGGACAGCAACAGCTGGCAATACCTGAATGGAATACTGTTATTAAAGGCAAGTTTCCTTTCCAGGACTGTGGCGATGACACGGGGGAACGTATGTGGTGCTGGTATAAATGTGTATGTGTGAATGTTGGTTGGGGCTCTCTTTTTTCCCGGCATGGCGTGTTCCCTATATTCCTGCCCATGACAATCTCATCCCTAGGGAATACCCATTTCTTAAATGTTTGCGAGTCTTTGGTAGTCTGATCCCGTTACATTGGTTTTTCACACATATGGTGTGAACAAGAATGGTGGGAATTGATTGTATTTCACATATGTGCCTTACCTGCTGGTACTGTTTTCTTTTTCTTTGTGTATCTTATTTTTCTTAAAACAAAATAAACACCTTTTAAAGGCAAGTTTACTACTAAAATCACAGGGCATATATGGGCATATCTATTATACAGTGGATACTGGGCTGCTTTAAAACTGATCCACAGGTGCAGCACAGTGCATCTGCGGGTTACCTGCACTGAGCCATAGACTTCCGTTATTACCTGTGGGTTTGGTGCGCTTTCATAAAGTGCACTACACCTGCAGGATATAATAGAAGTCTATGGCAAAGTGCAGATAACCCGCAGGAAAGCCACAGGTGCACTGCGCTGCACCGTGGTGTGGGTAAACCGCAGAGCATCAGTGTGAAGCAGCCTTAGGCCTCTTTCACAAGATCAGTTCGACCCAATCTGACCCTCCATTCACCTCTATGGAGCGGCAGATGTAAAACGGACAGTTTACAACAGCCTACCTTCAAATCAATCCGTTAAAAAAAGAAGGGGATCTGTCCCCTGCCGTCTGAGTGGATTGGAACCGAGGGCCCATAAAGTAAAGTGGGCTATGTCCTTGTCTGCTCTGCATAGTGGAGACGGATCTGTCATCTGCCCACTCCACTCATTGGGCCCACGACCGGTTACCAAGTCGCTTAAGTGGCCCTCACTCTTCAAAAGGTTGGGCACCCCGGTCCTAAAGCGTGTTATGAAGAGAAATGTTGCATTCTATTAACTGTATGCACTTAATACATGTAATAGTAGTTTCCAGTATTTGAACTTCACGTCTTTAACTGTTTGAGAATCCAGGCCTTTTTCTCCTGAAATCCCTTTGAATCATGGAGTATTTTTTTTTTTGTTTCAGCCTACCATAACATATCATGCATTGTTTTTTTTAGAACAGATAGGACTTTTATTTGATAGCAAATTTGGGCAAGTAAAATATATTTTTATTTTCTTGTTTTTTAAATTGGGAATAAATAGTAAAAAGTTGTGTATCCCTTTTATATTTATCCCAATATAAATTCAATAAAGTCTGCTAAGTGAAAATGATATAACATTAAAGTGGAAGTACAGGCAAAACCTAACAAATGCTAAGCCTGCTCTCTGACACAGTCTAAACCTAATATATCTAACCCTGTAGAGCAAAAATCACTATACTAACCTATCCTGCAGCCCATCCAGTCCGGTCCCAGCATCAGCTGTCAGCAGTAGCTTCAGTGTGGAGGCGGGTGCAGGAGAGGCAGCCGTTGTCAGTCCTCTCCTGCACACAACTTTCACCACTGGAAACCGGACCAGGCCGAATGCAGAATAGGTAAGTACAGCTATTTTTGCTTTACAGGGTTAGATAGATTAGGTTTAGAATGTGGCAGAGAGCAGGTTTATAGTTAATTTTTGCCAGGACTTACACTTTAAAGTGGATGAAAACCCTCCATACACCCACTGAAGTGAACAGCCTTTATATGATACACAGGGATGAAACAAATCTCCCTTCATTTATATACTGTTTAGAAAGTTCAGATCGTGTAAGGAAATTTTCTCTTCCTGTTTAACACAAAGTGTGATGTCTGGCCATACAGCCAAGATAGCTAAAATTGCTGATTGGAGGAAAGGCACACACCTTCTTTCCACATAGGCAGAGACTCTCAGAAGTGTTTTGTAACAGGGCCAGCTGCCTGCTAATCTATTTATAGTTCCCTCAACCGACACAAATTTCAGGCTACTTTTATCTGATGTCTGAGAATTTGTCAGGAGTTATCAGGCTGATAGGAACGGGTCAGGAGAGCTACAGGACTTAGCTCTTTGAAGAGAGATAAGAAAACAATGCAGATATATGTATGTGCCCAGCTCAAATTTCATGAAATTACATCCACTTTAAGTGCCTCTTTTATATAAGGTAGCAGAATAGTAAAGCATATAGGGGGTTATTTACTAAAGGCAAATGCACTTTGCACTACAAGTGCAAAGTGCACTAGAAATTGCACTGAAAGTGCACTTGGAAGTGCAGTCGCTGTAGATCCGAGGGGGACATGCAAATAAAATAAAAAACAGCATTTTAGCTTGCACATGATTGGATAATAAAATCAGCAGAGCTTCCCCTCATTTCAGATCTAACCCTCAGATTTACAGCGACTGCATTTCCAAGTGCACTTTGCACTTGTAGTGCAAAGTGGAATTGCCTTTCGTAAATAACTCCCAATGTCTGCTTTTTAATTTAGGACGGCTTTATTCCCCTTTCGAAGATACAATTTATCACACACAGGAGGAAAAAAATGTTTTCATAAATTCTTAGTATAACATTAACATAATTTCTGTGATTGGGGATTAAAGTATAACTAAAGGCAAACTTTTTTTTTTTTGCAGTTTTGGATAGAGTGGCGAGGAATTAGAACCCCTGTCAGTTTTTTTTTTTTTTGCTGTTTGTGTATACACTGCTCCTAAAGCCCCCCTGCCTATTGAAATCAATGGGCAGTGCCACCAAAGTGCTTTTAACCCTTTTTCGCCCGTTAGCGGGGGTTAAAATCACCCCGCTAGCGGCCAAAAAAGTTCAGCAAAAAAACAATAAAGCGCTGCTAAAAATAGCGGCACTTTACCGCCAACACCCCCAATGCCCCAGTGTAAAAGTAGCCTTAGAGGTGAGAGGAAGGTGCCAATGGAGAGGGAGAGATTGAATATCTGAGCGAGAGAGCATAGGTTAGAAGTTATACCCTCACAACCAAAATAGTCCAGAAATAAGAAATTTGATATACCTGTGCTCAAATCCCAATAGCTTGTACATGTATATAATCCATAGGGTGCTAAAGGTGTGTGACTACATGTTAACACTAGAAATTCGGAATGAACCCTCTGTACACTGCTATATACCCTTTCTAACAAACTTTCCAATAGAAAACAGGGACCACCATGTGGTCAAAATTTGGTAACCTCTTCAGTAGTAGCAGGGTCAAAAAAGTGAAAGGAAAGTTTTGAATGTGTTGTTATTCAAGATTCATAATCTTGAGTCAGTGGGTGGAGGTGATGGGGGACAAAGTGGAGAGTTACTACACTACTGATTGCCTCCTGGTCCCTACCTGGATAATTGATTATGCTACTGATTGCTGCTTACTCTGCCCCTTGTCCGGATAACTGATTACGCTACTGTTTGCTGTCAGCTCAGACCACTGCTAGCTTGGTGTCCAGCCAGCCACTAGCTCTCGTTGATTCTGTACATACAATGTGTCTTGCACCTCACCACACTGAAGCTATCTGAAATAATATATGGGTATTATGAGGGTTGCTGGGAAGAGTCCAGGTGGGCCCCCCTAGCAAAGCACCTTGTCCCTATATTTATTAATAGAAGAACCTCTTCCCCACAATCCTGGGGGTGACTTATCAGAATCTGGAAGCCCTCTTTAACAAGAGGCCCCCAGATCCCGCCCCACCGTAACCACATTTGCCCTAAGTTAAGTAAAGCGAAGCATGTTAGTATCACCAGAACTCTAAATTTAAAAAAAGCTAAATTCAATAAGCTGCAGTCCTTACTAAACATACTAAGTAGGACCAAAGATTTGCAACAAAGAGCACACAATTCAATTTGGAGGATTTTAAAAATAAAATAAACAAGTGCATTAAATATTGCATTCTGCTGGGTAACCAGCATAAAAGAGCAACATTGTGGTTAAATTCTATTGTATAAAAAATAAAATATGGTTTTATGTACACTGGACATTTTTCCTGCTGCTCCCAGGGGAGTCTGGCATTTTTCTTCTGCCTCTGCATGTTAGCCTATGTGTCCATGCACACATAGGCATTTAGAGGAGTTCAGAGGTAGGGGTGTTTAAATTCAGAAAAAAAAATCCCACAGCCAGTGTCTCCAGGAGCAGCAGCATTTTGGCAAAAAACAAAAATGCTTGATGTACAGTGCCTTGCGAAAGTATTTGGCCCCCTTGAACTTTTCAACCTTTTGCCACATTTCAGGCTTCAAACATAAAGATATAAAATTTTAATATTTTGTGAAGAATCACCAACAAGTGGGACACAATTGTGAAGTGGAACGAAATCTATTGGATATTTTAAACTTTTTTAGCAAATAAAAAACTGAAAAGTGGTGCGTGCAAAATTATTCGGCCCCTTTACTTTCAGTGCAGCAAACTAACTCCAGAAGTTCAGCGAGGATCTCTGAATGATCCAATGTTGTCCTAAATGACTGATGGTGATAAATAGAATCCACCTGTGTGTAATCAAGTCTCTGTATAAATGCACCTGCTCTGTGATAGTCTCAGGGTTCTGTTGAAAGCGCAGAGAGCATCATGAAGACCAAGGAACACACCAGGCAGGTCTGTAATACTGTTGTGGAGAAGTTTAAAGCCGGATTTGGATACAAAAAGATTTCCCAAGCTTTAAACATCCCAAGGAGCACTGTGAAAGCGATCATTTTGAAATGGAAGGAGTATCAGACCACTGCAAATCTACCAAGACCTGGCTGTCCCTCTAAACTTTCAGCTCAGACAAGAAGAAGACTGATCAGAGATGCAGCAAAGAGGCCCATGATCACTCTGGATGAACTGCAGAGAACTACAGCTGAGGTGGGAGAGTCTGTCCATAGGACAACAATCAGTCGTACACTGCACAAATCTGGCCTTTATGGAAGAGTGGCAAGAAGAAAGCCATTTCTCAAAGATATCCATAAAAAGTCTCATCTAAAGTTTGTCACAAGCCACCTGGGAGACACACCAAACATGTGGAAGAAGGTGCTCTGGTCCGATGAAACCAAAATCAAACTTTTTGCCCACAATGCAAAACGATATGTTTGGCGTAAAAGCAACACAGCTCATCACCTTTAACACACCATCCCCACTGTCAAACATGGTGGTGGCAGCATCATGGTTTGGGCCTGCTTTTCTTCAGCAGGGACAGGGAAGATGGTTAAAATTGAGGGGAAGATGGATGCAGCCAAATACAGGACCATTCTGGATGAAAACCTGTTGGAGTCTGCAAAAGACCTGAAAGTGGGACAGAGATTTATCTTCCAACAGGACAATGATCCAAAACATACAGCAAAATCTACAAAGGAATGGTTCACAAATAAACGTATCCAGATGTTAGAATGGCCAAGTCAAAGTCCAGACCTGAATCCAATCGAGAATCTGTGGAAAGAGCTGAAAACTGCTGTTCACTTTCACTTTCGCAAGGCACTGTATATGCATGTTAACACACCTAAACATGCCTAAATAGACGTTAACGCTAGGAGTGTTTAGCGCTTGACTGCCAATTAATTTTAATGGCCAGAATAAATTACTATTCTGGCCAATGAAATGAATTAAAGCCTAAAGCAATTGACACACCTAAACGCATTACACACAATTACAAGCATCAAGCATTTTTTCAACTGAAATATTGCCGCCAGGAGAAAGGGAATCTAGCAGAGTTAGCAAAATGTCCAGTGTGCATGAGGTCTAAAAAGCATAAAATAGAAAGGACCCCCTTAGCATTCCATATTTACAAGAAATGCAACAAAAATAATGTAGCAATTAGTGCGGCTAAATTAGAATGAAAAGAAACACATTGCTACAGCAAGTAAAACAAATCTCATTTTTTTTATTTAACTATATCATAAGTAAAAATGTTATGAAAGAACAGATAGCCCCATAAGGGATGAACACAGGAAGCTGGTCACAAATTACAGGAAAAAGGCAGATGTAATAAATATTTTCTCTTCAGTTTTTACAGATGAAAACAAAGAATGGATAGTCTTAACAGTAATATTATTGATGGAGGTACCTTTGTGGTTGATTGAAGACCAGAGAAACATAATGTGAAAAAAATCACCAGGTGTGTATGGTTTGCACCCATGAGCCCTTGGGGTACATTGTGCAGTTATAACCAAGCCACTATTTCTAATTTTTAAAGACACCTTACTGACTGGAACTCACTGATATTGAGCAAATGTTGTACCTATACCAGGAAACTACAGGTCAATCAATCTAACATCAATAGTGTATAAGGTCTTGAGGGAATGGTAAGGGACTCAATACAGATATTTTGTCTGTTATAAAAGTACGAAAGACCATTCTCATGAAAGTCTTATGAAAGACTACTCTTGTGAGACCAACCCGTCCTGTTATCTTTCTATGAGTAAATAAGTGAGAACTTGTACGGTGCATGTAGTTTATCTTGGCATATATATTCTATACCTCATAAACGTTTAATTCAATAAAATAAGACTTGTTGGAGGTGAAGAAATCGTATGCATATGGAGAGAAAACTTTTTACATGAATAGGTCCAGAAAGTAGTTATCATTGATTGGTCTAAAGTTATAAGTAGTGTGCTCCAGGGGTCTGTCTTTGGGCCAATGCTAGTCAATTTGTTTATTAATGATATGGAGGTTGGAATCAGGAGTAAAAGCTTTACATAAATTAAGAAAGCTGACCATTATAAGAACCCCTGTAAGTGATAAATGGTTTGTTTCAGCCCTCTAACTGCCACTTTTGCTGGACAGCTTGGTCTGTTAAAGGTAGTTGAAAAATAACAGACTTTCTGGTTGGATCAACAGGTCAAAGTAAATAAATTAAAGCCTAGAAAAGGAAAACAAATGCAATCACCACATCTAAGATATATATATAAAAGTACAAGTAAAAATATGTATAATATATAGTTCATTATAAGAAGGTCTTAGTTTGGTTACGATAAAAATGTAATCTTTACTTACAGAAATAGATTCTCCATGATATAATGGTAATCAGGGCAGCCACTGTCTGGGAGAAAACAAGCAGCAAATACAATGATGGCATTTAGCCCCTCACCATAGTATCCTGTACACAAGAAACAAAACAAAAAAAACTCAGCCACAAAAGGTTAAACATGGTACAAATTTTAGACACTGGTGTTATCAGTTACAGCCTCACCTCCATGTGTGACCACTTTCATATATGGTTTTATAATTTGTAGGTCAATACGATGCTCCTGCTCTCCAATAATAACTGTTCGCCACAAACGTCCATTTGTAGCTTCTCCCCCTTCAACTTCTTCATCATCAAACAGGTCTGCACTGTACCCAGGTATTTTCTTGCCACTTGCAACAGGCGTGTCATCTGAATTTTTTTTTTTTTTTTTTTATAAATATAGTAATTTTGAGTGAGCATCACAAATACAATAATAATAAAAATAATTACTATTATTAGTAGGAGTAGTAATAGAAAATAGTGGTAGTCCTATACGGCCTATAAAAAAAATAATAATCAACATGATGATGATGAACTTGATGAAAAGATGAACTATTCAGGATTCATTTTTATTAATCTTTATATTGATTAAGTCTTTATAATAATTTTTTTGTCACTCCTGTAAAAATAAATCCGGCTTATTAAGATGATAACAACAAATGTCTACTTCAAGAAACTAAAAAAAACTGTGTTTACGCTCCTGCATTCAGAAGCTTAGCTTTTCCCCCAGATACTATTTCCAGCAGGAATGATTTCAAGGAACCCATAATGAGAGAGGCTGCCATTGCTGTCATCCTTTTCTGTAAATGCTAGTAGCATGGCTGTCTTGCCAGAATAAGCATGCTGATTAGATGTTTTGATTTTATTCTGACTTTCCCAATCTGCCTACCAGTTCAGACTTTAGGGTCAATGTCTCAGAGGGTCAGAATGACGGCCAGGCTACTAGCATTTTCAGAAAATGTTTAGCATTGGCAACTCCAAAATTTTTCCTGGAAAATGTTTAAAGTCATATCATAACTAGGAGGATCAGTTGCTAAATTTCCCCAAACCTGATTTAACAGCAAAATAACCAATTTCTACCTAACCAAAATGTTGTCAAAACTAGCCTTTCATTTCACCATGTAGCATTGCTAGGTAAAACTAGCTTGAAAAATATTCCACTCTAAAGCTAGGAACATGCTGTGGAATGTATAACCGTTAGGAATGAAGTTCAGATTTGCTCCTACAGTGGGTTCATAGCAAATCCTGCAGGGTAACAGAACCAGAGAATTCATGCAGAAATTCAGTGGACCAATTTTTTTATATTCATGATGCACAGCCTGGCCTTTGAACTCAGGTCAGCAGGCTTAGAATAGATAAATAAATTTGTATGTGCCAGCCCCACTAAAAAATGGTGGGCTCACAGCAGCCAAATTGTCAGTATGTATGTTTGAGCGGGTTAGAGCTGAATAATCGGTGTAGAGAAATATATTGTGCTATACTGTGTGCTATATTGTGCTATTATACTGTGGATTGGAGTGTAGTAGTTCAAATCTTTGTGTCCCCCTTTGTTGTCATGTGCAGTAAATTGGTTTGCACCAAAGCACCATACATTGCCACAGCTTCAATAAAAGTTTGCAATTACCTCCAAAACAAAATGACAGACAGGCAGGCCTAAAGTGGGATACAGATGGACTGCATGCAGAGGTAGCTAGGGAAAGCAAGTCCTACAGGACAAAGCCTTGGTTGCACCACAATATAGCCACAGCACACAAGAAGTAGCCAAGTGGTTGACAAAGCCTTCCTTGTCTTTCTTTTTTGTATCCAACAAAGATTTTTATTGAAGATACATCAACATACAATGCCAACAGTACACGTCAGTGAAGAGCCCAGTGGAAACACACCCGCCACTGAGGACAATGTTGGCAAACCAGTAAGCCTGATAATACAGTAAACAAGTCATCTTGCCTAAACAGGAGAAACAAGCAACAGTACGTTTTGCACCATACACAGAGACAAACCGTCCCCTCTCGAGTAATCTGTCAATATACCCTGCAGAGATACACGAAACTAGCCAGCATTGAGCCTAAGTAGCCTATCCATGGTCAAGTCCACCGGAGCAAGTCACAGAACATCCAACCACGGTGCCCATAACCTCTCAAATGTATGCACATTTCCCCTATGTTGGTATATAAGCTTATCCATTCTTAACAGCTCACCAATATTCTTGACCTCGGACTTCCAATGTACCATGATCAGTTTGCGTGCCTGGAACAAAGCTCTAAGGATAGCCTCCCTGGTATACACTTCCAAGTTGTACTCTTCCAATATACCCAATAAGCAGGCTTTTGGGTCTATGGGAAGGACCACCTGAAACACAGAGTTGACCCTATGTACCACCCCTGCCCAGTAGGAATGACGTTTTGGGCACCACCACAAAAGGTGTATTAGGTCATCATGGTCCCGCTTACACCTAGTCTTCCTTAGCTTTATTATCCTAGTTACAGAGCAGCCAGTTGTCTGCCATTGGTAATGCACCCTCTTGCTTATTGACCTCTGCTAATCTGGCTAAAATCAGCCAGGGGAATTATTTAACCATACTATTTTGAATTTGCTGCAGGGTGAAATTGAGTGATGCACAAGCCTGTATTTCTGATATCCAGAAAGACAGAAGAATGGCCAGTAAAGGAGAGGGTAAGTCTCCTGTTACAAGCAGAAGACATAAAAGCAGGGAGCTGCAACAGGCAGCTAAGTTTCAACAGCTGGATCATAGTGAAGTAAGCAGCAGTAAAAGTTCAGGAGAATCTAAGAAGCAGCTAGGGGGAACAGCAGGGAGCAGCCATCCCAATATCTGTTGGCACTGCCTCATGCTGCTATCCCTAGCCTACAAAGCTCTGCTGTGTGGGCCTTTTTATTGTGTGCCCTGCCAACAGCACCATCCTGGTCTGCAGCCTCTGACTAGTGTATAAGTCGTGGAAATCTCATTATCTTCCTTTTCATTAGGACCAATAGGTCCCGTGGTCCGCCCTAGTTCCAAAGAGCATATGTAAGGTCCCAAGCAAAATGTTGCCATGCTTTACTATAATGTGAAAACCTGTGGTACAGGAAGCACACTGATCAAGAACTTTAGGCCGAGTGGTGGCTTCACCCACGCAAGCTTCAGCCAGGAAGTTGACAGAAGTGTGTGACAATGGAACCAACCTGTTGTCCACTCTTGGACAAGTAAAATCACATATATTGCCTGGGCAATGTCCTAAACCTGTTGGCACAGTGCTTCATCTCTAAATACCTTGGTTTCCAACACTTTTTGTTACTTTGTAAGGCCAGGACTGTTTGTGAACACACACATACAGAAAACACAGCACTCTGGTTTACAAGAGTGTTTATCAGTTTGTTTGCGGCAGGATTTAAAACCAAGAAAAGTCAAATTTTTTACAAATTAAAAAAAGAAGGCTAGAGAGAACAGTCACATCACCTTGACTAGGTATCTTTATGAATCATAGCGTGAGTTATGCAAAGAACACTCTGTGGAACACCACAGGCTCCACACTGTGGTCTGCTGTTTTTGAATTACTAATAAAAAGAAGACACAATGTGGAATAAATGTGTTTCTCTGCTATAAATAGGATCCCTAAAGTCATTCAGTTATGGTTTAAATGTACTTTAAACACCTCAGTTTACGCTACTTTAAAACAGCCTGATGATAGGGTTTTTCAGCCTTGAAAGTACTCTATAGCTTCCACCACACTTAACTATTAAAGTTATTTATCTGAGTAACTAAAGTTATTTAGACAAAAAGTACTACTCTTTATAGCATGCAATATATCATAGTGTATAGTTCAGGATTTACCTTCCCATTCCAAGTCATTTCCATTGGCCAAATACTCCAAAGAATCAGTTTCATCTGGGGTCTCTATATCATCTATATTGATGTCCAAGTCATCAGGTGCATCTAGGAAGTCATCAGAATGCAGAGAGCCTTCACTTTGATCCAAGGAGATGTTAATATCCGGAGCCACAAGAGTTTTTCTCTTGTGATGGGACTCACTTGTAGTCGAGGTGGCTAAGCAAGAAATATATAAATCAATATAAAATATTCTAATAATTTTTCAGGGAGGAATCATTTATATTAACTCATACTTACAAGAGTTTATGTCCTCCCCTATGGTGCCGCCAAAGGAGTCCATTCCAGTATCCTCTGGAAGAGGCCTGGTAAATAGGAACATTTCTGTTTTGTTTTTTTAACTCTGTTTATTAAACTTAAAACATTTGTACATAAGTGTACAAGTGCATATATGTTGACAGTTACAGAAATTGTTTAAAAAAAAATTAGAGTACAAATAAATAAAATACAGAACTGGAACAGTGACAGTTTCCTGTGTGCTTTTGTTAGATACGTACATTCTAAAACATGTTGCTAAGTTCACATATACTTAGTGAAGAAGTTATAACTTTAAGGATGGGACACAACTTAATGTGAGTGTAGAACTACAAATTATGCAATTTTAGGTTACGCTTCCTTTTCCCATATATAACTTTTTCTTAAGAGACAATCTGGTAAACCAATAATTTCTTAGGTGCCACAGTAGTAAAGGATGGGCTCATTCATTTATTAGCTATGTCTTTGTGAGAAACACAGTTTTTCACATGGATATTCTAGTATAAAGTGGCCAATGTTCTTTGTTTATTATACTTTCAAACAGTGGGTGTACATGGAATGAGGATTTGTAGTAAAGTGCCGAGCATAGTACTGATTTACTGCCAAATCTGACAAACCCAAATGAGGTGCATAAATCTTGCCTGGAGTCAGGTTACAAGATTTTAAAAATGAAATCCAGGCACATCCTATTGTCCACACCCATTTTAACCAAATAGCCAGCACAATGCATTGCTTGCTGACAAATTAGGTAGTCTATCCCTCATGGCATGTAGAATAAGCTCTGACAGTGTGAAAAAAGAAAGGCTCCCTGTTCCAAAACCTACACAGGTGACTCCCTATGGACTGTAGCCAAGTAGCCACCAAAATGCATTGGATCTAGACAAGACAAGTCGTATTCTACTTTTGTTCTGTAGTGCATGTTCTAGCAGTAAGAAGAGTAAAAGCAACTCTTTGCTACTGCTTCCAAATATTACACTGTTGATTACCTGGTAGGGATGAGCCGAACACCCCGGGTTCGGTTCGAACCAGAACCTTCGAACGGACCGAAAGTTCGCGCGAATTTTCGAACCCTATACGTTATAATGGACGCGAACGTTCGAAATCAAAAGTGCTAATTACAACGGCCAATATGCATGTTAATGTCATAAAACAGGTTTGGGGACCCGGGTCTGCCCCAGGGGACATATATCAATGCAAAAAGAACTTTTAAAAACTAACGTTTTTTCGGGAGCAGTCATTTTAATGATGCATAAAGTGAAAAAAAAAAAAGTGAAATTTTCCTTTAAATATGGTACCTGGGGGGTGTCTAAAGTATGCCTGTGAAGTGGCATGTGTTTCCCGTGTTTAGAACTGTCCTTGCACAAAATGACATTTGTAAAGGAAAAAAAGAAGCCATTTAAAACCACTTGCGGCTTTAGGTTTGTTCTTAAGTAGAATCTGAACAGGTACATTATGAAGTGTAGCTCCATCCCAAAAAAATCTATTTTTAAGCTTTTTGGAGAACATAGGGAGGGGTTATCACCCCTGTAACATTTGCTGTCTTTGCACATCTGTTCAGAACATGTCACCTCACTTTCCGTCCCAATGACAAATGTTTTTGGAAAAGTGGGGTTTTAATTGAAACAAGGATTGGTGATAAAGTATCAGTAGAGAGGAGATACCTTTTTCCCAAATTAAATCTAACAGGATAGAATTTCCCTTCCTAGGGGTAGATTTCCTCTCACTTCCTGTTTTCTCTTTCCATTTGCAAGTAGGAGTCGTTTGTAAGTTGGATGTTTGAAAGTAGGGGCCTGGCGTATATACTCTGCAGAAATTTGCCCTATTAGATGTTGGTGTAGCCACAAGACTGGTGGGCACAGGAATGGGCCCTGCTATGAGTTAATAGATCAAGATTTGTAATTGCATGCACCTGTTGAACAGGGCAGAAAAATTGGGGGTGGTGGTGGTGGTGGTGGACGGTGTTGCCACAAGACTGTAAGCTCTCACAGTTACTCTTGGTGGGCGCAGGAATGGGCCCTGCTGTGAGTTATTAGATCAAGATTTGTAATTGCAAGCACCTGATGAACAGGGCAGAAAAATTGGGCCTTTGGCGGTGGTGGTGGACGGTGTTGCCACAAGACTGTAGGCCCTCACAGTTACTCTTGGTGGGCGCAGGAATGGGCCCTGTTGTGAGTTATTAGATCAAGATTTGTAATTGCAAGCACCTGATGAACAGGGCAGAAAAATTGGGCCTTTGGCGGTGGTGGTGGACGGTGTTGCCACAAGACTGCAGGCCCTCATAGTTACTCTTGGTGGGCGCAGGAATGGGCCCTGCTGTGAACTATTAGATCAAGATTTGTAATTACCCGCCCCTGTTAAACAGGGGCTGAAAAATTGTGCCTTAGGCACTGGTGCTGGTGCCACAACACTGCAACCCGGCCCTCACAGATACTGTACTTGGAGCACAGCAGTCACACGTGTTGCGAAGCATGTTTTTAAAAAATTGTAAGTACCCGCCCCTGTTAAACAGGGGCTGAAAAATTGTGCCTTAGGCACTGGTGCTGGTGCCACAACACTGCAACCCGGCCCTCACAGATACTGTACTTGGAGCAGAATATATAGGAGCTCTGTGTGATGCCACTAACACACTAGAAGTCCTATGGGTGCTTCTGCAAAGAAAATAGAGGAGCTCTGTGTGATGCCACTAACACACTAGAAGTCCTGTGGGTGCTTATGCAAAGAAAATAGAGGAGCTCTGTGTGATGCCACTAACACACTAGAAGTCCTGTGGGTGCTTCTGCAAAGAAAATAGAGGAGCTCTGTGTGATGGGACTAACACACTTCAAGTCCTATAGGTGCTTCTGGGAAGAAAATAAAGGTCTGTGTGATGGGACTAACACACTTCAAGTCCTATAGTTGCTTCTGGGAACAAAATATAGGATCTCTGTGTGATGGGACTAACACACTTCAAGTCCTATAGGTGCTTCTGGGAACAAAATATAGCTCTGTGTGTGTGATGGGACTAACACACTTCAAGTCCTATAGGTGCTTCTGGGAACAAAATATAGCTCTGTGTGTGTGATGGGACTAACACACTTCAAGTCCTATAGGTGCTTCTGGGAACAAAATATAGCTCTGTGTGTGTGATGGGACTAACACACTTCAAGTCCTATAGGTGCTTCTGGGAACAAAATATAGCTCTGTGTGTGTGATGGGACTAACACACTTCAAGTCCTATAGGTGCTTCTGGGAACAAAATATAGCTCTGTGTGTGTGATGGGACTAACACACTTCAAGTCCTATAGGTGCTTCTGGGAACAAAATATAGCTCTGTGTGTGTGATGGGACTAACACACTACAAGTCCTATAGGTGCCTCTGGGAACAAAATATAGCTCTGTGTGTGTGATGGGACTAACACACTTCAAGTCCTATAGGTGCTTCTGGGAAGAAAATATAGCTCTGTGTGTGTGATGGGACTAACACACTTCAAGTCCTATAGGTGCTTCTGGGAACAAAATATAGCTCTGTGTGTGTGATGGGACTAACACACTTCAAGTCCTATAGGTGCTTCTGGGAACAAAATATAGCTCTGTGTGTGTGATGGGACTAACACACTTCAAGTCCTATAGGTTCTTCTGGGAACAAAATATAGCTCTGTGTGTGTGATGGGACTAACACACTTCAAGTCCTATAGGTGCTTCTGGGAAGAAAATATAGCTCTGTGTGTGTGATGGGACTAACACACTTCAAGTCCTATAGGTGCTTCTGGGAACAAAATATAGCTCTGTGTGTGTGATGGGACTAACACACTTCAAGTCCTATAGGTGCTTCTGGGAACAAAATATAGCTCTGTGTGTGTGATGGGACTAACACACTTCAAGTCCTATAGGTTCTTCTGGGAACAAAATATAGGAGCTCTGCCTGCCTGCCACGAACACACTACAAGTCCTATAGGTGCTTCTGGGAACAAAATATAGGAGCTCTGCCTGCCTGCCACGAACACACTACAAGTCCTATAGGTGCTTCTGGTAACAAAATATAGGAGCTCTGCCTGCCTGCCACGAACACACTACAAGTCCTATAGGTGCTTCTGGTAACAAAATATAGGAGCTCTGCCTGCCTGCCACGAACACACTACAAGTCCTATAGGTGCTTCTGGTAACAAAATATAGGAGCTCTGCCTGCCTGCCACGAACACACTACAAGTCCTATAGGTGCTTCTGGTAACAAAATATAGGAGCTCTGCCTGCCTGCCACGAACACACTACAAGCCCCTCTTTCTCAATCAATCTTTGTAACTGAATCTATCTAACTCAATTTCTGTAAGTGAATCTCTCTACCTAACTAAATCGAGCAGAGTGTCACAGAATCAGCCTGCTCAATCTGCGCCGGAACAGCATGTGACCGGCGCAGACGGCGTGGCGGCCTTTTATAGGGGGGGGCGTGTACTACAGCCCCTGAGCTGTAATTGGCTACAGGCGTCCTGCCTGTAGCCAATTATGGCTCTTCGAGTTTCCGGGGCTGTGATTGGCCAAGCATGCGGGGTCACAGTGCATGCTTGGCCAATCATCAGCCAGCAATGCACTGCGTCGGCCGCGCCGGCCGCAATGCATTGCGGGGCCGCTCGCATCACACGAACGTGATGCGAGCGGCCAAAATAGTTCTGGGCTCGCCGAGCGAGCGAACGCCCGGTGCTCGATGCGAACGTGGGTTCGCATCGAGCACCGGGCCCATCCCTATTACCTGGTGGCTGATACCAGGCAGCCAGTAAAATGCCCTGCATGTGAAAGGTCTTAGGGTCCTTCTAGCCTGTAGATAATATTCCAACAGCGTGAAAGACACAACTACCTGCTACTTGTCTTTGGGTTGTGGGTAGATAAATGAATTGCATGCATCAAAGATAGCTTCTTGGCCTGTAAAATATTTACAACAGTGTATAATAGAAACAATGTCTACTACTTCTTACAAACATTTTGTGCAGGCAAAATAGGTCTTATGCCTCTCATGTCTTGTAGAATATGTATGAAAAAAAGACAGTAGCAAATTTCTGCTACATATTTCGAAAATTCTAATGGTTTGCTGGCTGTGGCAAGAAGCCAGCACATAGCTAGTACAGTACATTGTATTGGTGTAGCCAAGATAACTCTTATGTGTCTTGTGGAGTGCAGATTACACAAAAGGGGAATGTGAGAAATAATAAAGTTTCTGTTACTTGTTTCATACATTACACAGATGGTTGTCTGTGAGTTGTAGCCAACTAGTGCCAGATACTGCATTGCACACGGGCAAGGCAGATATTCTGCCTCTTCTGGAGTGTAAAATATGCATTGACAGTATAAAAGAAAATTGAAAATGTATTTTACTTTTTTTTAGCTTGCATTCAACAAAGATAAAGATGATATTCAAGCCCTCTGCACTTGCAACTTTACAGCTTTTCCCCATAGGTAGATTCAGTTGTCAGGAAAGAACTAACCTGCCCTTGGTACTATCAGAAAGCACCAAAGCTGGCTGTATAAAGGGGCCTAAGTTTGGGGGGACCGGTGATAGTTTTGTAGATTACTACATATATAATTTTAACATGCAAACTGAACACACGTGCTTAATTGAAAAGTGTCTCCATTATTCTAAAACAACAAAACATTTTATATAAGACGAATGTAACATGTAAGTTAACATAACTGTAATAACATATAAAATAAACCATCATTGTTTTATTATAGATATATAGATCTATATATCTATATATAGATATATAGCACATGAATTGCTCATAAAGGCCATTTTTGGGGGTGGGGGGTATAATTCTATAAAACAAAACAGCTGTCAGTGCTGAATGCTGGCGTTTGTAGTTCTAGTACATCTAGAATAACAAATTGTAGCTAGAAAATTTATTATTGCTCATTTTGACCCTTTCTTCCTCTCTTTTTTTTAATCTGGTGAATCCAAAACTTTTTATGCCACTCAGGCTGGTGTTTGACACACAAGGCCCTGTCCTAATTTAGATTCAGCTACTGTGGACAGTGGCCACTGAAAAATGGAGTAGGTACCGCACCACCAGCGAGAGTGAGACAGAGGTTGTCACATGATTCCCCACTGAGACAGAAAGGTAGAAACAGAAAACGATCTCACCAATGTTTTTAAATAATGAAGCATATTAAAAAAATAAAAATATAGGTGTGGCTTGCCATACAATCTATCCATTAACATTTTGCTGAACCATAATCACTGACAATCTTTTGTCAGCTTCAAAAATCACAAAGAAGACCATTAAGAAAAGGTAACTGATACAATTTTATTGTAGAATGTGTAGCATAAGACCAATGAATGTTATTGTCCGATGGTATGTGATTAAGCATGACTGTAAACATAAACACAAATATACAATTAAAAGGGTGATAGCAAATCATAATTCATTCAATGACTACATTTATGGAAACGTCATAATGTACATACCTTTCCAAAGGGAAGATTCGGCAGTGTGGAAAGTAAATTATTATGGAAAATAGCTACACTGAAGCGTCTTCTAGGTCACTCGTCTTCTGCCTGGTATACATAACTAAAAATCTTTAGTTTAAATCCTTGCAAAATCACAATTTTTACACAATTAGAGGCTGTTCAAGTTGATGTGGTTTTTCATTTCTGCAATGTATTGTGTGATGTAATCCCAGATACAATGGTCATGCTTGTAATAGTGTTGTAGGAGATTGTTAATAAAGAGCTCACAACTGATACAGGTTCAGAAGCTGAAACATCAGCTATTGTGGATGTGCAATGGAGGAGACAGAAAGAACAGGAGGGGGAGGGGGTAGATTCTACATCAGCTCCCTCTCCTCCCTTTCCAGGAGCAGATCAGCCTCCATTGGTCTTATGATGGCAGCATCATAGCAAATAGAATAGCTCCTATCAAGCAGGAAAGGGCTTCAAGAAAAAAAAAATGATGGATTAACCCTAATCGTTTGAGACATTAAGAAGATTTTTTTCAAATCAATAATATTCATTCTTTTAACCCAAATAATTTATCTGAAACAACATATTACCATGACCATTATACATGAATGAAATAGAACAGATCAATGAGTATTTTCATGAATCCTGTACTGAGAAAATATGGAAGCTACTATTACAGGTTTCTCCTGAAAATGTTAGTTGCCAGGAGTTCAAGCTTCACTTGCTGCATGTGTTCTATATCAGAATGCTTGGACAAACAGATCTATGCTCTGACAAAAAAGTTAACAAAAAAAATGTATTTAAAAAAAAAAGAAAGGTGCAGACTCGATGGACCACTTGTTCTTTTTTCTGCCATTACTTTTCTATGTTTCTATGTATTAAAGAAAGGCTGCGCTAAATATTGAGAAATATATGTGAATAACAACAGTGATTATGACAACCAAAATTGAAAAATATAACAAATGACAATAAATGAGTCTCACCCAATATGTATAAAAATAGCTAGTGAGAAAATAAGGACTGCTAAATGTCCATGATGGGCATAACCAGTCAAATTTGACTGGTTATGCCCATCATGGACATTTAGCAGTCCTTATTTTCTCACTAGCTATTTTTATACATATTGGGTGAGACTCATTTATTGTCATTTGTTATATTTTTCAATTTTGGTTGTCATAATCACTGTTGTTATTCACATATATTTCTCAATATTTAGCGCAGCCTTTCTTTTTTCCATTTTTCATTTGCTTATCACATTCTGGTTGCTGCTTTACTTTGTTTTATGTTTTTCGTCCAGCGCAATTTTTCTTTGTATTTCTATGTATTAAAGCAAGGGACAGCCAAGCAACCAGATTTTTTAGAAGGAGGTTAGCGATGGCAGTGTCAGGCAGTTTTAGTACCTGGGTCACCTGCTGGCGTCACTGTTGCTCCCAGAGTCAAAGAGTGCAGTTACGGTGGCCACCAGCAGGTGTCTCCCAGTAGCCACCTTATCCGAGTAATTAGGCTGCACTGGACACTGGCTGCTGGAAGTCATATAATCCCGCCCTTAACTGAAGTTCAGTGCTTCAGTGTACTTCCTGTGAGCCGTGTCCTTTCCTGATCCTATTCCTGATCCTCCTACCCTGTGCCCCTTGTTTCCTTACTCAGTCCTGACCTTGCCTTGCTCATGTTTACTCCCTCCATTACTTGACCGCAATATTCCCTGTCCTCTGTCACAAGCAGTGCATAATTCAAAACCCATACCTGCCAACCATCCCGGATTCACCGGCACAGTCCCAGGACTTGATGTGAGTCCCGAAATGTAGAGCCCAGTGCCGAAACTTGGCTCCAGTGACTTCTCCGGCAGGGGCAGACTATCAGGGGCACTGGTTGCCTCTGCCCCGCAGCTTGTGTGGGGTGCATGGGGTACAACACACCGCAATCCAGTCTCTGAATTGCAGCCAACATCTCCCTGCCCACTGCATGTGAAAGCAGCCGATGGGAAGTTGTCGGCTGCAATACAGAGACTGGATCGCGGTGTGCGGTATCACCAGTGGTGTATCATTAATGGGTGCAATGTGTGCGGTGCACTGCACCCATGGTTAAGACAAGTCTGATGGACTGCAACAGCACCTGTCATTGCCCTCTGTGCAGCTCATGTCACCCCCCGCTGTACCTGCCAGCTATGTGACTTCTGTCACTGTCTGCTGTGTGGCTCAGATTACTTTCACTGCTGTGTGTGGCTCTTGTCACTTTAGGCTGTATGGCTCCACATCCTGTCATTGCCAGCTGTGTGGCTCCACCTCCTGCCACTGCTGGATGTGTGGCTCCATCTCCTGTCCACTATGTTGGCTCCTGTCAGGTGTCTGGATGCTTCTCCTTTCACTGCCGGATGTGTGGCCCTGCCTCCTATTAATGCCGGCAGTGCAACTCCTGTCAGAGAGGATCCTGTATGGCTACACTCACAGCGACACACAAACCTTGGAAAGTGGAAAAGTGCCAGGAGCTGCTCCAAACATACTCTATAGCACTAAAACATTGAGGACTATCTCGCTACCCAAAGATTGAACCAGTTAAATAGGAAAATGGAACAATTTATTGAAATATAGACAGACATAGTTAAAAACAGTTGGTACAAAGGTACATACACTGTGCACATGGTACCGTGCACGGCAATGAAAACAAGTAATGGACACGTAGGTCCTAATATGGGAAAACTTGGATGTATATACTGACTGAGTCTTCTACATGTTTTGGGGTATCCACCCCTTCTTCAGGAGGGGTCAGTCAAAAACATCCACAAGAGTGAATGAAGTTTCATAATTGAACAGTTATACAAATTTCTAAATTTAGTCTGAGTGTAACGGACACTTAGGTAACAATACATAGTAGATTAATCTTGGAGAATCTATGGAATTATAAGTAGCTTACCAAAGACGGCCCTGGAGGTGCCGCTCAGTAGCAAGAGAGGCACCCGATAAAGGGTAGTCCCCCGGGGGGCGGACACTGGAGACGCTATGAGCACAAAAAAACATGGTTGAAAAATGGTAAGGTGACAATGGGTCAGTGTTAGAAACTATGGGCACAACAACAGACGGGGAAGTACAGAAGGAGAGGGAGGGGGGAAAAAAGGGGAAAGAAAAAAGAAGAAAAGGGGGGGTGAAGAAGACGCAGAATAAGAAGAAGAGAAAGGAGGACGGGAAGAGGGGAAGGAAAAGAGACAAATTGAGGAATGATAATGAGAAAGGAAAAAGGGGAAAGGAAAGAGGGACAAGGGAAGGAAAAGAGAGGGGGAAAAAAGGGGGAAGGGGTGAGGAAGGGAAAACAAAAAACAAAAAAGAGAGAGGAAGGGGGGGAGAAGGATGGGGGGGAGGGGGGTTTGGGAATGGGGTGAAAAACATAAGCAAACACCATAGATATGACAACAATGTCCAGTTGATTAAACACCGACCCACCTTGTCAATCACGTGTATTCAATATATGTACCGGGGGCAATGTGTAGGCAGAGAAGGGTAATAAGTCCCAGGAATGGGAAGGCAGGCTGTGGTAGTATAGCAACAAAAGGACTGGAGGTGCTCCAGATGAGTCATTCATAGTTAGCAATGATATGCTGTAACATAGGGATAACAGTGCATAAGAATTTGGAACATGACAGCCAGGAACAGTAGGTCAAGCCACACTGGCTGACAATCGGATGCAGATTCCCATATGCGCAGCATCCAACCACCACCCTGGTGGAGGATGCCACTAGCATATGTCACAGCTCGTGTAAATAGAGTAGCATACTCACCACGGCCAGCCACTCTGCCACGTTTTCCTTCCGGTTGCAGCCGTCTGAATGAGGGACGCTCGATGTGCCCTATAAATGTCCCCAACCCAGGTCACGCCAATAACGCCGGCTGGCGTGTGCCGTCAACGGGTCTGTCTATCCACATTGCACATGCGCGGACGATGCCTTGCGCGCGTATGACCAAGTGAAGAGGCGGCTGTAAGCCGTCCCTCAAGGTAGGAAGGGAAAAGCCTCCCACAGTCAACACAGTGGGCACTCCCCCTTCCTGGATAGACGCATGTCCGCCGTGGGGGAGAAAATTTACCTCACACTGCACACTCATCCAGGGATTTTTCTAAGGCAAAGAAAGGAAGTAAAACATAAATGTAGAAGTTACAACAGGGGTTTGGATGTCGAGCGGTAACTGCAGGGCATAACAGGATGCAGTTACGTAGCTGCATCCTTACAATACAGAAAATAGAAAATTTGCATAAAAGTTGATTCTCAATCAAAAGATCTCACCACAGGAATCATATACAATGGTCAAACTAATCAGGAAAAACTATTCAGCAATGATTGTTGTACATGAAGGTGGATGGAGATGGATAAAAAAGAGGGGAGGACAGCAACAAGGAAAGAGGGTTAGGGTGAAGGGTGGGGGTGTGGAAGGGGGGAAAAGGTAAATTAAAGAGGGTGGGGGAAGGGAAGGGAAAAGAGGGGGGGAGAGGGGGGAAAAAAGGGGAATGGGTTTGTTATTGGGGATAGGAGATTGTGAATTATGCAAAGTGTCATTTCATAGGAAGGGTTTGTATGAGAGAGCGTTATTTAGGCCTGGCGGTGTAAGAACGTTTAATCGCTCTATCCACATGGTCTCCTGTCTAAGGACCGATCAATCCCAATCGCCCCCCGCTGATCTTCTGGAACCACCTCTAGGACCATAAACTTCTATGAAAAATCTATGATGTAAACCTATATAGTGACCCACAGTGGTAAATTTCCCACTGGACGAGTAGTACAGATGGTCACCCATTCTTTGTCTCTTACCTACATAAAATGCATTGCAGGCACATATCATGAGGTAGATAACTCCCCTAGTGCCGCAATTGGCATGTTTGGGGGACAAAAAAAGTTCTCCATTGGGGAGCACAAACGTAGTGCCCTCTAGGATCCAGGGGCACCGTGGGCAGTGACCACAGCGGAAAGGTACCCCGGGGGCCCATGATCGTCGGGCGTTCCACCCGATAGTGGCTACTGGTGAGTCTATCGCGAAGAGAGGTTGCCCTACGGAACACCAGCTCTGGTTGGGGCTCTTCCCTTCCTACCTTGAGGGACGGCCATCATACGTGCACGCGGCATCATCCGCGCATGCGAAATGTGGATAGACAGACCCGGCGATGTTACACGCCGGCGCCAGCCGGCATTATTGGCGTGGGCCGGGTTGGAGACATTTATAGGGAAAATCGAGTGGCCCTCAGTCAGATGGCTGCAACCGGGGGCAAACCTGGCAGAGTGGCTGGCCGTGGTGAGTATGCTACTCAACTTACACAAGCTGTGACATATGCTAGCGGCATCCTCCACCACGGTGGTGGTTGGATCCTGCGCATATGGGGATCTACATCCGATTGTCAGCCAATGTGGCTTAACCTACTGTCCCTGGCTGTCATGTTCAAAATTCTTATGCACTGTTATCCCTATGTTACAGCATATCATTGCTAACTACGAATGACTCATCTGGAGCACCTTCAGTCCTTTTGTTGCTATACTACAACAGCCTGCCTTCCTATTCTTGAAACGTATTACCCTTCTCTGCCTACACATTGCCCCTGGTACATATATTGAACACACGTAATTGACAAAATGGGTCGGTGTTTAATCAACTGGACATGGTTGTTATATCTATGGTGTTTGCTTATGTTTTTCACCCCATTCCCAAACCCTCCCTCTCCCCCTCCCCTTTTTTCCCTCCCCTTTGTCCTTCTCCAGCCCGCTCCTTCCTCCCCCATCTCTCTTTTTTTCTCTTCCTCACCCCTTTCCCCTTTTTTCCCCCTCCCTTTTCCCTCTTCTTCCCCTGCACCTCTTTCCTTTCCCCTTTTCCTTTATTTCCCCCCCTCCTCCTGTTTTTCAATCATTCCTCAATTTGTCTTTTTTCCTTCCCCCTCTTCCTCCTTTCTCCTTTTCTTATTCCGCATCTTCTTCATCCCCCCCCTTTTCTTCTTTTCTCTTTCCCCTTTTTTCCCCCTCCCTCTGTACTTCCCCACCTGTTGTTGTGCCCATAGTTGCTAACACTGACCCATTGTCACCTTACCATTTTTCAACCATGTTTTTTTGTGCTCATAGCATCTCCCTTGGATACCGCGAAACATGTAGAGGACTCCGTCAGGATATACATCCAAGTTTTCCTGTATTAGGACCTACGTGTCCATTACTTGTTTTCATTACCGTGCATGGTGGTACCATGTGCACAGTGTTTGTACCTTTGTACCAACTGTTTTTAACTATGTCTATTTTTCAATAAATTGTTCCATTTTTCTTTTTAACTGGTTCAATCCTTGGCTACCGAGATAGTCCTCAACATTTTAGTGCTATAGAATATGTTTGGAGCAGCTCCAGGCACTTTCCCACTTTCCAATATCCATATTTAAGGATGATAGTACCCACCCCTATCCTTATAATATCTTGAATGAGGCTTTATTTACTACACACACAGATTTTATTGTTGGGGCTGCAGGTAGATTTAGGGGTGGGAACAGCATCTCTGGTGGGGGTGGGTGGCTGATGTCATCTGTCCCCCAGGAGAAATTAGATCTCCCATGCCAGTCTTTCTGACTGACTGCGGATTTGGGAGGTGGGGATTGTGCAGATGTGACTGTGGCAGATTGAGTCTACAACCCCCTGCCCCCCTCCAAGATTAGTCTACCCAGTACAATCCCCCCAGGTCAGTGAGACTAACCTGGGAAAGTGGGGGATTGTACTGGGCACAGACTGACCTGGGAGGGGGAGAGGATTATATTGGGATACAGACAAACCTGGGGGGGAAATTGTCCTGGGCACAGAACTATGGAATTTTACTGGTGGACAGTAGGGATGAGCCGAACACCCCCGGGTTCGGTTTGCACCAGAACCCGCGAACAGACCTTAAGTCCGTGCGAACTTAAGAACCCTATTAATTACAATGGACGAGAACGTTTGAAATCAAAAGTGCTAATTTTAAAGGCTAATATGCATGTTATTGTCATAAAAAGTGTTTGGGGGCCTGGGTCCTGCCCCAGGGGACATGTATCAATGCAATTTTTTTTTTTTTAAACGGACGTTTTTTCAGGAGCAGTGATTTTAATAATGCTTAAAGTGAAACAATAAAAGTGTAATATTCCTTTAAATTTCGTACCTGGGGGGTGTCTATAGTATGCCTGTGAAGGGGCGCATAGATGGAAGAAGAAGATGGAAGAAGATGCCGGAAGGAGAAGATGAAGAAACCGAAGGATGAAGAAAGGAAGAAAGAAAACCAGAAGAAAGAAGATTTTTATAAAGGAATTGTCAAAGACCGTCTCCTGTCGTTTTTACCATTTTTGTCAAGTTTTTGGTGAAATGGTAGTGGTACTTTTGTACCCCCTTACCATTTCACACAGGGGGGGCCGGGATCTGGGGGTCCCCTTGTTAAAGGGGGCTTCCAGATTCCGATTAGCCCCCCGCCTGCAGACCCCCACAACCAATGGCCAGGGTTGTGGGGAAGAGGCCCTTGTCCTCATCAACATGGGGACAAGGTGCTTTGGGGGGGACCACAAAGCACCCTCTCAATGTTAAAGGCATGTGGCCTGGTACAGTTCAGGAGGGAGGGGGGGGTGCTCTCTTCCCCCCTCTTTTCCTGCGGCCTGCCAGGTTGCGTGCTCGGATAAGGGTCTGGTGTGGATTTTGAGGGGGACCCCACGCCATTTTTTTTTTGGCCGGGGTTCCCCTTAAAATCCATCCCAGAACTCAAGGGTCTGGTATGGATTTTGAGGGGGACCTCACACCATTTTTTTTTTTTTTTGGCCGGGGTTCCCCTTAATAGCCATAGCAGACCTGAAGGGCCTGGTAATTGAATTTGGGGGGACCCCACACTTTTTTTTTTTTTTTTTATCAATGACTTTTTTTTTAATCAATGACTTTCAATGAATGACTGTTCACTGTGTTACGGGAGCCGTCAATTCATTAGCCGCGAGTGATTTTAAATAGCTTTTTTTCCTGCAAAAATGACATTTTGTGCAGGGACAGTTCTAAGCACAGGAAACATGCCCCCCTTCACAGGCATACTATAGACACCCCCTAGATGTGATACTGCAATGCTGTACTAACAGCACGCACACACTAATCCCCAGAATCACAGCAGATAATGTCAGCAGTCAGCAGCACTGCAGAATGGATCACAGCACATAATAACACTGACACTGGAACACAATATACGAGGCCGCCGGCGCGGCGGCCTTTTATAGTGTGGGGTGTGTACTTAACCCCCTGAGCTATAATTGGCCACAGGCATCCTGCCTGTGGCCAATTATTGCTCTCCTCGCCGCTGGCTCTATGATTGGCCAAGCATGCGGGGTCACAGTGCATGATTGGCCAATCATCAGCCAGCAATACACTGCGACTGGTGCAGTGCATTGCGGGCCGCACGCATTACACGAATTTGATGCGAGCGGCCCAAATAGTTCTGGGCTCGCCGAGCGGGCAAACGCCCGATGTTCGATTCGAACATGGGTTCGAATTGAACACCGGGCCCATCCCTAGTGGACAGACTACTCACCGGAGAGGATTGTACTGGGGGCAGGCAGAAAACAGTGCATGGTTCAACAAGAGGCTGCCAGTGGCATAGTGGTAAAGGGCCGACTGTGGTGCGATGGCATAGTGGTAAGTGTTCTTGGTGACACAATGGTATAGAGGTAGGGGTGGCTTGTGGGAGGGATTCCTCCATCCACCTAATTTGTGTGGATAGAGGGATCTCCTGTTTTTTTCTTGTTCAGCCCACTGGCGCACCAATCTAAACATATTTTAAGAAGCTTTTGTTTTATTTAACCATGCCCCTTTGACAGGGATAGGTAAGGGGGGTGGAGGGGGGCAAGTAACAAGAGTGTAAGAGGATATGTTCTGGAGGGGTGCTTTGGGAGGGAAGAGAACTTGTGCTGGAGGGGGGACTGAATTTAAAATCCCCTCACCCAACTTTCCAGCACAAGTCCTCTTCCCCCCCAAAGCATCCCCCAGTACATAACTGACTCTCTCCTAGCACAATTCTGTGCCCCGTATATGTATCTGACCCCCCCTGCACAAGTCCACTCCCTTACCAAAGTGCCCCCCTGAGCACATATCCGCCCCCCCACCCCACCTTCTAGCATAAGTCCTCTTCCCTCCCAAAGCACCCCCCAGTACAAATCTGACCCCCCAAAGCACCCCCAGTCTGTATCTGACCCCCCCAGCACAGTTCTGTGCCCCTGTATATATCTGAGCCCCCAGCACAAGTCCACTCCATTCCTAAGGTGCCCCCCAAGCATATATATCCGCCCCCCATCCCACCTTCTAGTACAAGTCCTCTCCCCTCCCAAAGCACCCCCCAGCACAAGTCTGCTCCCCTCCCAAAGCATCCCCCAAGTACCTATCTGACCCCCCAGCACAAGTCCGCTCCTCTCCCAAAGCACCCCCCCAGTACGTATCCGACCCCCCAGCACAAGTCCGCTCCCCTCCC
The DNA here is from genome assembly GCA_028564925.1 of Lithobates sylvaticus. Taxonomy (NCBI): domain Eukaryota; kingdom Metazoa; phylum Chordata; class Amphibia; order Anura; family Ranidae; genus Lithobates; species Lithobates sylvaticus. Next base: position 410,957,600 of record CM053026.1, read on the forward strand.
AAAGTACCCCCCCAGCACATATCCGCCCCACCCCACCTTCTAGCACAAGTCCTCTCCCCTCCTAAAGCACCCCCGGTATATATATCTGTCCCCCACTCTACCCCACTGTTAGAAGGCAACATGTCCAATGTCATATTTCTTGATTTTCTACATATCTGTTTCCTATTCCCAAAATCAGCCAGGCTGCAATGGTTTTGAAGGTTAAGGATATTCTCACTCTCTGTAGGACTGACATATAGCCCCCAAGTTGGAATGTAGCCAATTAAGCCTAACTCTGCATGACAATACTGACTCCGATCTGTCTATGAGAATTCCTGATTAGCTACTCTGCAAGTAATCTTCAAAGAGAGCATGACTGGCAAGATAATTGATGAGTTGAGCTACAGAAGATCAAAGATCAAGATATCTATGAAGATTTGACTCAGGTCGGACAGTGGCGATTCATGGACAAACGCTGCCCCTAGTGGACAATACAGAAGGACGGTCAGTAATATAATCTGTTGTGGAGGAATGCGGATTCGTCCAAAACCGAGTTGGGCTGGCATTGGGAGAGGTTTGGATGAGGTGTGATTGAAGTTTGTAAAAAGGGCTGTTGCAGCCAAAGAGCTCTCTCTTCCGATGCTGGCATTTGCCTGAGCCTCTGTCTCTCTCTCTCTCTCTTCCCTTTCCCTTTGGATCATGGCTTGGGCCTAAGCCTAAGCCTCATGGCTCTGGCCCTCTCTTCAACATCTGAGCATAGTTGATGATACAAAGCCTAGTGGAGAGCCTTGTGATAAGTACTCCCTCAAGTGTCCCTCAGTCTCAAGTTTAATAGTTGGGAGGTATGAAAACCACCTCTAAGTGCATCTTGCAGGGATTAGCATATGCTGAGACCAGATACCTTCCCAATTTCCCAGGTGCAGCCGATCCAATCGTTATTGGTTTCAGTGTTATGTAAGGGATATCACATGGAGGTATCCAGCAAGCATGACCAGATTAGACCCGGCTAAGGCTGGGTTCACACTTGTACGATCACAGAATTGCATGTGATTCACACCGCAATGCTGTGCACATCACATACGATGTCTGTGCAATTTGAATTTAGCAATACAAACCTTATGTAAAGTGATTTTAAATGAATAAAACAGCAGCGCTAATAATCACAGTGTCTGTGAATAAACTAAATATTTAACCTGTGTAGACAATGCTGAAAAATAATCACCCTGTATAAACAGTGCTAAAAAAAAAACAACAACAACACAATTAATCACCCATATACATAAAGTGAAAAATTAAAGTGAAGTGTGATTGTATATTTCTTGCAGGTGTCCAAATAAGGAAAACAAAAGTCCATAAACTGTTACTTGTAGTGATAATGTTTCAAAAAGTGACAGAAAAGTGAATGAAAAATCTTGAAGCAGATAAAGTTTTGAAGTGTCTTTAAAGTGGAAGTAAACCCCCCTATCGTTTTCAGCCAAGGAAGCTGCCATCTTTGCCTTTTTTTTTTAAACTGTTAAATCGATGGGTTTACTTCCGCTTTAAACAAAGTTCTAGAAGTGACTTGAAACACAATCTTCCACCACACCACCTGTGTTCAGTGCTACCGCACCCTAAGGAAATGCACTCACCAGCAGTATATGCCTTGCACTCTCATGCTCGGCCAACTCGCTTAATAGCCCCACATGGGTCACAGATGGATCCAGACAGAATGTTAGATAGTTGCACTCCACATATAAGGAAAAAAGAGATGCTTCCAATAGTGAAGTAGAGTAAACCATTTATTTCAACAGCACACAAAATTCCTCAACCATTGTACTCACATCCTTCATATAAAAATAAGGCACTTCAGCAAAATCTTTTCAACAGGAAACAAGGACCCAGCAGTGGTGACCCGATATATTATGGTCTCGGCGGACCCGGCGTTAATACCAATATGTCTCACCCTCCACGCTGTCTCCTTTCTCTTTCACTTCACTTCAAACGGCACAGCACACCCAGTAACTGGAACGTTGAATGTTAAATGCAAGGGATAGGTGTTTTAATTCATTTTTCTTTGTGTGCAGTGGTGGTGTGGAATAGTAGGAGGGCGAACAAATTTATCATACCAGTTTATTTTGAAATACAAACCTTATGGCTGAAATCACATTGAATTTGCACCAAAATGGTACAGGGGCCTTTTTTGGTCCGCACTGGAATTGGTGTTCACACCTATGAGATCCAATTCCTGCACCATTTCACAGTTCACACTGTGAACCGATCTGGGGGTGTCATTAACATTACATTGACAGCCCCAGCAGTTCACAAATGTCAGTGTGAACCAGTGTGATTCAGGTGCAATGTGGGAACAGGCACTGAATCGCAAGGTTTCCCACATCGCACCAGCTTGAACCGGGACTGAATAAGGTTAAATTAAGTTTATTAACATAAATATCACTCTTCTAACACTAGTAAACCATAAACGATGTAAAGTAACATGACCCAGGCACTGACACAAGTCTTGACGTGTTTACAAAAACAACCCTAAGACCCCTTTCACACTGGGGCGGTGCAGGCGTTAGCGGTAAAAGCACCGCTAGTTTTAGCGGCGCTTTACCACTGTTATTGCAGTGCTCCTCTAGCGGCCAAGGGTTAATAGCGCCTGTTTGCGCCGCTTCAGCAGGGCTGCCCATTCATTTAAATGGGCAGGGGCGGTGGAGGAGAAGTGTATACACTGCTCTCCCACCGTCCCAAAGATGCTGCTTGCAGCACTTTTTTTTCCTGTCCTGCAAGCGCACCGCCGCAGTTGGGCTTTCACACTGGGGTGGCTTGAAGTGCGCTTTTCAGTCGCTTTACAGGCGCTATTTTTAGCGCTAAAACACCTGAAAAGCACCCCAGTGTGAAAGGTGTCTTAACCGCTTCCCGACCGTCTCAGATATACTGCGGCAGAAGGGCACGCACAGGCAGAATCACGTACCTGTACGTTGCCCTTTAAGAGGTGGCCGGTGGGCGTGCGCGCAGCAAGCTCCGTGAGTCAGGGTGGCAGGTCCCGCTGACTCGATCGCCGCAGGGATTACCTGCGATTGTCTCACGGAGAGGAAGTACGGGGAGATACTAGTGTAAACAAGCATCTCCCCATTCTACCTAGTAACAGTGTCACTGATCTCTGCTCCCTGTGATCGGAGCAGAGATCAGTGACGTATCACACACAGCCACGCCCCCCCCCACAGTTATAAACACGCCCCTAGGACACACTTAACCCATACACTGCCACCTCCTGGTAAAACCCTTGACTGCCAGTGTCATTTACACAGGAATCAGTGCATTTGTATAGCACTGATTGCTGTATAAATGACAATGGTCCCAAAAATGTGTCAAAAATGTCCGATGTGTCTGCCATTAATAGTAAAAAAAAATATTAATAAAAATGCCATAAAACTATCCCCTATTTTGTAAATGCTATAACTTTTGCGCAAACCAATCAATAATCACTTATTGCGATTTTTTTTACCAAAAATGTGTAGAAGAATACGTATCGGCCTAAACTGAGGAAAAAAATAATTTTGTTTATATATTTTTGGGGGATATTTATTATAGCAAAAAGTAAAAATAATGTGTTTTTCTCAAAATTGTCGCTCTTTTTTTTGTTTATAGCGCAAAAAATAAAAACCAGAAGGGTGATCAAATACTACCAAAAGAAAGCTCTATTTGTGGGAAAAAAAGGACCTCAATTTTGTTTGGGAGCCACGTCGCGCGAAAAAAGTGCTCTGGTCAGGAAGGGGGTAAATTCTTCCGGGGCTGAAGTGGTTAAAGAAATATTTTAAAAAGGCAGTAAAACATGTTTTATGTAAAAAATTATTTTGTAATGACTAGCTACTGGCTAGAGTGGCTGGTGTGTCTGCCTTGTTGACAGACTGCTGAGGGGTTAAAGGCTGGTCATGTCCTTTTTTTTTTCTTTTCTTTTGACTTGTTAAATGTAAAAGGTGTAGGACAAAGTCTTTTTTTAAATCACAAATCCCCTCATCTCCCTCCCCAATCTGAAAACAAACTTCTAGGACATCAGAATACTGTAAAATGTTTAAAATTAACACTAGTAAACCAGAAATACTTAGGGCCTCTTTCACACGAACGATCCGTTCAGGTTCGCCTGTCAGTTTTTTTTAGACCTCTATGGAGCATCGGATGTCAGCAGTGACATGTCTGCTGACATGCGACCCGCTCCGAGGATCTGGGATCTGAGGATCGGATCGGGTGACGACAGACTCTACGGTCCGTCGTCATCCGATCTCCCATAGGGGAGAGCGGCGCTCTGACAGGTCCATCCCTGCACAGTGTGCAGAGACAGACCTGTCAGACCTGTCATCTTCCTGCTCAGTGGGGAATCGACCGAGCGATCACCGCTGAGCAAGCGGATGTTCAAGGGGCGGATCATCACGGATCAGTCCCCTGTGAAAGGACCCTAACATTAACACAGGGGTGGACACATTAATATTGGAATGCAGATAGGCAACTACAACAGTTTCAGAGTGTATTATATCAAGCCTCAAGTAATTGTCGACAAGGATTTTTGTATAATGAGTGCTGTAATATTTTCATGTAACACAAATACACTAATAAAATATTATTTGGAAAAAAATAATATTGGAATGCAAGAGCCAATCTGTCCAATCCAGAGGCCAGGAGTTTTTTTTTTTTTTTTTTTTAAACCGGTTTTATAGGTAAATTTGTAACTTTGACCTACAGGTAAGCCTATAATAAGGCTTAAAGAAAATCTCAAAATGAAAGAGTTAGTGTTAAGCGTTTCGATAAAGGCCATTAGCATAAAAATGTAATCTATGTAACGCATCCAAGGCGTATACATAGAGAGTCCATTGTCCGCAAAGACATGTCGTTCCCACCCCCCCAGGTACAGGTTTGCATAGGCAGGTGCACAGCACGTGCCCATGGCAACCCCCTGTACCTGGAGGTAGTGGGAACCTTTGAAGCCAAACCAATTGTGAGTAAGAACAAATTTGAGAAGGGTCAGAATGAACTCATATTTCCACTTAGTATGCGGTTCTTCGTACAAGAAGGTACAGACCATCCCGACGCCCTGCTCATGAGGGATACTGGAATATAACGACTCCATGTCCAGTGTCACGAGGAGGACATCGGGAGGAACCACCACACCTTCAATCTTTTTTAAATAGAGATAAATTGAGTAAATAAAGTGTATCCCTAGTGTATGAGGATAGACTCATCACGTGGGGCATCAATACCGAATCTATAAGAAATAACAGAAAAAAAGTTGCGCTGTGTGCTTGACTATAAGTGAAAAAATATAATTGAAAAAATATATAGTGCTATAACAATAATGTTCAGGGAAGTCTGTATACAAAAATCCAATGGTGAGTAAGTGACTTGTGTAAATTAATAACGTAAAGTCCAATGAAACATAAGTGACTTATGTGAATTGATTACACCAACGATGTTCTCTGACTTCCTGCTTCCTTCCTTTACTAGTCCGGGACTGGTAAAGGAAGGAAGCAGGAAGTCAGAGAACTTTAAAATTCAGCCAGGAGAAGGAATGACATCTCAGACACAGAAACCTTCCATATACAGTGTAACCTGGGAGACCGGTAGCAGGTACAAAGCTCCCTGCGATGGGCAGTTATTTAAGCACAGATACCAAATTCACTGAGGTAGTGACAAACAGTGCTGGGTTTATTTGTGTAAAATAGTCCATACACAGGTGCTGCACAGTCATCCAGAAAACATATCAGAACAGAAATAACCAAAGCAAAAGTCCTAGCCGTGTCTTGGCTCTAACTATACCATTCACCGGCCCTCACTACCAGGCTGAGCAAGCCTACCGCTTGTCAGTTTCTGTATAGAGTTTTAAAGCGTTTTACCAACCTTTAGCTCCTCACAAACCATCAAATGTCTGTGTGTCCCAGGCAGAGAGCAAAGGCTGTCTGCTCAGGTGAGCTTAAATTAGCCTGGGAAAGAGGACTAAGATCCGAACTGGATCATGTATCAGAGACCTCTGAATGTGTATGAGAGGGGCCTGGGAGATGTATAAATCCCGAACAAGACTTCTCCTGGCTCTCTCTGGGACGCTCTGCTACATATCCTCCCCCCTTGTTTCAACCCCAGGGTTGGAACACCTGTGGCCCAACAGGAGTGAACACGGGACAGGGCATCTACATTCCCCATCTCCACACCTGGCCTGTGTTTTACGGTGAAGGAGTAATCCTGTAGAGCCAAAAACCACCGGTTCACCCGTCTATTAGTCTCCTTCTTTTGGGCCATCCATTTCAGGGGAGCATGGTCAGTTATTAAGTCAAACTGGCGCCCTAACAAATAGTACCTGAGCACGTCCACGGCCCACTTTATGGCTAAACATTCCTTTTCAATGACTGCATACTTTTTCTTATGGTCATTGAGCTTTCTGCTTAGGTACACGACAGGGTGTTCTTCCCCATTGTATACCTGTGATAGTACTGCCCCGATACCAACATCAGATGCATCCGTCTGAACCAAAAACTCTCTGGAGAAATCGGGGGAGTACAGTACTGGCTGTGCACACAGAGCCTTCTTCAGGACCTGGAAAGACTCCTCTGCTACTGAGGACCATTTCATCATTACTGAGTCTTTCCCTTTCGTAAGGTCTGTCAGAGGGGCAGCTATAGTTGCAAAATTTGGGATAAATCTTCTATAATACCCCGCAATACCAAGAAAGGCCCTGACCTGCTTCTTGTTTGCAGGGCGTGGCAACTCCTGGATGGCTGCTATTTTACTCACTTGAGGTTTTATGACACCACGGCCAATAGTGTAGCCCAAATACTTGGCTTCCTCTAGATCAATGGCACATTTTTTTGGATTTGCTGTAAAACATTCTTTGAAGAGGGAATCAAGAACAGCCTGGACACGAGGCAAGTGAGACTCCCAGTCAGTGCTATGTACCACTACGTCATTAGATAGGCTGTTGCATATCGTCGGTGGGGTTTAAGGGTCCTGTCCATGGCCCTCTGAAATGTTGTGGGGGCATTTTGAAACCCAAAAGGCATTTTTTTATATTGAAAGGAACCCTCTGGGGTCACAAATGCAGTCTTCTCTTTGGCGCCACCAGTCAGGGGTATTTGCCAATACCCCTTTGTCAAGTCCAAAGTGGTAAGATAGCGAGCCTTGCCAAGTCGGTCTATAAGTTCGTCTATTCTGGGCATTGGGTATGTGTCAAACTTTGTCACTGCATTAAGCTTCCTGAAGTCGTTACAGAACCTCCAAGTGCCATCCGGTTTTGGGACTAACACGATGGGGCTAGACCAGTCACTATTGGATTCCTCAATGACATCTAGCTCCAACATTTTTTTTTTTTTTTTTTTCAAAAAAGTTTATTGAAAAATTTGCAGATGTACAGTAAGAGCAAGACATGTACATATTACAAAGTACAAACAAGGTGTAACAAAGAAAATTATAAACAGTAAGAGTGAACTTGTCAGTCAAACTTTGTAACATCATGTGCATATGTGATCAGGAGTTAAAGATACGATCCAGGTGAGAGAGATTATGGACAATAGTCCACACTAGATATAGAGAGTCTCACATTGTGTGTTGGGTAACAACCTTAAGTGGCTGGTATGTTCGTGTTAGGTGTATAGGAGAGGCTTCAGATGCGAGTAAGAGGTGTTGACAAGTAAGGAGCCAGAAGATACGTTGTGTTAGTTCTACCTTCCCTCACTCACCCCCATGGGGATCTAACTGTGAGCGGGGGTAGGACATCAGAAGAAAAACAGATATCGGAGAGAGACAACGTGGCATAAGGAGGATACTCTGTCTGTTACAACTTGGGGTTGGCATGTGGCAGTACATATGAGAAGAAAGGTAAGAATCTGGGAGAAGTCTGGAGAGCTGTGCGTGGGTCAAAGACCCAGTGGGTCAGGAAGGAGTGTTAGGGCAGTGGGGTATTGATGTATACAGACTAATATACCTATTAGGCGGGTCACATCGTGTGAAGGGTTAGGGAGGTGTGTGTGGGTGGCGTGGCGGTGTGGTTGTGGGGGTTTGGATCCGAAAATGTGTCCAACAGGCCCACGTGCTCCCATATTTATTTGGGGTATCTGTGGCCTGGTGTATGAGGCTCTCCATTTCCGAAATCTTGTCGGCACGCTTGATCCATTCGGCAATCGTGGGGAGTGTTGTGGTTCTCCAATGTACCGGTATACATTGAGTAGCTGCATTAATGAGATGCATCGTTAGTGATTTGTTGTATGCTTTTTGGGGAATGGAGGTGTGGTGCAGTAGGAATTGGGCCGGTGTGAAGTCTGGGGTATACGTTGTGATCTGGGATATTAGGCGATGAATTTCTGTCCAGTATGGAAGTAGGAGCGGGCAATCCCACCAGATGTGGAGAGGTGTTCCTAGAGCTGCGTTGCATCGCCAGCATGTCGGGGGGACCAATGGATGAAATTTGTGAATTTTATCTGGGGTTCTATACCACTTAGAAAGGATTTTATACCTATGTTCTTGAGAAGAGACATTTATTGAACCCTTGTGTGTATGATGGTATATACGTTCCCAGTCAACTGGCGATAAGTCGATGACGAGGTCTGATTCCCATCGTTCAACTAGGGTATCATTTTTGATTATGTGTGTGGAGAAGAGTAGTGAGTATGTGGCCGATATAACGTGCCTCTGGGGTTCAGAGCTAAGGCATAGAGATTCGAAGGGCATGAGTTTTCTGTGCCATTGTGGGTTCTGAGTCGAGGTGAGGAAGAAGTGGCGAAGTTGTAAGAATTTGAAGAAGGGGATGTGGTATTCTGGGAAAGCAAGGGGCATTGATTGATACGATAAAAGGGTTCCAGTCTGAAAAAAGTCAGAGGCTCTAGGGGGTTTGTCAGGGACAATTGTCGTCGGGGCTTTCGGAATTAGACCTGGTGGAAAATCAGGGTTGTCGGTTAAAGGTGTCATGGGGCCGTGTGTTGGAGTTAGTTTCATCTGGGTGCATGAGTTACGGAAGGAGAGCAGTGTGGCATTTATTAATGGATGTGTTAAGAGGGGTTTAGGGGCCCGGGATTTGGGGAGCCAAGGTAAGTGATGTAATGGGATGGGAGAGAAAGCTTGTTCCACGCGAATTCAGTCTTTATGTGGTTTATGTACATGCCAATCCACTACCCTGGCTAAATGGCACGCGAGGTGGTATTTGCGGATGTCGGGGAGGCTGAGACCGCCTGACAGTTTGGGGAGAGTCATTCGATTCCAGCTGATTCTAGGTGCTTGAGCTTTCCATACAAAAGTCCGACACATATGCTGGTACGTTGTGAAGAAGGCCTTAGGTAAGGTGATGGGAATAGCTTGCATCAGATATAAGAGTCTAGGAAGGGTATTCATTTTCAGGATTGCTACTCTTCCCAGCCAGGAAAAGGGGCCTGTGTGCCATTTGAGCAAGTCCCCATGGATGGTGTGAAGAGCATGTGCGAAGTTAAGTGTATATAAGTCCCGCAAATTAGTGGGTAGTTTAATCCCTAAATAGGAGATGGCTTGAGGGGCCCATTGGAATGGGAAGTTAAGTTTGCAAAGTGATACTAAAGGGGCCGGTAGTGTGACATTCAGTGCTTGGGATTTGGAAAAATTAATTTGCAAATTGGAGAGGGATTTGAAAAGGGAGAGGTCTTTTAGTAAGTTGGGGATTGTAACGAGTGGGTCAGAAAGGAAGAGCAGGACGTCGTCCGCGTAGGCTGCGATTTTGTACGAGTTACGATTGATGGTCAGACCTTTCACGTCGGGGTTATCTCTGAGCCGTCGAAGGAAGGGTTCCACAGTGAGTAGGAAAATGATCGGGGACAGAGGACATCCTTGACGGGTACCATTGGATATGGAGAAGGCGTTCGATAGGCGGCCGTTAACCCTTAGTCTAGCCGAGGGAGATGAGTAGAGGAGCATAATCATTCGAATAAAAAGCTGTGGTAAACCAAGTGCATGAAGTACTGCTTCTATATAGTCCCATGCCACTCTATCGAACGCCTTCTCCGCGTCTAGGGATAGGAAGAAACCCGGAGTCGATGTGGTGGTAAGCCAGTGATGGATATTCAGCGCTTTAATGGTATTGTCCCTGGCCTCCCTACCAGGGACAAACCCCACTTGGTCTAAGCCAATCAGATTCGGGAGAAGGGGCAGCAGACGGTTAGCTAGCACCTTAGCGTACAGTTTCAGATCGACATTGAGTAACGATATGGGGCGGTAGTTTGTAACTAACATCGGGTCCTTATCAGATTTTGGGATGAGCGTGACGTGTGCTTCTAATAAATCCCTATGTGTAGCATCTGTTGGGAGATAGGTGTTGAAGGCTGTTACTAATTGGGGTATCAGTATGTCAGGGAAGGATTTATAATAACTGGCCGTTAGGCCGTCAGGGCCAGGGCTTTTCCCCGTTTTCAGTTGTTTCATGGCGGAGAGGACCTCTGGTGTCGTGAGGGGGGAATTAAGGTTGGCAGCTTCAGATTCAGAGATCGGATTAGGAGAGTAAGTTTGTAGAAAGTCTCGAATGGCCGATTCACGGTCGGGGAGGTCAGGGCTCGATGGTTGGGTAGGAAGATTATATAATTGGGAGAAATAGGCCACAAATTGGTCAGCAATGTCGTCAGTCTTAGTCAGGGGGTTACCTGTCTTGTCCCTAATTGAATGGATAGTATGAGCAGCCTTCTTGTTTTGAAGCGCTTTAGCTAATAATTTGCTAGATTTGTTGCCGAATTCGTAGAACATTTTTTGGGAAATGGCATAGTTACGTTTCAGTCTGAGATGGAGTTCTTCAAGGAGTTCCTCTCTGGTCTGGGTCAGTTCAGTTAAGACCTCAGCTGCCAGGGATGCTTTGTGTTTCTGTTCAAGTGCATGGATTTTGGTAGTTAAGAGATCGATGCGTGCCTTTCTAAGTTTGTTACGGGATGCTGCCAAAGAGATGAATGATCCCCTAATAACACATTTGTGGGCAGCCCAGACCACCATTGGGGAGGAGGTTTCCGAGGTATTTTCAGAAAAGTATTGAGAGAGGCGTTTGGAGATTGTTTGGACATTTGCTGGGTCTGTGAGTAAGGAGTTGTCTAAGCGCCATATTTGAGATCTATTGACCGTGGAAGGGAGATGGAGGGACATGGTTATTGGGTTATGGTCAGATAGAAACATCGGGTCTATGGTGGCCGTCGATAGGTAGGAAAGGTCGTCCTGGGTTATAAAAAGGTAATCGAGTCTGGAGTATCGGTCATGAGGAGAGGAGAAGAACGTGAAATCTTTGACGTTGGGATGTAAAGTGCGCCAGGAGTCGTGTAGTAGTAGGTCATGGAATTGGGTTTTAATAGCACGTAGAGCTTTAAAGGTCAGTGTGGAATGGCCTTTGGAGGTGTCTAAAGAAGGGTTTAGTGCGACGTTGAAGTCTCCTCCAACAATTAGAGTACCCGCTTGGAAGGCAGTGAGTTGGTGTAGGGTGTTGCGAAAGAACGTGACTTGATGAGTGTTCGGTGCATACAGATTGGCAATTGTGATAGGCCTATTGTTAAGTGTCCCTTTTAGAAAGAGGAACCTGCCACTCACGTCTTTTTGTACATCAGTCAATTGGAAGGGGCAATGACGGGAGATAAGGATAGAGACTCCTTTGGACTTGGCCTCTGGATTGGGGGCGTGGTACACTGTGGGGAAGTGTTTGTTATGAAGTTTGGGGATACGGTCAGATCTGAAGTGGGTTTCCTGAAGTAGAGCGATGTGGGTTTTGATCTTAAGTAAGTATGAAAGTAAAAGTGATCGCTTTTCGGGGGTGTTGAGGCCACGGGTGTTAATGGAGCAAACTTTCATGTGCATTAAAGACTGTGTTGTAACCTGTGGGGGGTTTGGGGTGTCCATGTCAGTCGGTTAGTGGAGTGAGAACAAGTATTGGGAGACAATTCAAGCGGACTGATGTGAGGCAGAATGTTGTGTGTGGATCAGTGCTAGATGTGGTGTATACCACTAAGAGAACAACAAAAAAGGAAAAAAAAACCGAAGAGGCAGCAGGGAGTAATCCCTGTCTATCTCAGATCAGTAGGATCGGTATATGTACAGAGCGGGGACAGGGCCCCTCCTCGCTACCGAGAGGAAGCGCCTGAAGCCGCCACTGTGTGGGGGTCGACTATGGCTCGAGGAAGAGTACTGGTAAGTCTGTAAAAACAAGGGAGTCCCGCCAAGTCACGACTATATGGAGGTAGCAAAAGTGGGAGGTATTAGGACAAGAGCATGAGTATAAATAGCACGGTGTATGAAGGGGATCTATTGAGTGGGTGAGGGCAATTTACCTGGATTCAGAGGAGATGGTAGGTTGTTTACCCAGATCGAAAGGTGTTAGAAAATGTTGCCGAAGAGATCGGGGTGTTACCAGGGATCTAGTGTTAAGTAAAATAAGAAAGAGATAGTTTATATGGAGGTGAGGTAGGGCGGAGACAATCCAGATGTCACCTATGGCATTGAGAAACATAACCGTTTGAACAGCGAAAAAATATGCAACAGTACTGAACATAAATATCAAAACATCAAAACATGGTCCGTACGTCCACTGAACCAGGAGATATGCCTGTAAATAGAAAGCACATATAAAAGCTGCTAGCAACCTATATATTATCACCGGGATACTTGCGAGTAGGTGGAACCTAACAGGCGTGTAGGAATGCTGAGAATGTGCAGATGGAGTCCAAATTTCGGTCAGGTTAATAAGTGGTTTGGGGAGCAGGAGTGTTGCACAATGGATGATAACGGCCCAGGAGGTCCGATTAGAGACAGTAACCGATCGTGTGTCATCCGTGCTATAGTGGAGCCGCTGAGAGAGGCTGTCGGATGTGTGGTAGGCTATTCGTATTCTGCTGAGGGTCATTTCCGGGTTGAAGGCGTACGTAAGTCAGGCGCAGGTTGCGATCACGTGTAGCGTCATTTCCACAGTTGGTCGCTAAGCACCTTGGGGATTGTAGTGTGGCGCGGAGGAGAATCAGGGCGGGAGAGTACTGATTGCTCCGTGTGACCCAAAGATGGCGAAAGTTTGTCAAAACAATCAGCAAGGAGATAAAAAATAAAAAAATAAAAAATAAAAAGCAGAGACAGCACACTATAGTCATGGGGTCGTCGCAAGCAGGCCTAGTATTGCCTATCCGTACATTGCTGCATCCAGCGGTGTAAGGTAGAGCGCAGCCCAAGCAGTCGGTCCATAGTAGGGGATAGAGTCAAAGTTAATATAGCACGGTACCTGATCGGACGTAGTGCACTCAGCGGTTATGGAGTCCGGTGTGGAGGCGGACGTACCTCGGAGTACCATCAGGGTGGAGATAAACCAAAGATCGCGTTTCCAGGCACAAGGTTGAACCTGGGCAAGTGGTCGCAGCTGGTCCGGATCTTTGTGGAACTATTTCCATCATTCTGAGAGGGCAGATAGAGGATCACGGGAGAGGACGGAGTGTAACGGTGAGATTACATATAGCGGCTTGTAGTAACATCACTACGGACATCAGCGAAGGCTTCTCTAATGGTCCCTCCTGGACCTCCTGGAAGTAGATGAGCGGTATGGACTGCGGTCGCGATGGTAAGACCTGCGCGCCTCCAGGTCTACCATGGAGTAGGGTGGGCTAGCCTGGCGAACATCTTGGTCTTGAGCTTCCATGAGTTCCGGCGCAGGGGGATCCCTTTGTATTGCCGAGCGGCGGAATTCCGAGAACCAGTCCGGCACCGCCACGAGCGGGATGTTAAGTGTGTGGCAGAAGCGCGGTAGGTCTTCTGGTACTTTAAGAAGCGCCGTTCGGCCCTGGGAAGCGGCCGATAGGCAGAATGGAAACTTCCATTTGTAGGCAATCCCATGGGTGCGGAGGGCGTCAAGTAGCGGTTTGAGATTCCTGCGATGTTGTAGAGTTATGCTGGATAGGTCCTGGTAAATCTGTATCGAGGCGCCAGAATGAGTGATGTGAGGCCGTTCCCTGGCTCGTTTCAGGATTGTTTCTTTGGTCTTGAAATCAGTAATGCAGCAGACTACATCTCGAGGTGGATCAGTGTCCCTGCCCTTGGGACGCAGGGCTCTGTGGATTCTGTCCATGATGAGAGGGGTTTGAGGCGGGCGGCCAAGCAGGTTGTTAAAGAGATCCGTAACAGTGGGTAAAATTTGCTCTCCCTCGACAGTTTCTGGAAGGCCTCTGACCCGTAGATTATGGCGTCTGCCCCTATTGTCGAGGTCTTCCAAATGGCGGGCCATGTCCCGTAATTGTAGGGTGTGCGTATCCACATAGTGAGTAGTCTTCTGTAGTTGCGCTCCCTGTATATTGAGCGTGTCTTCAACGGCCGTTACTCTAGTATTGACGGCGCGAAGATCAAGGCGTAGGTCTGCAATGGCCGCAGAGAGGGTGCCCTTGATATCTTCTGCTATGGCCCTCAGATCGTGGATGCTGAGCTGGGGTTGAGATGGAGGCACGGCGAGATCCGCAGTCCCGGCATCGGTAGACAGTGGCGGGGTCGGATGCAGCTGGACGTCAGACCGGGTGGGAGATTGGTCTCGTGAGTCCCTGAGGTGAGCGGGCGCCATGTTCCCTCTGGTGTTCCTGAACATATCAGGAATAGAGTTGGTCAGGGCACCGGAATTCCTCCGTGGGGAGCGGGATCGTGAGGTAGACGACGTCCGCGAGGCAGTCCCCATGGATTAGCGGTAGATTGGTACAGTGAGACCTCCGGTGGATAGTTTTAAAGTCGTGAGGTGGCGGGAGCTAAGGAGCTAAGCGTCCATCTTCTCGGCAAGCCAGGCCACGCCCACATTTTTTTAACTTCATTGCTGATGTCCTTTCTCCTCGCTTGAGGAATTCGGTACGGTTTGAGCTTGACACGTAACCCAGGATTCAGTAACAATATCATTCTGAACTGCTGAAGTTGTGCCAGGTAACTCTGAAAACTTCTCTCTATTCTTTATCAGGAATTCTCTAGTGTCCTGTTTTTGGGAATATGAGAGGGTGTCTGGAATCGTGACCTCAGGGATGAGAGGGGACTCAGTACCCGTAGGCGTTACTGGGAGAGGCCTCGCAGTTAACGCCATTCTATCCTTCCAGGGTTTTAACAGGTTTATATGGTAAACCTGTTCGGGCTTCCTTTTTCCTGGTTGATAAACCTTGTAGTTGACCTCCCCAACTCTCTCAATTACTTCAAAGGGACCCTGCCACTTAGCCAGGAACTTGCTCTCAACAGTGGGAACTAACACCAGGACCCTGTCACCAGGTGAGAAAACACGGAGTTGGGCCCCCCTGTTGTATATTCTCTGTTGGGCTGCCTGGGCCTGCAGTAAGTGTTCTTTTACAATTGGCATGATTGCTGCAATCCTCTCCTGCATTTGAGCAATATGCTCAATGACACTTTTATGGGGTGTCTGTTCTCCCTCCCAAGTTTCTTTGGCTATGTCTAAGAGTCCCCGAGGGTGTCTCCCATAAAGCAACTCAAATAGGGAGTACCCCGTAGAGGACTGGGGAACCTCCCTGATGGCAAACATCAAGTATGGTATCAGGAAGTCCCAGTTTTTCCCATCCTTGTCCACAACCTTTTTTAACATGTTCTTTAACGTCTTATTGAAGCGTCCCACCAAGCCATCTGTTTGAGGATGATACACTAAGGTTCGCAACTGCGTCACCTTAAATAACTTGCAGAGCTCCCTAGTTATTCGCGACAAACGGGGTGCCCTGGTCTGTAAGGATTTCTTTTGGGATGCCAACCCGACTGAACACCATAAACAGTTCTTTGGCAATGTTTTTAGCCGACGAGGCGCGTAAGGGAACTGCTTCAGGGTAACAGGTAGCATAATCCATGATTACGAGGATATGCTGATGACCCCGGACAGACTTGGGAAGTAGGCCCACAAGGTCCATGGCAATCCTCTCAAAGGGCACTTCGATGATAGGCAAGGGTACTAAAGGACCCCAGAAGTGGGATAGTGGGGCTGACATCTGACACACAGGACAGGATTGACAATAATTCTTAATATCTTTCTGTATCCCGGGCCAGTAAAACCTGCGCAACACCCTTTCAGTAGTTTTTTCAACCCCTAAATGGCCTCCTAGCAAGTGCCCATGGGCAAGTTCTAACACCAGCCATCTGTAAGGCTTAGGGACCACCAACTGTTCAACCACTTCATCATTCATTTTACATACACAATATAGTAAATCCTCATTGCTGCTGAAATAAGGAAAACAGGGCCTGTCCCCTGGTTCAACAGGTACATCATTAATCACTATTACATTTTCCCAGGCCCTGGAAAGGGTATGGTCTTTTCTCTGCTCAGTACCAAAATCTTCCTTATGCACATTAAGGTCAGCAAACTCTAACATAGGCTCAGAGTCAGCAGACGGCTGTCCGGCTCTACTGGTAGTGGGGACCTCCTCAGGGTCCTCCAGCTCTCCTGAAATAACAGATAGAGGAAAAGCCGGGGAGCCCAGAGAAGAGTCCCCTGAACCCACATTGTCAGTAGTGGCCAGGAATTCTGGCTCTGCGACTGAGTTAGGTACTGCGACCGAGTTGGGATGATCCCACAGTTCCCAAAACTTAGGGAAGTCCCTACCAATGATCGCCTCATGCACCAAGTGGGGAACAAGTCCAACCGGATGGGTCACCGTACCTAAACCAGTTTTAAACTGAACAGTGGTTACAGGATACTCCCGAGTATTCCCATGTATACAGATCACAGCAATATTTTTAGCATGATAATTCACAGGTTCAATCATTTCAGCTTTAACCAAAGTCACTAGACTTCCAGAGTCCAGCAAGGCTGTAATAGGCTTATCATTCACAGTCATTTGGCACATTGGTTTTCTCATATTTGGGGTTGCAGTGCATGAAACCGCTGCAAACATAGACTGCCTTCTAATAGATAAATCACACTGCATTGGTTCATCTGTCAATGGACAATTTGCCGCAACATGTCCCATTTCTTGGCAACGAAAACACCTGACGTTCCCCCAGTTTGGTTTGCTGACAGGCACCGGCTTCCCTTGTTTGGGAGGCCAAGCTTCAGTCCTGGCACCAAAAATCCTCCCCCCTATTTCCTAGCCAGGATTACCACCCACTTCCCCTGGAACAGTCTTACCGTTTGCCTGGGGAGACCGTGGCTTTGGGCGGAAAGTCCGTGCGGCTGTAGGGGTGGTGACCAGGTTCTTTGCAGCAAAATACCTTTCAACCAGTTCCACCAGGTGGTTCGCCGAATTGGGGTCTCCTCGACTCACCCACTCCTGCAGGGGAATTGGTAGTGACCTCAGAAACTGGTCCATGACCACACGCTCCACTATTTGTGGCCCAGACAGGGACTCCGGCTGTAGCCATTTCCTCACCAGGTGAATTAGGTCGAACATCTGCGATCTTGGGGGCTTCTCGTCTTGGAAGGACCAGCTGTGGACCCGCTGTGCTCGAACTGCCAAAGTGACACCACGTCGTGCCAGTATTTCCTGTTTGACCTTTTCATAGTCTCCCGCTTCTGCCGACTCCAAATCATAGTAGGCCTTCTGCGATTCCCCAGTAAGCAATGGGGCGACCAGTCCTGCCCACTGGGTTTTAGGCCCACCTTCCCTCTCAGCGGTCCGTTCAAACGTTAGCAGAAAGGCCTCTGGATCATCATCTGTAGTCATCTTAGACAGAAAGCGAGCCACATGGATGGCTGAAGGCTTGTCTCCAACATTATCAACGTTAGCAGGTGACCACTGTGCTATTGTCTCCACAACCTCAGACAAGGTTTTCCTATCTGCTTTTGCATCAGTGGCTAGCTGTTCAAACAGCCTCTGCGATTGCTCCTGTACGATAGCATTAGCTTGCTGTAGTGCAGCATTTGTTTTCTGCTGTTCAGCGTTTGCTTGCTGTTGTGCAGCGTTTGCTTGCTGTTGTGCAGCGTGGAGTGCAGCATTTGTTTTCTGCAGTGCAGCGTTTGTTTGCTGTTGCGCAGCGTTGGATATCATCAACTGTTTTAGGATTTCCTCCATGTTTAGTCACTCTAGGTACTGGCCTTTTAAGTAGTAACTTACTACAGCTGCCCGCTGAACTCCACCATATGTAACCTGGGGGACCGGTAGCAGGTACAAAGCTCCCTGCGATGGGCAGTTATTTAAGCACAGATACCAAATTCACTGAGGTAGTGACAAACAGTGCTGGGTTTATTTGTGTAAAATACAAGTCCATACACAGGTGCTGCACAGTCTTCCAGAAAACATATCAGCAAAAGTCCTAGCCGTGTCTCGGCTTTAACTATACCATACACCGGCCCTTACTACCAGGCTGAGCAAGCCTACCGCTTGTCAGTTTCTGTATAGAGTTTTAAAGCATTTTACCAACCTTTAGCTCCTCACAAGCCATCAAATGTCTGTGTGTCCCAGGCAGAGAGCAAAGGCTGTCTGCTCAGGTGAGCTTAAATTAGCCTGGGAAAGAGGACTAAGATCCGAACTGGATCATGTATCAGAGACCTCTGAATGTGTATGAGAGGAGCCTGGGAGACGTATAAATCCCGAACAAGACTTCTCCTGGCTCTCTCTGGGACGCTCTGCTACAACAGCTAAAGGAGGGTTGATTTGTGATCTTCGGTTCTGGGACCTCCTGAGATTTCCTGTAGTAAAGCTGTGGAAAGGAGTCATCCAGTTTGAGTCACCCCATGAGTGTATCCCGGTTGATCTATTTCAATACACACAGTCCGATACTGGTCATTATTTAGTGGAATTGTGGAGTTGGGTTGTGGAAGTCCCGCTGCGGATTCAACATCAGGATATCATTACTCTACAGGCTCTTTATAGCTTGCCTTCTGGTAAGCATATTATCCGTATGGTGGTGGATCACATCGTTGGTGTCATCAATTCACATAAGTCACTTATGTTTCATTGGACTTTACGTTATTAATTTACACAAGTCACTTACTCACCATTGGATTTTTGTATATGGACTTCACTGAACATTATTGTTATAGCACTATATATTTTTTCAATTATATTTTTTCAATAATATTTTTTCACTTATAGTCAAGCACACAGCGCAGCTTTTTTTCTGTCATTTCTATTTGGGTTGTGTATATCTCACATTTTTTAGCTGCTGCTAGTTTTTTATTCTCATTTGTTTATTATTATTGTTTAGATAATTGAGCGTGGTGTTTGCTTTGTAATTTTTCACCGAATCTATAATCTGCTGGCATTTTCGGTTAATAAACCAATTCCCGAAATAATTTGTCTGCCTGGGGGAGATACACAGTTTTTGTGCACCTTTGGTAGCGCATAGAATGTTGCTTCCCTCGGATGTTTATTGTTTAGATAGTTGTATGTGTCCTGATCTATGAGGCCTTGTTGGTAGCCTTCATTGATGATAGCTAGGTATTGCGTTTTAAATGTAGGAAGGCTCAAGGGAGAAATTTGTTTATACCAGTCCTTGTTGGACAGTATATCATAGCACATTGTTTCATATTTTAGTTTTGTCATTAGAACAACATTACCACCCTTGTCTGATGCCTTTATAACTAAATCCGGGTGATTACTCAATATCGTGATGGCCTGTTTCTGGGAAAAAGTGAGATTACTGTGATAAGGTGTGACCTGCATACGTTTAATGTCACTCACTACACCTATTAGAAAGGTCCAGATGTATGGATTGGTGGTCAAATCTGAAAATCTTTGTGACCTGGGTTTTAACTTATTGACCATGTTTGAGTCAGTGCATATTTCAGACACTGCTGCAGGTAAAGATTGTTCCTGTGATGCTTCCTGTAGATTGGTACCTGTTGGATTCAGAGTCTCGTTATTCTCTTCTAGGAGTAGCATCAAGTCACGGAGGGCTCGAAAGTCCGCCATTGTGTAGTGCTTAATGCTATCTGAGAATTTGCGTTCTTGTTTGGCTCTAACAGTATCTTGATCAAACATATATCTATATGTTAAGCCTCGTGCAAACATATAGATATTATCACGTACCTGGTAGAAGAGCCTAAATGGACGAGCAAGGCCTCCCTTACCACTCTGGCTCAGGGCCCCTGATAGAGTAAACAGGAGGCGCCGGAGAGCAGAGTCGCACGAGCGCCAGAAAGTCTTTGGTGGCAGCTGGTTGGCTAGTCCTGAGAGAGCCGGTGAAGACACAGGAGAGCTTCAGCAGAAGACCCACAGGTGGCAGCAGGTGCAGATGACAGAAGGCAGTAGCAAGGTCAGGCAGGCAGGGTCATACACGGCAGGCAGAAATGGGTACAGGGTTCAGGCAAGATCGTGGCCAGGAAGCAAGCCAGGTCAAACCGGGTCAGTGGTGCAGATGCCATGGAGGAGACAGGAGATAGGTCAGACGAGCCGGGTAGGTAACAGGTTAATCAGGACAAAGGTTCACAGAGACAGGATACACAGGAGCTGAAGACAAGGCAGCACCGAGCAAAGTCCTGGCTGGACTTAAATAGGTTAGCTTGGCTCCAACGCGGGTGCGCGCGTGGGTGCGTGCATTCGCCAGGGCGCCCAAGTGCCGTTGCACGTGAAGATGCGCGACGACCTCTGCTTGCACTCCCGTTCGCACATCTGTGCGCCATAGCCTGGTTCTTGTGCGCAACCAGAATACCCATTCTTCTGCGCCTCAGGGGACTTCTGGAAGGGTGAGACTGTCTGCTGGAGGGTGGATCCTGACATTGCCCCCCTCCAATGGGCAGCCTCCGGATGCCCAATTGAGCTAGTTTCTCTGGAATGCTTGGACCAGTCTTTGGGCATGGATATTGTCCTCTGGCTCCCATGAATTTTCCTCGGGTCCGTACCCCTTCCATTTGACCAAATACTGGACCTGATTCCCTCTCTTCCTGCAATCCATGATCGATTCGACTTTGTACTCCTCTTCCCCATTTACCATTACAGGTTCCGGAGGGTTACTATCCCGTTTGGGGAATGGATCCGGACAAACAGGCTTCAGCAGGGTTATGTGGAAGACTGGATTCTGAAGGAGTCTGGTAGTGCCAACTCATAGGCCACATTATTGATCCTTTTCTTCACCCTGAAGGGTCCCACAAACCTAGGGCCCAATTTTTTAGATGGACAGGCTAACTTCAGATTAGTTGTAGCTAACCAGACCTGAGCAGCAGGTTCCAAGATCAAATCTCCTTGTCTCTTATTATCAAAGGACCTTTTATAGTCCTCCTGGGCCTTAGCCATGGTCCTCTGTAACAACTGGTTGTTAGAATTGAAAAAATGTATTGTGTTCTGAACTGCCGGAACAGAGCATTCTGGTGCAGAGGTAGTCAGGAATGAAGGGTGGAACCCATAGTTAGCGAAGAATGGGGATTGTCTGATAGCAGAATGTTCTGAGTTGTTGTACGCAAACTCTGCCAGTGGCAATAGCGCCACCCAGTCATCCTGTGAGAAGGAGGAAAAGCAGCGTAAATACTGCTCCAGCGTTTGGTTGGTCCGTTCAGTTTGACCATTGGTCTGTGGATGGTATGCTGAAGAAAAGGAAAAGTCGATTTTCAGGGTCTCACACAGGGCTCTCCAAAATCTGGACGTAAATTGTACTCCGCGGTCAGATACAATATTGACAGGAAGTCTGTGTAGCCTCACAATCTCTTTAATGAAGATCTGCGCCGTCTCAGAGGCTGATGGGGTACCCTTCATGGGCAGGAAATGCGCCATCTTTGACAACCGATCAATGACTACAAAGATGGTGGAGCAGCCTTCAGAAGGGGGAAGTTCAACGATAAAATCCATAGAGATCATTTGCCAGGGTCTATCCGGGACTGGTAAGGGTCTCAACAGGCCCCAGGATCTCATCCTGCTAGTTTTATTTCTGGCGCAAGTGGGGCAGGCTTCAATGTATCTCTTGCAGTCTTCCTTTAAACAGGGCCACCAAAAGGTACGCTGTAAGAGTTCAGCTGTCTTGTGGACTCTGAAGTGTCCTGCAAGGGCACGGTCATGGCAGAGGCCCAAGGCGGAGACTCGTAAACCTTCAGGCACAAAGATTGTCATTCCCGAGGATGGCGGGATACCAATGGAGGCTTGCCTAATTTGTGACAAGAAATCTCCCTGTAACCAGAGGAAATTTCCGGGAGGAAGGATGGTGTCTGGAGGGGTTGGTTCTTCTGCCATGCCAAACATCCGAGACAGAGTGTCCGGCTTGGTGTTCTTGGATCCTGGCCTGTAAGTAATGTGAAAGAAGAAATCTCGTAAAGAAGAGTGCCCACCTGGCCTGCCGGGGTTTTAACCGTTTTGCGGCTCGCAGATACACTTTCAAGGCGGCAAGTTCAGGTTCGGTCAAGGGGAAGATCCGCCCGAAAGGTATTTTGGCCCCAGGGAGGAGCTCGATGGGGCAATCATATGGTCTATGTGGCGGGAGCGTCTCAGCCCCCTTTTTACTGAAAACATTGGCAAAGTCTCAGTAGGGTGCAGGAATAGAAGAACAAATCTCGGTATCGGAGTCCACACACAGCAGGGAAGACGGATGAAGGAACGGCTTGGGGAAGCAATGTTCCTGGCAGTAGAGAGAGGAGAACTTGATCTTTCCTGAATCCCAATGTATACAGGGATTATGTGCCTGAAACCATGGCATACCCAAGATGATAGGGAATAGAGGTGATGCTATGGCATCCAGGCATAACAGTTCCTTGTGGGTACTGGAAATGGTAGCAGATAAAACGGAACAGTCTCTTGGGTAACAGGACCGGATTTAATATGCGACCCATCTGCCAGGTGGATATAGAGTCCATGAGCCTTAGGCTGCAGGGGAATTTTATGTTGGAGAGCAAAAGTCAAATCTACAAAGCAGCTACAAGCCCCCGAATCCACGATGGCAGGTACCTGGATAACCCCCTCTGGAAGTTGCAGTGAAATCTGGACGGCCAGGTGAGAAGACTTGGGAAGAAGAGATGACTGGCTAGCAGAATCGAAGGTCAGACATCTTTGGATCTTGGCAAGACAGGATCTCACATAATGACCGTCTTTCCCACAATACAGACACAAGAGATTCTGCTGGCGGTGCAGGCGTTCCTCTGGAGAGAGAGATGTATGGGACATGCCGGACTGAGCGGGACTAGGTGGACCATGGTCTTGTGGCAACAACCCTAAAGGCTGAAATCGTCCAGCCGATCTCTCGGCCCTGCGTTCTCTCAAACGTCTATCAATTTGAATTGTCAGATTGATCAATGCTTCTAAGGATTCGGGTACCCCAACACGAGCCAGCTCATCCTTTAGGGGTTCGGATAACCCAAGTCCAAATTGATGACGGAGAGCAGCACTAGTCCATTCGACATCTGCACTCCAGCGTCTAAAGTCTGTTACATAGTTACATAGTTACATAGTAAGGTTAAATAAAGACACCAGTCTATCCAGTTCAACCTGAGTGAGTGTCTACAATTGTCCCTATCCCTGTACATTGCACACTCAAATTCGTCCCTACCCTCAAGGAGCCCACTATCCAAGGTCCCCATTCATATACTAAGGCCAATTTTGGACAGGAGCCAATTTACCTACCAGCATGTCTTTGGAGTGTGGGAGGAAACCGGAGAACCCGGAGGAAACCCACGCAGGCACAGGGAGAGCATGCAAACTCCAGGCAGGTAGTGTCATGGTTGGAATTCAAACCAGTGACCCTTTTTACTGCTAGGCGAGAGTGCTAACCACTACACCACTGTGCCGCCCTTCATAGTCCTCTGCAGCTCAGTGGCCTTGCTGGTGCGCATGCAGAGCAGATTCGGCTGTGGCAATTCGCAGAGGATCCTCGTAAAGTCTAGTCATAGTTGAGAAGAAAGAGGTCAGGCTTGACAAACAGGGGTCATCATGTTCTAGTAGACGGTGAGCCCAGGATTGAGGTTCACCCTGTAGGAGGGAAATCACATACCCTATTTTAGTGGTTTCATGAGAGAATGTCTGGGGTTGTAGTGAAAAGTAGAGAACACAGGCATTATGAAAAGTCCTGAACTTGCCACGATTGCCTGAGAACTTTTCTGGAGTAGGTACCCGGGGCTCAGATGACTGCATTACTAAGGCAGGTGCAGGAGAAAGTCCATGGATCCGTTCCTCAAGCTGGCTGTAATCTGTTTGTAGACTCTTGACCGTTTGGGAGAGTGCAGAGAGATGATGACACAGCTGTTCCACCTGGGAGGTTGCTCTAGCAAGGCCTCCCTTACCACTCTGGCTCAGGGCCCCTGATAGAGTAAACAGGAAGCGCCGGAGAGCAGAGTCGCACGAGCACCAGAAAGTCTTTGGTGGAAGCTGGTCAGCTAGTCCCGAGAGAGCTGGTGAAGACACAGGAGAGCTTCAGCAGAAGACCCACAGGTGGCAGCAGGTGCAGATTACAGCAGGCAGTAGCAAGGTCAGGCAGGTAGGCTCATACACGGCAGGCAGAAACGGGTACAGGGTTCAGGCAGGATCGTGGTCAGGAAGCAAGCCAGGTCAAACCGGATCAGTGGTGCAGGTGCCAGGGAGGAGACAGGAGATAGGTCACAGGACAAGCCGAGGTCGGTACAAGCAGAGTTCACGGGGTGGTCAGACGAGTCGGGTAGGTACACACATCTGTGCGCCATAGCCTGGGTTCTGTGCGCAACAGGAATGCCCATTCTTCTGCGCCTCAGGGGACTTCTGGAAGGGTGAGACTGTCTGCTGGCAGGTGGATCCTGACAGATATCCTTGATCAGTTTGTATTTGTCTAAATTGGTAGATGGATAAAAACTTAGCCCAAATTTTAGAACTTCTAACTCAGCATCTGAAAAATTGTATGGTGTCAGGTTTATCACATCAAGATCTAAGTTGGATACAAGCAAGGCTCCGCCATCTGAAAACTTGACGGTACTGTCACTGAATGTGCCAAGTGGGAATCCAATGTGGTTTGTCTAGTGAACATCTGAGTAGAGGTGGTTGGAGTTTGTTGGGAACCCAGAATGGGATAAGCCAGGGTTAGACATTGGTGGTATGTTAGATATAGGTAAATGTGATAAAGCATTAGTTAGAGATGGATTTGGTACAGAAGATGCTTTGGATGTCTGAGATTGTATATTAAGGATTTGGGCAGCCTGTTGAGCCACTCCCCCCATATATTTATTCTGTGACTTAGTCCACTATTTGAAGGATTTCCTGATGTCTGGGTGTGAGTTCTGGGTTATTTTTTGGTCCCCTTCCTTGATGGGTGGTCTGCCATTTGTATGCAAAACCCTCCATAAATGCCACTTTATACGAAAGACGGCTACAGCGCGGACGCTCCCTGACGGGAGGACGTCCCTGGACGTCCTCCTGTTTACTTCCACAATGCATCGGGGGGAAGTTCTGTGCTGGCCGTGTCCCTCGGACACAGCCAGTCACAGATCGCTGTAAACGCCCAATCACAGCGGCCGTTTACAGCGCGATCGGCGTGTCCAATGAGAGATGATCTCATATGTAAACATATGAGATCATCTCTCAGCGCCGCTCTCCCTCCTCACACAGAGACAGCATGTGAGGAGGAAGAGATGAACGGCTGCCATCTGTCCCCAGTGCCACCTGTCCCCAGTGTCATCTGTCCCCAGTGCCACCTGTCCCCAGTGCCATGTATAAGTGGCCTTCTGTCATCAGTGCCACGTCAGTGCCACGTGCCATCAGTGCTACATAGTGCCATCTGTCATCAGTGTCACGTGTCATCAGTGCCACATATTAGTGCCATCTGTCATCAGTGCCACATATTAGTGCCACCTGTCAGTGCCACGTGCCATCTGTTATCAGTGTCACGTGTCATCAATGCCACGTATCAGTGCCATCTGTCATCAGTGTCACGTGTCATCAGTGCCACGTATTAGTGCCATCTCTCATTAGTGCCACGTATTAGTGCCATCTCTCATCAGTGCCACGTATTGGTGCCACATGATATCAGTGCCACATATAAGTGCCATCTGTCATCAGTGTCATGTGTCATCAGTGCCCCGTATTAGTGGCATCTGTCATCAGTGCCACATCAGTGTCACGTGTCATCAGTGTCACGTGTCATTGTCCTGGTGCTCCAGGGCCTTCAAAAGTGTACTAGGTAGAACACGTGATGGGTCTCCCTGCATTTTGGGCCTCTCTAAGTGGCCAGGCTGTGTAAAAGTCCCACACATGTGGTATCGTAATACTCAGGAGGAGTAGCAGAATTTATTTTGGGGTGTCATTTGTGGTATACACATGCCATGTGAGAGAAATAACCTATTACAATGACAATTTTGTGGGGGGGGGGAAGAAATTCATTTTGCAAAAAATTGTGGGAAAAAATGACAACATCAAAAACCCGGGCCAGATCGGGAGTGCCAACCCAGATATCATAGATCAGTCTGTGTTCCAAAGGTTGCTCTTAGTCATTAGAAAGGATTAACTACAGTGGGTTGCATCCAACTAAATATAACAATATATATAGAGATTGAAATAGCATTCAAGAAGCATGGATGGAGGGGAGGGATACAGGGATTATATCAATGAATGTACCAATATTCGATCTTCAAGAGGTACAATCATACCTTATTTTTGAATAAAATATGTCTCATGGAGTGTGTAGCCAACTAGAGCAACGTTCCCGTATTGTGCGATGGAGCTGTGTCCAAACGTGATCATATTGGAAACTGTCCTGTAATTTTCATCCTCATGGCCACTGTCTGAAAAGAGAACATCACAAGGTTGTCACAATCCAAACAGAGAAGCCAAAAAATAGTCCATGAATAAGAATGGTAAATAAATGTCTGCAGACCACCAGAGTAATGGTCCAGAGATCACAGCCATATATGCAAAGTTGTATTTCCAAGAGTAGTAAGTTACTTGCCATTGTAAGTGGAACGGAGATGTAAAGACTGTCAGCTGCAATGCCAGAGAGACTGACAACTTGCTAGTGTCTGCCTTTTATATTAGTGTTTCTATTGTTGGTCAGTTTGGATCAGCTGGTACAATCGTGGACCATCACCTGATCCCAACTGGCACCAAAAGTAGACCTATCCAAAAGGTGTATCGCCGTGGTATCAGACGTCACCATGGCGATAGTTGGATCATGTGGCACGGCTTTACAATGCGGTCTGTGTCATCACACAAGCGCCGCGCAGTGTAGTGATCTTTCCAAAAGGTGTATCGCCATGGTATCAAACGTCACCATGGCGATAGTGGATCATGTGATGCGGCTTTACCATGTGGTCTGTGTCATCGCGCAAGCGTCGCGCAGCTTATCGATGTCACATGGTGCGATTGCATCATCGCGCGACGACGCGCAATGGCACACATTACATACTAATAATTTATGGGGCACTCTAGTGGCCAGATACTGCATTGGAGCATAAAGCCCATACAAAGACAGGGAAAAATACAACAAAATGACACTGGGCAAGGCCAATACAATAGAACATGTGAGCATCTAAAAAAAATCCAGATTCCATACAGAGACATGCAAAAATGCCACCCAATAACATAAGGCCAAGCAAATGAAAATAGAGCATGGGAGCACAGTAGATCCAGATTCCGGGGTAGAACCCCCCAGGGTGGCCCCAGCGAATGCATCTAAAGAATCAAAATGACAAACCCCATCACCCCAAAAAGGGGGGAGACAAATCAGGTGCCAAGGAAAAACACAGATAATCTTTGAGTCTTAATCAGAAATTGTATAGAAAGATTGAAATCAGTCTGATCCTAAAACCTATGAAAATAGTATCAATGTTATTAGGGATACATAGAGTAAATCAACTTGTATTTTAGTAGATCATGGTAGTTCAGGACCCCCTGAGACAAAACCCTCCAAAAAGGGTTTGAAGGTGATCATCTCATTGAGGCCTGGAAAAGTTGTAGCGTTTAATCTAGAAATCCACCGTTGTTCTCTCTATAATAAAGTTTTATTCCAATCCCCCCCCCCCACCCCCCCCCCCCCCCCCCTTATTCCTAGATGTACTCTGTTGAGTACAAAGAATTTGATATGGGGGAAGATGCCACCATGGAAACATGAGGTATGGCGTATGGCGACCCAGCGGTAAATCTGGGTTGCATGTCTTCATGCTAGCGATATGCCGATATGCTCTACGCCATAGTTTGTTTTTTGTTTTACCGACGTAGAAGCATTGGCATTAGCATTGTAGTAGGTAGACTACTCCCAAGGTTTTGCAATTTGCATAGTGCCTTGGGGTAAACATCACTTTATTGGGAAGCAATTTGCGTTCGGTGATGTCCATATACTGGCAGTATGGACAACCATCGCATTTAAAAAGGTACCAGGTCTCTGACATGGGTCTTTTGAGCCACCCTTAAATTCACCGGAGACAGGTTTATCTCGTAGTGAACTTGCTCTAAGAAAAGTCAAAGCTGGGCGTTCTGGCAATATAGGCCCCACTGTGGGATCCAAAGCCAGAACATGCCAGTATTTTTGTACAATATTTTTGAAAAGTTCCTGTTGATTTGAGAAGCGAGTGATAATCCGAATCTGGTTATCATCGCCTTTCAATGTTTTAGCACCTTTTAGCCTTTTTAAGAATTATTTTTGAGCATCCTCGTACGAGGAGTCTCATCCTCAAATTGTCAGCCTCTCTTTTAAACGTAACCTCATCAGAGCAGTTTCGTCTTACCCGTAAGTACTGTCCGAAAGGTATTGATCAAATTAAATTTTTGGGATGAAAAATGGTAGCATGTAAAATGCCATTTCCAGCAGTTGGTTTTCTATATAAACTACTGGTTATCATAATGTGTCATCTTTATGAATATAAATATCCAAAAATTCAATTTGGCTAATGTTTGATGTCATAGTGAAGGTAAGGTTGAAAGCATTGACATTACGTTTTTGCACAAAAGCCTGAAGCAATTCATCTGGGCCACTCCAGATCAAAAAAAACATCATCAATATAACAGAACCAGATGATCACATGGTCCAAAAAGGAAACCAGGTGGTCCGATGTATTGATCATACGTTCCCATTCCCCCAGGTACAGATTGGCGTAGGTAGGGGCACAACAAGTGCCCATTGCTACACCCTGTACCTGGAGGAAATGGGAACCGTTGAAGGCAAAGTAGTTGTGATTTAAGACAAAGTCCAGAGCCTCAACCATGTAATCATTGACTTTTCTTTCAAATCTACTCTTTTCTGACAGAATTATTTTTATACAGGCCAAACCTTTGTCATGTGGGATGGAACTATATAATGCTTCCACATCGATTGCCACTAGTATGGAATTGGGTGGAACTTGCAGTCCACTGGATTGCAGCTGACAGACTTCACATCTCCGTTCCACTTACAATGGCAAGTAATTGCACAATACGGGAACATTGCTCTGGTTGGCTAAACCCTCCATGAGACATATTTTATTAAAAAAATAAGGTATGATTGTACCTCTTGAAGATCGAATATTGGTACATTCGTTGATATAATCCCTGTATCCCTCCCCTCCATCCATGCTTCTTGAATGCTATTTCAATATCTATATATATTGTTATATTTAGTTGGACGCAACCCACTGTAGTTAATCCTCTCTAATGACTAAGAGGAACCTTGCGAACACAGACTGATCTATGATATCTGGGTTGGCACTCCTGATCTGGCCCGGACAGATACCTCAATCCCAGTACTCGAATGTCTTTCTGCTGCTGGTGAAATTGTTTTTATGTTTGGGGGTCAGTATTTTCAGCTGTTTAAATGAATCTCGGACAAAATTTTACTATTGAATGCACAATGATACTCTGTGCATGACTTTGATGTTGCATATTTTACTATTCTCATAGATTCACAGCATTTGGAGTGTTGAAGGCCGCATGGTCCCTGAGGAAGATGCACACGATATATGTGTAATTGAAACACGTCGACATCCATTTGCGAGCCTCCTTCCTTCCTCCAGCTGGTTTCCCTACTTACCTCCCATACATATGTTTTTATCATTGGCTATATATGTTTCATGTTGTAATGTATGTATTGCACAATACATTTTGTAATTTTTATACTCATTACTGCCTGACGTCCATTTAAAGTCCCATAAAACCCCTCTTTCATATTACACTTTTAAAGGCCCTGAAACACCAGGAAAATGGAATTACCCACAAAATAACCCCGTTTTGGAAAGCAAACACCCAAAGCTGGTGAGAGCTACTTGGTACTCTGATGGATTGGTGACAGGTACTCTTTATTGGCGATAAAGAGCCAATTTCATTGGCTCTTTAACGTGGTCGAGGATGAGCTGTGTCAGGGTGACAAGCCTCGTCCCCAATCGCCATTATGTGTGCCCCTAGGGCAGTGGACACAGCCAGTCACGTGGTAAAGAGACATTTTTATTTGCTCTTTACAATTATCTGGGATGGGCTGTGTCCCGAGGGACACGCCTTATCCCTGGTCGCTGTGCTACGGGCCCCCGGAGGCCCGCATGATCGGCAAGAACGGGAGGACTTCATATGGCGTCCACCCAGGATGGGAGGGTGTTCCTGCCGGTGTCATATTACTATGGGCCGGTATGGAACTGGTTAAAGAGGTTGTAACCCTAAAGAAAAAAATATCCTGTTCCTTTAAAGCATGTTAAACAGCATAGTGCTGTGTAATTTGTCCCTTTCTATGCTGTAAAATACCTTGTTGATCCTGCCTGTTCCTGTGTCCCTTATGCGAACTGACCACGGTAATCATGGCTGCTGATCCATAATACCATAGTCAGTTTATGTGCCCATGTCATCACGCTGTGTTAGAGTCTCTCCTCTCTCCCCCTCCCTCCCTGCCTGTCAGTACCTAGTGTGTGAGTGATCTCCAAACCCGCCCCTCCCCTCTCTCCTGCTGCTATTTGTGTGGCAGTAAAGTCAGTGAGTACCATTACTGTTAGCCCCTCTGTTATTAAAAGGTATATTACACATGTGTCAATGTTTTTTTAAATGATGTTGCCAACTACCTTATTTTAGAGCACCGCTGTGCGGTCACATGACCTCCCGCCGCCCTTCTAAGGACTACAGCAAGAGGGGCTGAGCGGCAGTGTTGGTCATCTTACTTTAAAAAAGTAATTAGTTAAGTTACAAATTACTTCTCCCAAAAAAGTAATTGAGTTAGTAACTCAGTTACTACATTGGAAAAGTAATTAGTTACTCAGCAAAGTAACTGACTTTTTTTTTTAATATTCTTAGGGGCGGGTCTAGTATTACTGTAAGCAAGGGGCGCGTTCCCCCCTGCACGTCTATTTCCCCTCTGTACCCCCCTGCACGTCTGTTCCCCCCAACACATATATCTGTTTCCCCTCTGTACCCCACTACACATCTGTCCCCCCCCCACACACATATATCTGTTCCCCCCTCTGTACCCCACTACACATCTGCCCCCCCCACACACATATATCTGTTCCCCCTCTGTACATCTGTCCCCCCCAAACTCACGGATCGGATCATTTTTCGGATCAGCAAATAATAATTGAATTTGCAAAAAATTACACCACCATAAAGCCCCCGCTGTAATATCCACATCATCTCCCCCACTGTAATATCCACGTCATCTCCCCAACTGTAATATTGTCTGAGTATGGCTGGGTACGGCTGAGCATGGCTGGGTATTACCGTGTATTGCAGAGTATGGCTGGGTATTAATGTGTATTGCAGAGTATGGCTGGGTATTACCGAGTATTGCAGAGTATTGGCAGGGTGTTGCAGAGTATTGGCAGGGTGTTGCAGAGTATTGGCATGGTGTTGCAGAGTATTGGCATGGTGTTGCAGAGTATTGGCATGGTGTTGCAGGGTGTTGCAGAGTATTGGCAGGGTGTTGCAGAGTATTGGCAGGGTGTTGCAGAGTATTGGCATGGTGTTGCAGAGTATTGGCAGTGTATTGCCGAGTATTGGCAGCATATTGCAGAGTATTGACAGTGTATTGCAGAGTATTGGCATGGTGTTGCAGAGTATTGGCATGGTGTCGCAGAGTATTGGCAGTGTATTGCATGGTGTTGCAGAGTATTGGCAGCGTATTGCAGAGTATTGGCAGCGTGTTGCAGAGTATTGGCATAGTGTTGCAGAGTATTGGCATGGTGTTGCAGAGTATTGGCATGGTGTTGCAGAGTATTGGCAGCGTATTGGCAGCGTATTGCAGAGTATTGGCAGTGTGTTGCAGAGTATTGGCAGTGTGTTGCAGAGTATTGGCAGCGTGTTGCAGAGTATTGGCAGCGTGTTGCAGAGTATTGGCAGCATGTTGCAGAGTATTGGCAGCGTATTGCAGAGTATTGGCAGCCGATCTCTCCCCTCCACTGTACAGATCTGTACACAGAGGGGAGAGAGGAACCGGCATCAACTCGGTTTGTTTAGAAGTGATCGCTCCGTCATTTGACGGAGCAATCACATTGTAAATGGCCGACGGGTGCACCAAGATGACCGCCGCTCCGGAGCTAGGCGGGAGCCACGGCCGACGGGTGCACCAAGATGGGCGCCGCTCCGGAGCTAGGCCGAAGCTGTGGCCTTTCCGCGGCGGGTAATTTCGGTAACGCCGCCCCAGTAATGGGAACGGCGTTACCGCGAGGGGAAGAGTAATCAGTCAGATTACTCGTTACCCTCTAAAGTAATGGCGTTACGTAACGCTGTTTACTTTAATTGCGTTAGGTACATCACTGCTGAGCGGACTGCACAGCCGTTGCGTGACCAGCTGACATCATAGAGGAATCTCAGCCCCTCCTGCTGTATTCCTTAAATCGGGGGAGGAGAGTGGCGGGAGGTCACATGACCGCACAGCGGTGCTCTTAAATAAGGTATGTTGTGGAAATTATATTGTATAAAATTTATGTGGACATTTTATTCTAGGATGTATGTTTTTATAGATTGTCATCTGTCTCCCTGTGTCTGATTTAATCGAGGAGCACTCTAGCAGAGCGCACTTGGGTTGAATAGAGATCAGTGGTAGTATGAAAACCTTCTCATGGGATTTAAGACATGTTCTCTGTGTCTGTGGATGTTTGTCGGTTTGTAGGTACCAAGCGCAATGCGCTGGGCTTCTTGCCTTCAAATGACTATACGCATTAGAGAAGCGAAGTCCGCATAATGAGAGAAACATATTATTTTATCTCTGTGTGGCTACGTTATCCCTTTTGGATACATATCTGCTTTAATAAGAGGACATTTGCATCCGCCTTGTTAATATACTCGTACCGTATATTAACAACATCAGTGACAATGTCCCTGCAGATTGTCTCAAGCCTGTAAGAACCAATTGTCAGGAACGGTGCTATTACCTGGATCGCCTGCTGGTGTCACTGTTTCCTTCGGCATCAAGGGGTGCAGTTCCGGTGGCCACCAGCAGGGGTCTCCCAGCCGATGGACATTGGCAGGAATAGTGTTATTACCTGGATCGCCTGCTGGTGTCACTACTTCCTTCAGCATCAAAGGGTGCAGTTCTGGTGGCCACCAGCGGGGGTCTCCCAGCAGATGGACATTCTAGGAATCAAGCTACACCTGTTGTGGATCTGCTGGGTATATAAGCCTGTCCTTCACTGAGGTTCAGTGCTTCAGTATTCCGTTCTGTAGCCTTGTCTTGCCTGTTCTGAAACCTGATCCTGGACCCGAAACCTGTACCTGTAACCTGACCCTTTATCCGCTTCCTGCCCTGTCCTGGATGTTGTCCCCCTTACCTGGTTCCTGAGACCCGTCCCCTGATTCCTGCCTTGATGCTCCCTTGCTTCCTGTTTCCCCCTTGGTCTCTCCTCCCTGCCTTGTGTATATATATGTGTATATATATATGTTCCATTTTCTTGAGTGTGTTGTTAGTTAGTTAGTTAGATTAGGGCTTGGGGGTTTGCTGTGTTATTTGTGTTCTTGCTTGTTTGTGGTTGCTGTGTTCACGTGTGTCTTTATTATTAATAAATATATATCTTTATCACTACCTTTGGAGCCTGATTCCTTTAGTGCAGCCCATCGATCTGTTCACTAGTGTTGGATGCCTGTGTTCAGGCTCCTTTCATGACACCAATAGAATGAGCTTAATAAATACTGTTCAATTTGAACAGTATTTACTGGGCTGCATACTGACTAAAGAGGGGACCTGCGCACTTCCTCCCATGAGTGCCCTCCCCTTTTACTGCATGTAACTTCCTGTGATGTCATTTTGTATTGTGGTAGTGTCTGGCAGTTGGAGGCAGGCACTTCCTGTTTGTGAAAGCTTTTGTGATAATAAAAAGGCCATGCTGGGGAGGGTGGCCAAGGATGGCTGGCTGACCAGGCAAAGATGAGGCTGTAAGAATACTTGCTGTTGATGGCTGTTTACTGGGCAATGGGGAACCAGGGGCTTAGATGGAATGCTTGGCTGGTGAGGTTTGGATGCTATGCTGAGAGGATGACGTGAATCTGCTGGTAATGTCTGTTTTTGGGAGCTGGGGATCCAGGGAGGCATACGATCAGAGGGCGCATTATATCATAAGATTGAAAGGCGCTTATTAGCGCAAGAGTGTGGCGAAATATCCACGACAGGTATTTAGCAGAATTATTTAAAAAAAACATTGACACTGTGTATTATACCTTGTTATAACAGAGGGGCTGGCAATAATGGTACTCACTGACTTTAAAACCTCTTTAATACAAATGACTCAGACATGTATGAAACCAATTTCAAACTCCTGAGAACTACAGGCAAAGATATCCATATGTGGACAAACCTGAGCATCAAATGCATGGGCAGAATTAATGTGAATGTAGCGCTACCTCTGTAGGAGCCGCTGGTGAATAGCGATCCCCCACCCTGCACAGCCAGGCACGAATTTCCACAGCACCTTGAGTCCAACAGTCCAACAACTTTGTTTTATTTATTAGGGGAATTCTAACTTGGATGGGGATAGGGATATTATGGGATGCCCACTTGACTCATCAGCAAAAGGAATTCTTCAGGGACATAACTATATACAGTCCATATATACACTCCTCTTCTGCCTCCTGCACAAATCAGATCCAGTAATAGAACTTTGCAGGCAGGGACCGCAGGCCCCTTTGGTGTTTACGAAAAGTCCCAGTGTCCAGCTACCTTTCTGTGGCTACTGATCCCTGCACCACCTCTTTAGACTGCCACTCTCCAGTCCTCTCAGGCTGTCTCTCAGTCCTCCCTGACTGTCTCACTCACCAACCACCCAGCTGTCTTCTCCCTGGAGATTTCCTAGATGTGCCTGCTTGCTCCTGCTGTCATCACACCTGCTCCTGTGTCACTAGACAGGACTCCTCCTTGTGTTTTCAGAGGATCCCTCCTGCACCCGAGCCCCAGACCCGAGGTCACCCCCCCCCCCCCAGACTAGGGGGCTACCCTCAAGGGCCTCCGACAGCTTCCTCGGCACTCAATCTCAAGCTTCTACCCAAACTCCCCTGCCCCTGCTGGCCTGACCCTAAGTATTTAATAGGCCCCCCCCCCCTGCCAGTCCATTTGGCCGGGATTGGCTAGGGCCCTCATCAACACTCCAGGCAGCTCCTCCTAACCACCCTCCCATTCTTCTGAAAGTTTGTGGAAACTTAAAGCAAGTAGGGGGAGGTATCAGAGATGCTGCCTGATGAGTCATTCCAGCCTCCCTGGATCACTCACCCTGACCCAGATTCAAACACACAGGCTTGGCTGCCAGACAAAATAGAAAAAATTAGAGTTACGCTTACCGGTAACGTCTTTTCCTGTAGTCTTTCAGGACAGCCACTATGAGATAGTTTCCTCCTCTTTTTCTAGGAAACACTGCGCCAGCCCATAAATTCTTACTTCCACTGCCGGAGCTCAGTTTTTTCAAGATCACCTCCGGCCAGCTGGGGAGACAAAAGAACACATTAATAACATACTATCAAATATCATTATCATGCTGCGTTCTGGTCTTTTATAAGACCCCCCAAAGTTTTGGGTGGGTAACTAGGGCTGTCCTCAAAGACTACAGGAAAAGACGTTACCGGTAAGCGTAACTCTAATTTTCTCTTTTCGTCATTCAGGACAGCCACTATGAGAGGATAATCGAGCACTTACCAACTAGGGTGGGACTACAGCTTGCAAAACCTTTCGCCCAAAGGCTTGCACCCCTGCCGACACCAGGTCCACTCTGAAATGTTTTACGAAAGTGGAGTAGCTGGACCATGTTGCTGCCCTGCATATTTGTTCTGGCGTTGCTCCAGCCCTCTCTGCCTGGGAAGTTGCCATGGCTCTGGTAGAGTGTGCCTTTATACTCGTAGGGATCTCCTTCCCTGCTAATGCATATGCCTGACTAATGGTTAATCTAAGCCATCTAAGCCATCTGGCAATAGTGCGTCGAGACGCTCTGAATCCCTTTCTGGCCCCAGAAAACAAAACAAATAAAGAGTCTGACTTTCTTACTGTCTTGGTCAGCTCTAGGGATGGGCCCGGTGTTCGATTCGAACCCATGTTCGAATCGAACATCGGCCGTTCGTCCGCTCGTCGAGGGCAGAACTCTGAGGGCCATTCGCATCAAATTCGTGTGATGCGAACGGTCCACAATGCATTGCGCCAGTCGCAGTGCATTGCTGGCTGATGATTGGCCAAGCATGCATTGTGACCCCGCATGCTTGGCCAATCATAGAGCCAGCAGCGAGGAGAGCAATAATTGGCCACAGGCAGGATGCCTGTGGCCAATTATAGCTCAGGGGGTTTAGTACATGCCCCACACTATATAAGGCCGCCACTCGTGTAGTGTGTTCCGGCGTTGAGGGAAAGAGTATTGCTAGGCAGGGACAGTGTACTGTACACTAACACTATATTTGAATCATTTCTGTGTGGGGAAAGTGTAGGGATAGAGGAAAAATAGGCAGGGATAGTGTGTTCTTCTCAGGCATTTGTGTGTGGGGAAAGTGATGTTCTCTACCAATCCAACCATCTGCAGGAGTTAGTGTGTGTGTGCTGTGTGAGTCTAGCACAGCACACTAAACCACCTCACCCTGTATCTGCCCTTCTGTCATCTAAGACAGCCATCTGCAGGAGTTAGTGTGTGTGTGCTGTGTGAGTCTAGCAGTCTAGCATACTGCTGTTCAGAGTATATAGGGTTGTAGGTATAGGGTTTTATTCTGGGTGCGGGGTTCCCCTTAATATCCATACAAGACCCAAAGGGGCTGGTAATGGGCTGGGGGGGGGGGGGGGGGTGATGGGGTAGCCATGCCATTTTTCTCAAAGATTTTCATCCATATTGCCAGGACAAGACATGACATTAAAGCCGCAAGCAGTTTTAAATGGCTTATTTTTTTCCTTTACAAATGTCATTTTTTGCAGGGACAGTTCTAAACACGGGAAACACATGCTACTTCACAGGCATACTTTAGACACCCCCCAGGTACCATATTTAAAGTAATATTTCACTTTTTTCTTCACTTTATGCATCATTAAAATGACTGCTCCAGAAAAAACGTCTGTTTTTAAAACTTCTTTTTGCATTGATATATGTCCCCTGGGGCAGGACCCGGGTCCCCAAACCTGTTTTATGACAATAACATGCATATTGGCCGTTATAATTAGCACTTTAGATTTCGAACGTTCGCGTCCATTGTAACTAATAGGGTTCTAACGTTCGCGCAAACTTTCGGTCCGTTCGCAGGTTCTGGTGTGAACCGAACCCGGGGGTGTTCGGCTCATCCCTAGTCAGCTCTAGGTACTGCAGGATACACATCTCCTTACATCCAGAAAATTTAACTTCAATTCCCCTTCTCCTGAGGGGTTTGGACAAAATGAAGGTAAGACTTCTTCCTGGCTTCTGTGAAATCCGGAAGCCACTTTAGGCAAAAATGCCAGATCAGTCTTGAGAACTATCCGATCTGGAAAAATAAAGCAAAAAGGGGGTCTAATTGATAAAGCCTCAATCTCGCTGACCCTCCCTCACTGCTACTAAAAATACTGTCTTTAACCACTTTCAGACCGGACCAATTTGCAGCCAAAGGACCAGGCCCCTTTCTGCGATTCGGCACTGCGTCGCTTTAACTGACAATTGCGCGGTCGTGCGACGCTGCTCCCAAACAAAATTGACGTCCTTTTTTTCCCACAAATAGAGCTTTCTTTTGGTGGTATTTGATCGCCCCTGCGGTTTTTATTTTTTGCGATATAAACCAAAAAGAGCAACAATTTTGAAAAAAACGCATTCTTTTTTATTTTTTGCTATAATAAATATCCCCCAAAAATATATAAAAAAACGTTTTTTTTCCTCAGTTTAGTCCGATACGTATTCTTCTACATATTTTTGGTAAAAAAAATCGCAATAAGCGATTATTGATTGGTTTGCGCAGAAGTTATAGCGTTTACAAGATAGGGGATAGTTTTATAGCATTTTTATTAATAATTTTTTTTTATTATTAGTAATGGCGGCAATCAGCGATTTTTATTGTGACTGCGACATTATGGCTGACACATTGGACATTTTTGACACATTTTTGGGACCATTGTCATTTATACAGCAATCAATGCTATTTAAATGCATTGATTCCTGTGTAAATGGCACTGGCAGTGAAGGGGTTAACCACTAGGTGGCAGTGTAGGGGTTAAGTATGCCTAGAGGTGTGTTTCTTACTGTGGGGGGGGGGGGGGGGGCGTGGCTGTCAGCTAGTGAATGCTGATCTCTGCTCCAATCACATTTTGTTCCCCCATGCCCTTGTACCTAATGTAATGGAGTGTCAGGGGTTTCTTATCCTCCTGTATACCGAGGGTTGTGTAAATTGCCCCTGGGAGGTCCTCTACTTCATCTAAGGACAGTTTATATCTAGAGGTTTTCCTGGACTCCCCGTCCTGGTCCTCTCCCTCTGATTCCTCCTGGGAGTCAGAGGTGCCACTGTCTGGTTTCCTTTGCTATACCTCGGAAGGACCTGAAACTTCCTCTGCCATAACTGTAGTAGCAGGTTTGGCAGGTGCAGAGCCCTGAGCCTGTGGATGTGGTTGTATCCTGCGGAGTGGTATAGAGGGAAGTTGAAACTTTTCAAAAAGAGTTTTAAAAGATGAAAAGGTGGATGGGATCTCCTTTACAGAGGCTGCCAATACAGACTGTTGTTCAGATTCCCTTTCCCTAACCAGGGAGTCTATGCAGTGTCTCTACAGGAGGCACACTTCCTTTTAGGCCCCTTTCACATATGCAGACCATTCAGATCTGCCTGACAGTTTTTTCAGGCGGACCTGAACGGGCACTCCATGCACCTCTATGGAGCGTCGGATGTCAGCGTTGACATGTCCGCTGACATCCGATCCACAAAATCCAGACGGATGCAAACCCTAATTTCCATCATTCTGGCGGAATGGATCGGATGAAAATGGACAGGCGGTCCGTAATCATCCGATCCCCCCATAGGGGAGAGCGGAGCTCTGACAGGTCCATCCCTGCACAGAGTGCAGAGGCAGACTTGTCATCTGCCGGCTCAGCGGGGATCAATGGAGTGATCCCCGCTGAGCAAGCGGAGGAGAGAAAACGGACAGCCCCGTGTGAAAGGGGCCATAGAGCTATGAGTTGATTTTGTCTTTTCTGTAGCTTTCTGAAATACATGTACCATATATACTCGAGTATAAGCCAAGATTTTCAGCCCTTTTTTTTGGGCTGAAAGTACCCCCCTCGGCTTATACTCGAGACGCCGCCATCTGCCTACCTGATCAGTGTGTCATGTAGACGGCGGCCTTGGCAATGTTAGGCGGAACACTCTATTTCCCAGCAGTCAGTGTTCCGCCTATCACGGACATCATCTCACCCTCGTCCGTGGTATGAGGATGAGCAAATGTCCGTGATAGGCGGAACACTGACTGCTGGGAAATTGAGTGTTCCGCCTATCACAGACAAGGAGGAGGTGCGGCTTTTGAATACAGTTATGGCCGCCGTATGTTCCGGTAATTATTGCACGCCGATCGGTGCTAATGCGAGGGACAAGGAGGCTGCAGAGGGAAAAGGAGGCTGCAGAGGGACACTGACGCAGAAGAGGGACACCTAGGCTGAAGAGGGACACAGACGCTGCAGAAGGACACAGAGACTGCAGAACAGGACACAGGTAGGCTGTGACCCTCTTTTCCACTTACAGTAGCTGTTGCATTTCTCACCCTCGGCTTATACTTGGGTCAATAAGTTTTCCCAGTTTTTTTGTGGTAAATTAGGGGCCTCTGCTTATATTCGGGTCGACCTATATAGTATATACGGTACCAAAAAATGCAGAAAAAAATATTACTTTTAAGCAAACAGTAAACAACCCTGGGAGTGCACTAAACCCACCTCCTGAGGGATCTGAGCCTCCCCCCGACCACCCAGGGGGTTTGCCTCTCCCATAGATAGGAACCATACATGGAGGGGCAATCCTGGATAGTGAGGACCCTTCCCCATGGTGCCCTTACCTTAGAAAGGCTGGAGGTAATTTCAGTGTGAGTCGTAGCGTCTGCCTCCGACATGACTGCAGGTGGTTGCCTCTAGTGAATCTCACGCTGCCTGTGCGCTTTCCCGACTCTCTCCAGCCTGTACCCGGCCCCCTATCAGCTCAGCGACCCGGACCCAGAAGTCGCGGGTCAAAGGAAAATAGTCTGCTCTCTGCTGGAAATGACGTCACCCGCTGGTCCCAAAAAAAAAAAAAATGTGGCCTATATGGCGTACATATGTCGCCTTGGTATATGTCGCCGCGCTGCGGCCCTGTGGACGCGATAGGGGTCCCCTGCATCCTGATACCGTGCTTGACAAGGAAGGGGTGGCTTCTGCTGCAGGTATGTACCGCTCTTTTTCTCCCTGGAAGGCCCTGCTTCCCTAGGCCACAACCTCCCTGACTGCTTTAGCCTTGTCCCATGCACAGTGTCTCCCCACCTGAGGAAAGAATTTATGGGCTGGCGAAGTGTTTCTAGAGGAATAGGGGGAGACGATCTCTCATAGTGGCTGTCCTGAATGACGAAAAGGGAAAACACTATCACACTAGCACACTAAAGCTAGATACACACTATACAACTTTTGTTGTTAGATTTCCTTTAGATTTACCTAGGCCAAGGGCCTGCCTGATTACTGTCAGAACCTTCAGCACGAACACGGAGCAGCACAGTAGTGACATCACCAAATCTCCTCAGACTAGATGTCACAGGCCACAGTGCCTATCACACTGCAGGTATACAGTTATGAGGTTGTAGGCACAGGGGTACCTAGTCATCATAAATTAACCACTTGCCGACCGCGCTATAGCCGAATGACAACTGCAGCGCTGCAAGCTAGTTCTGGAACGCCGTCATATGACGGCTTCCCATGCCCGCACGCGCCCCCAAACACTGCTGATCACAGATTGAGGTAAAGAGCCAATCAGCGGCACTCCTTTCCAGCCAGTTATCGGCACTCCTTTCCTCATGATGACAGTGTCCTAATTATCAGTGCAGTCCCAACAGTGCGCGCCAGTGCTGCCAATCAGTGCCCATCAGTGTTTCCTCATCAGTGTCACCTATCAGTGCTGCCTAGGGTTGGTGTCACCTGGTGCGGTAAAATATGGTGTCACTCAGCCAAGCCACCACCGCTCCCCCCCGCCTCCCAATTTTTTTTGCCCAACACTGTCAAAATTAACCCTGCTCTAGGGAAAGCCAGCAGTGCAATATATAGGGATCTCTATGAGGTCAGGGCAGACAGTGCAGTGTATTAGGTATGAAATTTGGCAAATGTGGCAATGGAGGGGGGAGGAGGCGAACAAGCGTAGCTTCCCCTTTTAGGTGGAGCTCCGCTTTAATAGAAACGACAGCAGGGAATATAATTTCACTCTGGGCACAGTGAATATCCACAATCTTTAAGATATAGGGGAGATTGTGAATATCCACAATCTTTAAGATATGCAATATGGCTAACCTAATGCAAAGAGCCTGGGCCCAGTCTCTCATGCCCCCCCCCCCACCTCCCCCAACTTACCAAGCCCCTGGTTCTACCTGCTTCTTCTATCTGGGGGTCCTTGTTCAATGTGCAGTCCTTCTCCTGGGGGGATCCTCAAGAGCTGGGAGCTCAGGGACCATACAGAAGCTGAGCTCCTCTAAAACCTCCTCCCCTCCTTTTACTTCCTCCTGGGCACTGAGTTGGGCAGCCGGCTGAGGAGCAGTAGGAGAACTTTTAACCACCTTCAGAAGTATTCTTCAGCCGTATGTTCAGATGAATACATTAAAGTCCCAGTCTGTTCTATATCAATCTGCCGGGGCTTTAATGTATTTATCTGGACATGCAGCTGTAGAATACTCTTGAAGGTGGTAACAAAGTTTCCTTTCTGCATTCCCCCCCGCGCACACTTGTTATCCGTACCCATAATTTGGGAGTCACCTCTCTGCCTCCGCTCCCCTGGCCATACCCCCACACATCACACCAGCTCATAAATCAAGGTAGGATTCAGTGCAGCCATGGGCTATGCTGCCCAGATAGTTGCGCTATCACTTCCAAATACACGAAGCAGGATGGACTTCTGTATTTAGAAGTGACAGCAGTGAGAGCCTGAGAGGAAAGCACACACAGGTCTAGAGCCGGAGGCATTCTGTTTAGACAAAAGCTCTGCCTCCCCCTCGCCACCCTCGGGATGGTGTCACCCCCCTGGCGGGTGTCAACGGGTGTGGTCCGCACCCCCCGCACCCCCAAAGGAACGCCTACCAGTGGCCATCAGTGCTGCCAAACAGTGCCCATCAGTGCCTCCTCATCAGTATCACCTATCAGTGCTGCCTACCAGTGTCAACTATCAATGCAGCCTCATCAGTGCCCACCAGTGCTGCCTCATCAGTGCCCACCAGTGCTGCCTTATCAGCGCACATCAGTGAAGGGGGAAAATTACATGTTTGCAAAATTTTATAACAAACTATGAAAAAGTTTGTCTGTTTTCAAAATTTTCGGTCTTTATTGGTTTATTTAAAAAATCCAGTGGTGATTAATTACGTGTAATAATATTTGTGTAAAAAAAATGAAAAAAATTTGTTTGGGTATACTGTTGTATGACCGCGCAATTCTCATTCAAAGTGTGACAGCGCTAAAAGCTGAAAATTGGTCTGGGTAGGAGGGTGAAAGTGCCCAGTATTGAAGTGGTTAAAAATAAACCTTTTGCCAAAATGAAATGAATAATGCCCTTGCTATAGGTGTAGGCCATTTACGTACCTCATGAAACTTGACTTGTTGCTAGGACGTTGCTAAGTGAGGCCTAGCTGTTATGGTTCACCCCCACCATCACAGGAGTGAGCTCTTAAATGCTGAGCTCAGAGCTATTGAATGTGACTACATTCACCCCTAGCAAAAGACGGCCTCAATTGGAGTTATTTGCAAGTGTAAAATAGAGGTACCATCATCCAATACTAGAAAATTGGGGATGGAGACCAGTCCCCTACTGGTTTCCAAAGGGCAAGGAAGTGGACTATCTTGGTACCGATTAGACAAGATGCACATACAGTAAAATAACGTTTTTTATTTAGACATACGAATAAAAGCAGGATATCCAAATACAAATAGGAACATGATTTTTAATGTTCATACCAAGACAATATTAAAATAAAAATAGTATTTTAATATTGTCTTGGTATGAACCTTACAAATCATGTTCCGGTTTGTATTTGGATATCCTGTTTTTGGATTCCCCAATTTTGTACATTCACACCTATGTGTCACGTTTTCAAGCATTTTTTGGAGTGGAATTGCATGTCTTTACAGCTTTTGTCAGGCGTTTTTCAAAAAAGGTGTGGAGTGAAGCTGAAAAAGGGGCAATAACAAGTCTATGGGGGCTCAATTCTACCTGAAAAGTAGCGCATGTACTTTTTTGAGCAACAGGCATTTTGCTACAAGCTACAGGATGCTTAGATGTGAACAAGGCCAAGGCCTGTTGAAAACATTAGGTTTTTGCTTGTTGAGCATTTTTGAGCTTGGAGCTACAAAATGCTCAAGTGTGAACGGGGCCTCAGGGCAGAGAAAGTGCATGTGAGGGGGTTTGAATCAGAGAGAGCTCACTCCTGTGACAGAGGTGATTCAGTTCGCATTCAACTCAACAGGTGAGTCATTCAACAGGTGAGTGTCCTTATTTAAACCACTTCAATACCGGGCACTTAAATACCTTCCTGCCCAGACCATTTTTCAGCGCTGTCGCACTTTGAATGACAATTGCACGGTCATACAACACTGTACCCAAACTACATTTTTATCATTTTGTTCCCACAAATGGAGCTTTATTTTGGTGGTATTTGATCACCTCTGGGATTTTTTTTTTCTGCTAAACAAATAAAAAAAGACCGAAAATTTTGAAAAAAAATATGTTTTTTTTTTTTTTGTTTCAGTTTCAAAACTTTGTAAATAAGTAAGTTTTCTCCATCACTGATAAGATGGCACCAATGAAGTGGCACTGATGATAGGCGGCACTGATGGGCGACACGGATGGGCAATGATAGGTGGCACAAATTAGCACTGATAGGTGGCATGGATGGGCATGGATAGGTGGCACAGATTGGCATGGACAGGCGGCACGGATGGGCATTGTTGGGCACTAATAGGCTGCATGGATGGGCACTGATAGGCGGCATTGTAGTGTAATGTATTGTACTGATGGATGCCAATCAGTGCCAGCCCTGATTTATTAAGGGGGAACACTGAGAACTCTGATGTACTGAGCAGACTCTGATGTAAGAGGAAACACTGTGGCCTCTGGTTTAAAGGGGAAATCTGATGTAAGGGGTGCTCTGAGAGGCCGGATTTGACTTAGTGTACTTACTCAAAGGCAGGGGGGAGACATTCACAGACCAAGATTGATGGTGAGCCCACTCACCCCTTGGCAGTCAGCACCTCTCACCCAGATGTATCTGAGGCTACTGGACTTCAAATTTCCAGCCCCAACTTACTTTCCTATTCTGAGGCACAGCGCCGGGGATTGGAGTGTGGGCAGACACAGGGGTCTAGGGGTGGGGGGAAGAAGCGCAGATTGCGCCCTCTCTCCTCTCCTGTCTGTGTGTGTGTGTTTGGGGGGGGGGGGGGGTTGTTAGTGCTGGCTTTGGGCAGTGTTAAAGAGTGTAACAGACACTCTTAGCTTAGACAACTGCAGCCAGCAACCCTGCTGGGAAGCCATAGCCCAATC
Source organism: Lithobates sylvaticus (assembly GCA_028564925.1). Classification (NCBI taxonomy): domain Eukaryota; kingdom Metazoa; phylum Chordata; class Amphibia; order Anura; family Ranidae; genus Lithobates; species Lithobates sylvaticus. The sequence continues at coordinate 411,002,413 of CM053026.1, forward strand.
TAAATAATGTGTCCGGGTTTCAGGTACAGTAATCTGAAACCCAGGCGCATGATTCCAAACCTGAACTGTCCGGGTGAATCCTGGACATGTGGCAACCCTACTCTCTTAGCAAAGCCCTAGTAACAAGTCAGGCTTCATGAGGTACATAAATGGCCTATACCTAGCAAGGGTGTTGTTTAACTTTGGCCAGAGCAGCACAGTTTGTTTTTATCTACAGACAACCCCATACCTCCCAGTCCCTTTCTGAGATGGGAATGAGGGACACCTATTAGCAACAGTATGTAGGCATAAGACACACACCCTGCGGTTTTAACCCTTTTTCGGCTGCTAGCGGTGGTTAAAACCGCCCTGCTAGTGGCCAAATATCCATGCAAAAACAGAGCTAAAAATAGCGCCTCTTTACCATCGACGCCCGCCCCAGTGTGAAAGTAGCCTTAGAAACACCTCCCAGGGAACACATTTAACCCCTTGATCACCAGTGTTAACCCCTTCCCTGGCAGTGCCATTTATACAGTAATCAGTGCATTTTTATAGCACTGATCGCCGTATAAATGTCACTGGTTGCAAAAAAAGTGTCAAAAGTGTCCGATCTGTCCGCGGCTATGTCGCAGTCCTGCTAAAAATCACTAATCACTGCCATTACTAGTAAAAAAAAAAAAAAGATAATAATAAAAATGGCATAAATCCATCCCCTATTTTGTAGACACAATAACTTTTGCACAAACCAATCAATATATGCTAATTGGGATTTTTTTTTTTTACCAAAAATATGTAGCAGAATACATATCGGCCTAAACTGATGAAGAAATTTTTTTTTTTTTACATTTTTTGGGGGATATTTATTATAGCAAGAAGTAAAAATATTGTTTTTTTTTTTTTCAAAATTGTCGCTCTTTTTTTGTTTATAGTGCAAACAATAAAAAAACACAGAGACAGGGCCGGTGCTACCACTAGGCAAACTAGGCAGCCGCCTAGGGCGCCATGCTGCCTAGGGGGCGCCCGGCCACTGGTTTTCCTACTCTCTTCTCTCTGCAGCAAGCAACCAAGTCTCAGCATCAGCAGGCAGCCACCCCTCTGTTCACAGATAGTGTCAGAGGCGCAGCGGCGGTGAAGGACTGTGTCTGTGTCCCGACTCCTGAATGAATGGAAGCAAGCAAACATTCATTGATGGGCACTGGTAGGCTGCATTTGATGGGTCCTGTGAGGCTAAATGTGATGGGCGCTGGTGAGGCTGCATTGATGTGCGCTGGTGAGGCTGCATTTGATGGGCGCTGGTAGGCTGCATTTGATGGGCGCTAGTAGGCTGCATTTGATGGGCGCTGGTAGGCTGCATTGATGGGCACTGGTGGGCTGCATTGATGGGCACTGGTGGGCTGCATTTCATGGGTGCTTCGTTAAAAAGGTGGGGTTTACATGGGCAGAGAAAAGGCAGGGCAGGGGTGGAGTCAAGGGGGGCGGCAAAATTAGGTTTCGCCTAGGGAGTCAAAAATCCTTGCACCAGCCCTGCACAGAGATGACCAAATACCACCAAAAGAAAGCTCTGTTTGTGGGGGGGGGGATGGACATCAATTTGAATGCACGACCGCGCAATTTTCAGTTAAAGTAACGCAGTGCCGTATCGCAAAAAAATGGCCTGGTCAGGAAGTTGGTAAATCCTTCTGAAGGGCTGAAGTGGTTAAAAAGAAATTGTACAAAAAAAAAAAAAGGATTAGTTAAACCCACAAGTGCTTTTTCTTTTACCACTACTATTCCTTTAGATTGGCTTTTGCAATTTACAAATGCGATGAGACCTGTGAAACACTTTTTGATAAATAGTTCATTTTATATACAACTATATAGATCAGACCAAAATGAGGAGGAAAGAGAGTGTTCCAAATCAGGGACAGGCCCTTGAAATTATGATCAGTTGGCAGCTATTCATCCCTTATGTTCACAGGCAGGATTTTAGTAAAGGTGGCCACCAGGCCTAAATAAAAGACCAAAGAGGTTCCACAGGTGCTGACATGAACGCATATTACTGTCACTTCCAATTATCCTCCAAGCCATTCGTTTCGTATTACCATTTCATCACACCTTCTCAGGGCGGGCTGGACCTGAACAAGCGGCGGAGGACTAGCGCCATCACGTGGTCTTTTGAGATCACGTGCTCTTCAGAAGCCGCGCCTTCTGCAATCTGCACTGGCTCCCGCTTGCTAAAGCTCACAACATGGCTACCAATAATTGCTACGGCTTCAGTAACGATGGATATCGCAGGTATTGTTCTAGCATAGCACTGGTAATGGGAAGCGGAAATAATCGATATAAGAGCCGGCAAATGGCAAGAGCTGGCTGATGGTGTCCTGTGTGTAAAATGGAGGGCTGGCACGCAGCAGCACAGGGCTCCATGTCTTTTTTTTTTTTTTTCTTCTGACGTGTATGGAGATGGACTCGGAGGTTTTGTGCCTGAGTGCAGCTGTTGGTGTCCGGGGTAGTAGTAGTGTGAGTGTGGCTGGTGCTGCTGGCTTGTGTGGTTCCCCAGGTGCTTAGAACTAGGGGCATGGGAAGATGGGGCAAAGCAATCGTGTGCTCACTTCTTTCTCTCTGTGTGTGTGTGTGTGTGTGTGTGTGTGTGTGTGTGTGTGTATATATATATATATATATATATATATATATATATATATATATATATATATATATATATATATATATATATATATATATATATATATATATATATATATATATATATATAATCTCTCTTTTTATTTATATATTTTTTTTAAAACAAGGATTTCCCCCTAACTTCCTGTTTGGCAAAGGGTTAGAGATGGCAAACAAGTGTGTCTCTCCCCCCCCCCCCTTTTGGTTGTGCGACATTGTATCCAAACAAAATCGATGCCCCGCCACACAAATAGAGCTTTCTCTTGGTGGTATTTGATCACCTCAGTGTTTTTTTTATTTTTTTGCGCTATAAACAAAAAGAGTGACAATTAACCAGATTTTTTTTTTTTTTATTGTCTTTTTGTTTATAGCGCAAAAAATAAACCACTGAGGTGATCAAATACCACCAAGAGAAAGCTCCATTTGTGTGTGTGGGGGGGGGGGGGGGCAGGCATCAATTTTTGTTTGGATACAATGTCGCACAACCATGCAATTGTCAGTTAGGCCCCTTTTTCACACTGGGGCGGTGAGCCGCGGTGACGGTAAAGCAGCGCTATATTTAGCGCGTCTTTACCGTAGTTTTTACCGCAGTTTTCGGCCGCTCGCGGTGCGGTTTTACCCCCCGCGAGCGGCCGAAAAAGGGTTAAACCCCCCCCGCAGAGCGCCGCCGTAGCGGCACTTTGCGGCGGTATTGCCGCGGTTTTACCGCGGTCTCCCATTCTTTTCAATGGGAAGGAGCGGTATAGGAGCGGTGAACACACCGCTCCTATCCCGCTCCAAAGATGCTGCTAGCAGGACTTTTTTTTGTCATCCTGCTAGCGCACCACTCCAGTGTGAAAGCCCGCCAGCTTTCACACTGGAGTTAAAGGGGCAGGATTTTTTCATGCGTTGAACAGGCGCTATTTTTAGCGCTGCACCACATGAAAAACGCCCCGGTGTGAAAGGGGCCTTAAAGCGAGGCAGTGCTGTATATTGCAAAAAATGGCCTGTCATTAAGGGGGTAAATCCTTCTGGGTCTAAGATGGGTAATTTGCAAGGATTTCCCCTAACTTCCTTTTTGGCAATGGGACAGGAAGTGAAATCTCTGCAAAGGGGATAGAGATGGGGAAGAAAAAAACTAAAAACTTGTGCTCTGATCTTGAAGGGGAACTCCATGCAGAATGTTAAAAAAATAAAATAAAAACGGGAGCCACCAAGAGCATACCAGGCCCTTATCCGGGGACACAGCCCGGTAGGTCAAATAAGGGGTTGGGAGCGCCCCCACCCCAAAGCACCTTGTCCCCATATTGATAAGGGCAAGGATCTCTTTCCGACAAACCTGGCCGTTGGTTGTCGGGGTCTGCAGGTAGGGAGCTTATCAGAATCTGGAAGCCCCCCTTTAACAAGGGGGCCCCTAGATCCCTGCACTTCGCCCTATGTGAATGAGTAGGGGGTACATTATACCTCCTACCCATTCACCCAAAAAAAGTCAAAAAAATAAAACGCAATACTCCCAGGTTTTTAAAGTAATTTATTAGGCAGCTCTGGGGTCTCTTCCGACTTCTTCTGCCAGTTCTTCTCCCCACTACAGGTCTTCTAGTCCTCTCCGGTTCTTCTGCCTCTGCCGGTGTTCTGATAAGTGTCCACCCTATACTGCGCAGCGCTTGCGCTATACGAGGACAAAGGAGACGAAAGTATCCGAAGATGAACGGCGCCTGCGCACTTAATAGTACCGTCTGTCCTGAGGCCAGGTTCAAGCCCCATCAAGTGGACATAGATGATGTGAAATAGCACTTTGTAACAGGGCCCCTCGTAGGCTCTCTTCGCTCGCCATGCTTCGGGCACGGCCTCGATTTGCTCGGCATATTTATTCTAACTCTATGTCCTCTTGGATGGTGGGGCTTGAACATGGACTCGGGGCAGAAGGTACTATTAAGTGTGCAGGCGCTGTTCGTCTTCAGAGACTTTCAGCGTTTCCTTTGTCCCCTGTACTGCGCAAGCGCAGTACAGGGTGGACACTATCCGATGGACAGTTCTCGACAAGACACCGGGTCTTCTCCACTGTCTTATCGCTCTTTTGCTGGGTCTTCTCCCTCTGTTTTTCTTCCGATGTTGACACAATGCTCTCTCCTCTAATGCTGGGTGCGCGGTGTGCCACTATGCATATTGGCATGGGGCAGGGTCACTGGGTGTTATCGTCCGGAGACCTGCCCCTTATGATGTCACCACCCAGGGCATGATGGGCAGATGAAGTCATACGGGGCGGGTCTCCGGTGACCCTGCCCCATGCCAATATAAGTAGTGGCACACCGCGCACCCAGCATTAGAGTGGGAGAGAGCGTTGAGTCAACATCAGAAGAACAGAGCTAGAAGGCAGCAGAGAAGACCCGGCAGAGGAAGAAGACATCTCCAGAAATGGGAGAAGAGACAAAAAGGGGAGAAGTCGGAAGAGACCTGGAGCGGCCTAATTACTTTAAAAACCTGTGTACTGTGTTTTTTATTTTTGACATTTGGCTTGTCCCCACCCTCATTCCTTACCTGCCAGGTTGTGTTCTTGGATAAGGGTCTGGTATGGATTTTGGGGGAAACCCCCACGCCGTTTTTTCGGCGTGTGGGTCCCCCTTAAAATCCATACTAGACCAAAGGGCCTGGTTTGCTCTTGGAGGGGGAACCCATGGTGTTTTTTTTATTTATTTATTTATTTTTTTTGTATGTATGTATGTATGTATATCATTGTGCGCGTAGTCCCGCACAGTGATATTCATACCAGACAGTGCCTGGTATTGTCAGGGATAAAAGTCAGATCCCTGTTCATTGAAGGCGGGCGGTAAAGTCCGATCCACAGTCGTACAAGTGTGAAAGGGGCCTAAGTCACACCAATGCAGTGATCTGTAAATTTTTATGGCACTGGCAGGGAAGGGGTTTACACTTAACACTAGGTGGCGATCAAGGAGTTAAGTGTTCCCTAGGGAGGTGCTTTCTAAATGTGGGGGGAAGAACTGACTGGGAGTAGAGATCGCTGTTCCTGATCACTAGAGATCTCTCTCTCCTCCCCTGTCAGATCCCCGTTCTGCCTCTCTGCACCGCAATCGCGGATGGCCAGCGAATATCGAGTCCACCGGGTTTCCGCAGTATATATGTGGAAGGTGGTCGGCAAGTGGTTAAAGCGGAAGTAGCATCTGTAGCAATTGTACCTACAGGTAAGCCTATGAGGCTTACCTGTAGGTACTGCAAATTTCTCCTAAACTTGGACCGTTTAAGAGATATTTACTATATATGCCGACATCATCGGCGCATGCGCTTTGAAGTTTCTTTAGGACCCTCGACCATGACTGTTGAGTCCTGCGCGCATGCGATGTATACTAGCTCAGTATGCCTTTTTTTTTTTTCTTACAAGGTGTGTGTGTGTGTGTGTGTGTGTGTGTGTGTGTGTGTTTTTACAACCTCTTTGAGGCCACTTTCAAACTGAGGTGCTTCTAAACTGCCACTAAAACACTGTGTGCTTTTGAGGTGGTTTCTATTAATTTCAATGGAGAGGGACGTATTTGAGGCACTTTTTTAGAGCTCCAAAAAAGCTGCTTGCAGAAGTTTTTTATTTTTTTTTTTATTTTTTTTTTTTTCACCCCCCCCCCTTCAGTGTGAAAGCATTCATTGATTTTAATGGAAATGGGTTTTCGTGAGCTTTTCAGGTGCTTCTTTTAGCGCAAAAAATGCCTCGGTGTGAAAGGGGCCCAAGGGAATTCATTGGGGACCCACAGGTCACCAGAACTAGTGTTTTAGATTTCCCCTCTATTACTTTTCTGGGCACAACCCAAAATGTGGGATTTTCTTTTACTTTCACTTTCAATGATAATGGTAAACAGGACAAATGGAGAGGGTAAATCTCCTTAAAGTGGTTGTAAACCCTTACAAACCACTTTGACCTACAGGTAAGCCTTACCTGTAGGTCCAATAAATATCTCCTAAACCTACATGGTTTAGGAGATATTTAGAAAAGAAAAGGCATCGCTGTCTACGGCGCATGCGCCGTATACAGCAGCGCGCAGGCGCACTGCGCATGCCGGGTTCACGGCTGTCCTGCGCATGTGCGGGAGTGACGTCATCGCCGCTCCAGCGAATGACAGCGCTGGATCGGCGAGACCCGGAAGTTTGATGGCGACGCAGAAGATCGTGGATGAGGACCGCTTCGGGGGCTTTGTTTTCAGGTAAGTCATTCATAATGAGCTAGTATGCTATGCATACTAGCTCATTATGCCTTTGCCTTGCATGGTGTCTTTTTTTATTTATTTTTTTTTTTTTTTATATTTTTATTTTTTTTTTTTTTTTTTTTTTTAGAGGCTTTACTTCCTCTTTAAAGCTGAGCTCCAGCTCCCCCCCCCCCCACCAAAAAATTAGGTCAGCAGCTATTTTTTATAACCTTCATGCATTTTCTGCATTAACCACTTTCAGACCGGACCATTTTGCTGGCTTAAGGCCAGAGCACTTTTTGCGATTCGGCACTGTGTCGCTTTAACTGACAATTACGCGACGTGGCTCCCAAACAAAATTGACGTCCTTTTCTTTCCACAAATGGAGCTTTCTTTTGGTGGTATTTGATCACCTCCTGCGGTTTTTATTTTTTGCTCTATAAATAAAAAAAAAAGCGACAATTTTGAAAAAAAAAACATTTTTTGCTATAATATTCCAAATTTAAAAAAACGAATTTCTTCCTCCGTTTAGGCCGATATGTATTCTTCTACATATTATTGGTAAAGAAAAATGCAATAAGCGTAATATTGATTGGTTTGTGCAAAAGTTTATAGCACCTACAAAATAGGCTTTTGATTTATGGCATTTTTATTACCAGTAATGGTGGTACTTTTTTTTTTTTTTTTTGCGGCAGACAGATCGAACACTTTTGACTCTATTTTGGGACCGTTGACAATTCTACAGCGATCATTGCTATAAATATGCACTGATTTACTGTGTATGTATGTATGTATGTATGTGTATGTCACTGGCAGGGAAGGGGTTAACACTAGGGGTGCGATCATGGAGTTAAATGTGTTACCTAGGGAGTAATTCTAACTGTTAAGGGGTGGGACTGACTGGGGGAGGTGACCGATCGGTGTTCCCTATATACTAATTTACACACAGATCCATTTTCCTGTTCTTTGACCAACAATCGCGGGTGCCCAGCGGACATTGCGGCCGGCAGGCACGCGCATCAGCTCCTGAATGACGCTGCGACTGCGCATCCCCCCCAGACTGCCAGGAAACCGAGGACGTCATATGACGCCTGCCCAGGATGGCAGAGCCACCTTGCGGCCGTCATATTACAATACGCGGGATGGTAATTGGTTAAACAAAGCCCTCCAGCAGTGAGCTGTTATCGCTGACAGGGCTTCCATCTTCACACGGTCTTCCTTCCGGGTTCGTGGCCTCTGCCTGGCTGGGCCACGATGACGTCACTCACATAGGCAAGGGAATCACGGTTTACGACACTGAGCACTAGAGGAACGGCACGGGTATGCCGTTACTTCAGAGCACGTGTTTGTGGCATCACCGGCTGCTGCTCACTGGAATATCTCCTAAACGGTGCACGTTTAGGAGATATTCATTTAACGTACAGGTAAGCTTTATTATAACCTTACCTGTAGGTAAAAATATCAGATGCAAGTTTACGACCACTTTAAGTGTTTACTATCTCTGTAAACATGTGCTCCTTTAACCGTAAATGGTGGCAGTGGCTCTTCTGTGCATGCGCGCCCATCCAGCTGTGCTGTAATTCAGGAATATAATTAAGGAACAACCAACATATACTACAGTCTAGAGGTTGACCGATGTATCGGCTGGCTGCTATTTCGTCTTTTTAAAGAAATCCGATTATTATGGAAAAAAAGGCCCATTGTAAGGGATTGTGCTGGGTGGAACCATCCCCCCCCCACACACACACCTGGCCGCCTACAGTATATTCTAAACAGCTGCTGTCTGCTGCTTTTTTTTTTTTTTTCTGTGGAGGAAGTCGGCAGCGGCGGCTGCCAATTGGCTGTTACTGGCCGTGCTGCATTCTGAGGTTTGTAGTCCAGAGGCGGGGCGCGCAGCATGTCAGGGGACTGTTGGAGCTGTCTTTGGCCAGGCGAGGGGGATGAAACGGAGCTGGGAGCGCTCAGCTGGTGGGCACTGATGAGGTGGCAGTGAATTACATTATTAGGCTGTACTGGTGGGCTGCACTGATGTGATACACTGGTGAGGTGGGACTGATGGACACTGATGTGATGCACTTATGTGATGGACTGGTGGGCACTGATTGGCTGCACTGGTGGACACCAATGAGGTGGCACTGATGGGCTGCACTGTTGGTCACTGGTGAGGTGGCACTGACAGGCTGAACTGATGGGCTCCACAGGTGGGCACTGTTAAGGTGGGCACTAATGGACACTGATAGTGTGCACTGAGGCAGCATTGATGGGCTGCACCAGTGGGCACTGAGGTGGCGCTGACAGGCTGAACTGATGGACACTTATAGGATCCGCTGGTGGGCACTGATGGGCTCTGCTGGTGGGCTCCCTACCCTAAACAATAACCTCCTCTCCACCCTATATTTTCTGAGATGAAGGAAAAGTAAAAAAATGGGCCTAAAATATTGGCCGCATATATCGGCCGCCCCGATTTTCTAAATATCGGCCAGAGAAAAACCCATATTAGTCGACCTCTACTACAGTCGACTCCCGAAATTCGTGGGGCTTACATTAATGGAGCAACCTCAAATTTTGGATGTGGTCAAAAAAATGACTATTTTTAGGCTAAATACTGTACAATAATAAAAATACAGTAAAATGTATGGGTACTCTATATAATATTGATTGAAGATGATGATGAATTAGCTGTGCAGTACAATGAAGGTATATATTGTAATGAAGATAATGACCAACAGCAAAGCAGAGGATTTACAGCTCTTTGGGTGGTGCCCCTTCCTTCTTTAGGAGGAGTCGTCATCTTCTGGTGGGGTTTCATGCTGGCTTTTTTTGATAGGTTTAAGGAACATTGTGATGGGAAGTTGCTGTCGTTTCTTTATGGTGGTGAGGAGGGTTTTATATGTCTGAATGGCAGCATCAATGCCATTAACTTTGAGAGCCCGAATTGTATAGGGATCCCATGCTTCAATCATCCCTTGCAACTCCTTTGCTGTCCTAATAATCTGAGACAGACGTTCCAATGTCAGGCCCTGCTCCTCCTCTTCTTGATCTGTGGCTTCCTTATCCTCTTCTCTGGCAGACTTCGTTAACTCCCAACAAATCCTCATCTGTCAGGGGTCAGAGTGGGCATCGATGAGGCTGTTGACCTTATCTTGAGGGATGTCGTCAAAACCTTGTCGACAGCCTCTTGCTGAATATCTTCAGGTGAGAAGCCCTTGTAGTCATGGACACACTCTGGCCACCAGAGTGTTTCCTTTTTCATCTCCTTTAAAGAGGAGCAGCCATTAGAAAAAAAAAAAAAATTGGCAGCAGCTACAAATACTGCAGCTGCTGACTTTTAATAATCGGACACTTACCCGTTCCAGGGTCCAGTGATGCGGGGGATCGAAGCTCCGCTCGTCACCCCCTCTGCTCGGCGGTGCCGGCATTGCAACTGTGGGCACCTGGCTGTGGCTTCATGCCATGATTGGCCGCGCAGTCATCTGGGACCTGTCACGTGTCCCAGATGACTGACAAGTGATGTCACTTAGCCCGGGCACTGAAGGAGGCAGACTATGAGGGACCCCCTAGCAACAGGAATTTAGAGGTGAGTTAATTATTTTTTATCTTTTTTTTTTTTTGTGGGGGAAACGCCACTTTAAGAGCAGCTTGGATGACTGACAGGCACATTGCAATCGTAAAGGTAAACCAGTAACCCTTTAATGTAAAATTCTTGTCTGTGTCCATTGCATCCACAAGCTGTTGGAGGGAATTCTGGGTATAAGAGCCTTGAAGGCACGGACCATGCCTTGGTCCATAGGTTGGATGAGGAAGGTGGTGTTGGCAGGGAGGAACTCAGTCTGGACTCCCTCCCAATACAAATCTAAAGGGTAGCCGCCAGCATTATCCATATTGAGCAACACCTTGAAGTCCAATGCCTAAGTCGTGGAGGTATTCCTTGGCTTGAGGGATAAACCACTGGTGAAATCAGTTTGAAGCTAGGACTTTGGTCATCCAGGCCTTAGGGTTGTGCATCCAGTAGACAGGAAGCAGGTTTTTATTTTAGTTTTTTGAGGGCCCTAGGGTTCGCTGCTTTGTAGCTGAGGCCTGGTTACATCATGTATCCAGCACCATTGCCACACATAATGAGCATCACTCTGTCCTTCTGTGCCCTAAACCCTGGAGCTTTTGCTTAGTCCTTCATGATGCAAGTTCTGGACGGCATCTTCTTCCAGAACAAGCCATGCTGCCTCTCCATGTATGAAAACACTTTTAATATTGAATCGCTTGAAAATCTTCAGGCTCCGGGTTGAGGGTCCTGGTTGTGGTTCTTCGGTACCTTCTGCATTGTCTCCTGTAGCAAACTGATGGTACAATTGCCATGCTTTCTCACGTATGATGTTACCAACCAAGGGGGTGTTCTTCCTGCAGTCGGTGATCCACAATGCCAAAGCAGGATCCATCCTGACGATATTTTTATTTCTTACGGTCGTTACCTTTTTGTCACTATCACAGAAACGTACTGATATGGTACTCGCTGCCTCGTTCTTCTTTATGTAGTGTACGATAGTTTATGCCATAATGGTGTGCTACTGCGGCTACTTTCGTTCCTGGTGCAAATTCAGTAATTCCACCTTCTCCTGTAGTGTCTTCAACTTTCTGGTGCTTAGTTTCATTGCCAGAAGCCTTAGAACGTGCACGCCGTTTGGGCGGCATCTTAGGGCTTTAAGAAGAATGAAAAACACGAACACTCAGGGGAAACTCTCGTGATAGCTATACGTGGTAAACGGTTATGCTGGTCAAAAAATCTGCAAACGACCGAGGCCGCAAACTCTGAACCGAGACTTTGCTGGGGTCGACTGTATGTGCTAATCCACATCTAGCAAATAATGGCTAACAATGATTTAATTAACTCGTAAGCTAAATCAACATAAACATATAACATCCCACAATAGAGTGCACACAAAACTAGCAGACTATTGGAGAGACCTACTTACAATAAACACATTATGGCAGGAGACACAAGTGCTTTGAGCTGATTACTTTAATTGCTTGCCGACCAGCCGCCGCAGTTGCACTGCGGCAACATGGCTCGGCTACGCGAATCGCCATTATGTCACTCCCTCTGGTGGCCACTAGGGGTGTGCGTGTGCCGCCGGAGACGTGCGCCCGCAGTTTGCCCCCCCCCCCCCGGGGTCCTGCGATCGTTCGAAACATGTTGAACCGCGGGAGAAGTGACAGGTCGTCTGTTCATACAAAGTATGAACAGCGATCTGTCATCTCCCCATGTCAGTCGACACCCCCCTTCAGTTGGAACACACTAGGGAACACAACCCTTTGATCGCTCCCTAGTGTTAAGCCCTTCACGGTCAGTGACATTTTTACAGTAATCAATACATTTTTTATAGCACTGATCGCTGTATTAATGCCAATGGTCCCAAAAGTGTGTCAAACTTGTCCAATGTGTCTGCCATAATGTCGCAGTCATGATAAAAATCAGATCGCCGCCATTACTAGTAAAAAAAAAAAAAAATGCTATAAATCTATCCCCTATTTTGTAGATGCTATAACTTTTGCGCAAACCAATCGATGTACGCTTATTGCAATTTTGTTTTTGTTTTTTAACCAAAAATATGTAGAATACGTATGCGCCTAAACTGAGGAAAAACATTTTTTTTTTTTTTTTTTTTTTTTTTTTTTTATATATTCTTGGGGGATATTTTATTATAGCAAAAAGTGCTTTTTTTTTTTTTTCAAAATTGTCTTTTTTTTTTTTTTGTTTATAGCGCAAAAAACTAAAAATACCGCCAAAAGAAAGCTCTATTTGTGGGAACAAAAGGGCATCAATTTTGTTTAGGTGCAATGTCGCACGATCGCACAATTGTCAGTTTAAGCGACGCAGTGCCGAAGTGCTCTGGTCAGGAAGGGGGTAAAATCTTCCGGGGCTGAAGCGTTTAACATCTACAGTCATTGCTGGTTTTAGGCATAGAGGCCCCAAATATGTATATGGAACCTCCCAGTTCCGTGTGTTTTGGGGAGATATGGACTTCCAAAGCAAGACCATTCCAAGGCACACACCTCCCAAAGAGTAGTGTTCTCAAAGGCCCATAGTAGAGCTGCACAATTAATCGTTAAAAAATCGCGATCTCGATTTAACCCCTCTAACTATCTCCATTGCAGAGTTTGCAGATTCTTTCATATAACAAGTGGAGAGACTTATCTGCTCACTGAGCTGTGACAAGATTACATCTGGGCAGTCTGCCAAGTTTTTAAAATGAAACATTGTAACTAACATCCTTCTTGGATTAAACTTGTGTGATGAAAAAAATCCAGGCAGTCTGCCAAGTTTTCAACAATGTGTAAATGCAGGAAGTTTAACCATTTAAAGTCTAAATCTTAAGTTTTAAAATCAATATTTTTGTGTGTGTGTGTGTGTGTGTGTGTGTGTGTGTGTGTCTATATTTTCACTCACACTAGCAGAGACCCTAGGGAATAAAATGCTGCAATATTTTATGTCGGTGTATTTGCCCAGCGGTCATTCAAACGCATTTTTTTTTTTTTTGGGGGGGAAAATACACTTCAATGAATAATAAAAAAAAAAAAGCAGTAAAGTTAGCCCAATTTTTTGTTTTAATATGAAAGATGTTACGCCGCGAGAATCGTGATTATCTTCTAAGCAAAGAAATCGTGATTCTCATTTTAGCCAGAATCGTGCAGCTCCAGCCCATAGTCCATAGGCAAGAGGCTACCCTGCAGTCCCCTTCAAAAGCCCCTGTCCTGGTTGCACCTGTCACGCCTGCTAAGCAGGGAAAAAACTAGATCCCTTAGTAAAATAAGCACACAGTACGCACATTAACACTTCCTAAGTGCACATTATTATTAGCACTGATCACTAAATTGGTGTTATTGGCAGTTAGTTCCCACTCAGTCTGATTGCCTGCTGCACTATAAGGCTACTTTCACACTGGAGCGGTGGGGGCGCTAGCGGTAAAGCGGCGCTATATTTAGCGCCGCTTTACCGGCGTTTTAGCGGCGCATTGCGGCCGCTCGCGGGGTGTTTTTACCCCCCGCGAGCGGCCGAAAAAGGGTCAATACCGCCCGCAAACCGCCGCTATTGCGGCGTTTTGCGGGCGGGTTCGGCGCGCTCCCCCATTGTTTTCAATGGGACCGGGCGCTATAGGAGCGGTAAATTTTACCGCTCCTATAGCGAGCCAAAGATGCGGCTTGCAGGACATTTTTGAGCGTCCTGCAAGCGCACCGCTTCAGTGTGAAAGCCCTCGGGCTTTCACACTGAAGGAACAGCAACAGCTGTTTCGGGTCGGTTTGCAGGCGCTATTCTTAGCGCAATAGCGCTTGCAAACCGCCCCAGTGTGAAAGGGGCCTAACAGTCTCGCTATAAGTTGCTGATTGCCGCCATTGCTAGTATAAAATAAAAATTCCAGTGTATATATACGGTATGTGTAGACGCTATAACTTTCACGCAAACAAATGAATATACCCTTATTGGGATTTTTTTTTTCACCAAAGCCATGGAGCAGAATACATTTTGGCCTAAATTTATAAAGAAATTTATTTTGTTTTTTAAATTTGTATTTATTGGATATGTTTTATATCGAAAAGTAAAAAATATTTATTTTTCACAATTTTCTGTCTTATTTTTATTCCCCTGTTGTTTTTTTTATAATAATAAAAAAAAAAAACCCAGTGGTGATCAAATAGCCATCAAATGAAAGCTCTAATTGTGTGAAAAAAAATTATATAAATTTCATTTGGATGCAGTGTTGCATGACCGCTCAATTGTCAGTTAAAATGGCACATTCCCAAATGGCAAAAAATGGCTTGGTCATGAAGGTGGGAGCGGGGTAAATCTTTCAGAGGGCAAGTGGTTAACAGAATTTTTTTCAGAATTGTTTGTGAAAACGTACGCAGTGTCAAATACCATATTTATCGGCCTTTAACACGCACCTTTATTTTAAGAGTGATGTTTCAGGAAAATAACGTATATTTTAATGAATGACTTGTATAGCGCTACCTATGCGAACTGAATCGCATCAGGATGCTTTGCCGCTGGTGTCCATCTGCGGTATAGCGTGGTCCTTTTTACCCCATAGGGTCCCGACGCGCTTACAAACACACATACACGACTTTGAACACAATCGACTTTGAATAAAAATAAGTGCCAGTGCCTCAATGTAGCCTGATTTAGTGCCCATCTGCAGCCTCAATGCAGCCTGATTAATGCCCATTTTTAGCATCAATGCTCATCTGCAGCCTCACTCTCTCATTAATGCAGCCTGAACCGTGCAGGAAATCAGAGCCGTCATCTTCTGTTTACTCGGCTCTCAGTTGGCAGTTGCACACACAGTCCCGCCTCCGCCAACCGCATTGGACCAGCTCCTGTGATAGACAGAACACTGGTCCAATGCCGGTGGCATAGGCGGGACTGTGTGATGTGAGAGCCAAACAGGAGATGGCTCAGTGAATTCCAGCGGCGATCGCCCCCCCCCAGCGGTACACTATCGGCATATAACACGTACCTGTGATTTGCACCCTATTTTCAGGGGGGAAAGGTGTGCATTATACGCCGATTTAAATACGATGTATATTTTTCTAATCATCTTCCTGTTCACCTAAAATTGGAAATACGAGGCTCACAGAGGAAACTAAGAACTGAGGTGGCATATCCAAGTTCATCAAGTATAACTGAAGGCAAAACCTTTTTTTTTTTTTTTTTTTTTTACATTTTGGTTAGACTAAAGAGGGATTAGCATACTGTACGTTTCAGTTTTAATTGCTGTCTGTTTGCCCGTTAAGGAGATTCACCCTCTAAATTTTCCTGTTTACCATTATTATTATTTAGTTCACACCATTGCGAATTGGATGAGTGTTCCCGGTATCCAATTCCCAATAGCGGGAGATTTTGACCAGCTCTCTATGGAGCCGGTTCGCACAACTCCTCAGTGGGTCCGGTGCATTTTGCACAAAGGATGCTTTTGGTCTGTTTTCATGTCCAAATTCAGGCTGAAATCGGACCTGAAACGTTGAACCAAGGATGCACTGGACTCCTGCTGTGAGCCGGATGCGGCGGTGTGAACCCAGCCTTAAAGTAAGAGAATCCCAAATTTTGGGTTGTCCCCAAAAAAGTAATGGAGGGGAAATCTCCCAATAGGACACTAGTTCTGGTGACATGGGGTTCCCCCAAGGAATTTCCTTAACCACTTTCAGACTGGACCATTTTGCTGGCTTAAGACCAGACCACTTTTTGCGATTCAGCACTGCGTGGCTTTAACTGACAATCGTGCGACGTGGCTCCCAAACAAAATTATTTTTCCCACAAATGGAGCTTTCTTTTGGTGGTATTTGATTCACCACTGCGGTTTTTTATTTTTTGCGCTATAAACAAAAAGAGCGACAATTTTGAAAAAAATTATTTTTTGCTACAAGTATCCCCCAAAAATGTATAAAATAAAACTATTTTAGGCCGATACGTATTCTACATATGTTTGTTATAAAAAAATGTAGAAGAATACTTTGCTATGGTACAGAAAGTGAAGGGAAATCTCTGCAATGGGACACAGATGGAAAAAATAAATAAAACATAAAAATTTAATTCTGACATGCGTTCTATCGTCTATCCAAAATGGGGGGGGGGGGGGGGGGGGGGGTTACTAATAGTTCTACTTTTTGTAACGAAATAGGGGATAGATTTATGCCATTTTTTTATTATTATTTTTTGAGAGAGAGACACTCTCCACTGGAAACTCATCACGGATCTTTACAGGGTGGCTTCCATCCCTTCTCCCTCAGTCTTTGTGTTTCCTCCACCGGAGGAGGAGGCTGGATTGGAGCTCTCCTTCCCCTGAAACGGGTATAGGAGGTCTGTGTACCTGGGCATCAGGATGGCGGACATCTGGGGTCCCCCGGTCAGGTTGAGTGCAGCTGTGACCGGCTTCGTCCTGATGATCGGATTTGGCGCGTGTCAGGCGGGGGGTGGGCACAAGCTTTGAGTTCCGGCCTGTGGAACGCCGGAGGAGGGGGGGGGGGGCGACTTCCAGCGAACCGGTTCCGGGTCGCGAGGCGAGCGTGGACAGCAGAACCAGGGCGGCTTATTTAAAAAGCGCCAGCCAGAAGACAATGTGCTGCACCACAGGCTTGGGGGGGGGGAAGCCTCCAGGCGGTGTCTGGTTAACTTCCGAACAGAGCATGGATGCAGCGGAATGTGGCAGTAGAGCCGAACCAACTCAGGTAGGCAAACGCAAGGGTGTCTTGTACCTACGGGGTTGGGAGGGGGGGGGGGGTGATGGACAGATTTGGTGGTCCATTTGTTTGTCGCCCCCCCCCCCCCCCCCCCTCTCTCTATTTACACAGGATCCGGACTAATGTGTCTTACGAATCCTGTTAGTGGCTGGTGGGGTGCACATAGGTGTTTGCAGGCATCCTATTTTGCTAAGGTTACGCTGATGGTAGCTTGTCTCCCTTCCTTTTTCTTCTCTACCTCTCTTGTCTTAGGCTCTGCCCAAAGAACCAGAGAGGTCAGGGGGGAAGAAGAGGTGTCCATCGTGTATGAACAAATTTTAAAGAGGGATGGATTAAGCCCCAATGTAAAGCCTGCATAGATTAATTGGTCTATAAAGAGGCTACGGGGGCCTGTAAGGAACTGATTTCTGGGGTACAGAAAGAAATGCCGTCCAAGACCATGCTAGCGAACCTTGAGACCCCAAAACAAGCCTCAGTTCCCCCTGCTTCCACCCCAGAGGGTGACGAATCGGGGGGAGGGGAATTAGATTCTCTGGATGGCCTAAGTGAGGTGGCATCATCCAGGGATATTCCGATTCAAGGGACAAGCTCTCCCAGATACAAGCTCACTCGAGGAGGTTGGTGCCTTTATTGGGGGTGATTTATGAGACGCTCTTAAATTAAAGAGCAGGTCTCTGTCCTTGCATGACCGGATGTATCAAACCCTGGAGGAAGATTCAACCAGGGTTTTCCCGGTTCACAGAGCACTGGTGGACTCTATTAAAAAAAAAAAAAAAAAAAAAAAAAAAGTGGGTGGAACCAGGGAAAAAAAAATTTTTTTTTCCCCAAAAGTTTGAAGAGGAGATTTCCCTTCCGTGAGGATCCCACCTGCGTCTGGAACAAGGTACCCAAGGTAGACACAGCCTTCTCCCAGTGCGCAAAATCAACAGACTTTGCCTTTGAGGACATTGGTGTCCTCAGGGAACGCATGGACAAAAGGATGGAGGTGCTGTTAAAAAGGTCATGGGAAGTAGCCATGACCAATTTTAAAGCCTGCAATGGCCACAACAAGTGGCTCGCAATCTGGAGGTCTGGCTGGAACAATTTCAAGGGCATTTAGAAAGTGGGACCTCCTAGGAAGGAAATTTTGGATTCCCTTCCTATGCTGCACAAAGCATGGCCGACGCTTCTGCAGAGTCGGTCAAACTTTCAGCAAGGACCGCTGCCCTTGTAAATTCATCTCGCAGGGCACTATGGCTAAAATCCTGGTCAGGACCCAGCTTTGAAGGTGAGGCTATGTGGTATCCCCTTTGAGGGAGACCTCTTGTTTGGGCAGGATCTGGAAAAGGTTCTGGATCGCACTGTCCACAAGAAGAAGGCCTTCCCTGTTAAAACTAAAAAGGCACCAGGAAAACGCAAGGACACACCTCTAAAGGGTCAGCTCCTAAAAAAAAAATAAAAAATAAAAAAAAATAAATAAATAAAAAAAAAAGCAGGGGGAAAACGGGTGCTCTGTTTTCCTCCGTCTAAGAAAACCATTAAGTCCCAGTGACTTGGTTCATGTGGGGGAAAGCTGGGGCAATTCCTTCCACAGTGAGAAAAAACTACCCCAAATACTTTTATTTTGAGGATAATCGGGGAGGGTTACCGAATACAGTTAAAGCACACTCCGCCTATGAGGATGTGTGACCAAACCTCCCAAAGATCCTTAGAAGGCAACGGCTTTGCTGTCACAAATTGGCGATTTGGTAGACCAGAGGGTTCTAGTTCCAGTGCCAGGACAGGAGGTAAACCACGGTTTCTACTAGCATGTGTTTGTAGTGAAGAAACCGTCGGGCAAATTCCAGTTAATTTTGAATTTAAAGTTACTAAACAAGTGGGTAACATACAAAAAATTCCGGATGGAATCAATCTTTTCAGTAAGGTCAATCCTTCCCCCAGATTGTTTGTTTCATGGCCTCCCTCGATCTGAGGGATGCCTACCTGGACGTCCCCATTCACGAGGACTCTCAAAAATATTTGAGAATAGTGATTCAGTGGTAAAGGCAGACCCGACACTTTCAGTTCAGGGCCCTGCCATTCGGCCTATCCTCCTCCTCCCCCCCCAGGATATTTACAAAGTTCCTGGCAGAAGCATTGGCTCCCCTGAGACTGAAAGGAGTGGTGGTCATACCGTACTTGGATGACCTTTTATTCCCCCCCCCTCCGAACTCCAACTACAGGGAGACTTGAGGGCAGCCATTTCCTGTCTAAAAAGACTGGGGTAGTTGATAAACGCAGAAAAGTTGCACTTGATCCCGACGCAGGCCATACAGTATCTGGGTTTCTTGGTGGACTCAGGGACTCAATCTTCCTCACAGGAGAAAGCAGAAAGGGTGAAGGCGACTGCAACCTTTTTGCAAAACAGTCGGGCAATTTCCCTCCGCTCAGCTATGTCGGGACTGGGTCTGTTCCTGTGGTTCCTTGGGCAAGGGCCCATTTTAGGTGCCTTTTTTAGGCTGACATCCTGAACAGATGGGACCGAGCACAAGAATCCCTAGACGCGACTATACACCTATCTTCAAAGACCAGGAAGTCTGTGGTGGTGGAGAAAAAAGGAGAACCTAGTACAGGGTCTATGGTGGTCTCTTCCAGTGTCTGTCCGCATTACTACGGATGTCAGTACTTGGGGCTGGGGGGGCCCATTTGGGGTCAAAAATAGACCAAGGACGCTCGGAGAAAGCACAGTCCCAAAGGTCAGCCAATTGGAAAGAGTTGCAGGCGATCTGGGAAGCATTGAGAGCATTTGCCAGAGATCTGAAGGACCACCACGTACAAGTCCTCTCGGACAGCGTGGTAGCAGTCTCGTATCTAAACAAACGAGGAACGAGATGCCTGTCCTTAATCAGGCTAACAAGTTCGATCTTGTATTGGGCCGAGAAAAACCTAGAGTCTGTCTCGGCAGTCCATCTGAAAGGGGTAGACAACCATCTGGCGGATTTTCTGAGTCAACACCAAGTGTGTAAATCAGAATGGTCCCTGAACAGGGAAATCTTTCAACTGATAGTGCAGAAGTGGGGTCTCCCAGAGGTGGATTTGTTCGCCAACAGAACAGACACCCAGGTTCCAGTGTACTTCTCACTAGAGAGAGAAGCAGGGGCCAAAGGGATAGACGCTTTGGCACAAAGTTCTGCTTTTTGCACTGGCTACGCCTTTCCCCCATTTCAAACTGCCTCTAGTCCTGAGGAAATTTCTTCAGGAACGGACCACAATGATATTGGTGGTTCCGTATTGGCCGAAGAGGCCGTGGTTTTCAATGCTGTTAGGTCTGTCAGAGGAGCCTCCTCTCATTCTGCCCGAGAGGGGCCCAGGGTCCCAGGGCCCAGTTCTGTTGCCAGAAATAGACCCTGAAATTATCGGCCTGGTGTCTGAGTAGAGCCTCTTGAAGTCTAAAGTGCTCTTAGACTGGGTGATAAATACGATTCTTTCCAGTAGAAAGAAGGTAACCCAAGCAATTTATGTTAAGTTCTGGAAGGTTTTTTGTTCATGGTTAGACGCTAAAAAAGTATCCCGGCAGTCTAAAGGCCCGTACACACGATCAGACTTTTTGACAAGAAACATGCAAATTAGCTGTTTCGGACCAACATCCGACCATGTGTACGCTCCATCGTACCAACTTTTTCAGTTTTCATTGGACTTTTGTTGGCTGTGCGAACGGACAAACTTTCTGCCAACAAAAGTCTGATGGAGCAAAGTCCGACCGTGTGTACACACAACCATCAGACTTTTGTACAAACACGCATGCTCAGAACCAATGCAAAAGATCAGACAACAATACAAAAGTTGAGCAAAGGTGGCGCTGGAGTATTTGAACGTCCTCTTTTGAAGTGTCGTCAGTACGTTGAAATGTCACTACATTCGTGTTTGTTGCCTAAAAAGTCCTGCCGTGTGTATGCAATACAAACTTGGGGCCAACGCCCTTTGTACAAACTTTCCCGTGGATTTTTGTACAAAGTCCGAACGTGTGTATGAGGCTTTAGAGTTCTTACAAGACGGCGCAGATAAAGGACTGGCCATTAGTACTTTGAAGGTGCAAGTGGCGGCCCTGTCTGTGTTTTCTAGAGCAACCCCTGGCGTTTGACCCGCTAGTTAGCAGGTTCTTTAAGGGGTTAGCCAGAATTAAACCTGTTCCGTTTAAAATTTTACCCAAATGGGACCTGTCAATTGTACTATAGGGAATGGGTAAAATGGTCCCAGGAAGAGGAGTCCTCCTTAAAATGTATCACGCTCAAAACGGTGTACCTAGTGGCTATATCCACAGCTAGACGCATTAGCGAGCTTCAGGCACTCTCCATAAAAGAGCCTGTTTTGCAAATTTTTGAAGACAGACTGGTGCTACGCACAGACCCAGGATTTTTGCCCAAAGTTGTGACAAAATTCCATAGAACCCAGGAAATTATTGTGCCTTCATTCTGTGGGTCCCCCACCAATCCAAGGGAAGTAGCCTTGCACCAACTGGATGTGAGAGCCTGTGTTTTACAATATCTGGAGTTGTCAAAAAGCATTAGGAAATCCAATGCACTATTTATTTTACATGCGGGTAAAAAATTGGGGCACTATCGGCCTCCTGGGCAGAGTGAGCTGGAGTGACACCAGAACAAATCTGTCGAGCAGCAACCTGGTCAAACTACTCGACTTTCATGAAGCACTATAATTGGACCTCATCTCAGCGCAAGACCAAGCGTTTGGGAGACAAGTCCTCCAAGCGGTAGTCCCCCCCCAATCTGGTAAGTTCTCATTGATCCTCTCTAGTGCTGTCCTGGACAGATTAGAGAAAACTAGAGTTGGACTTACCGGTAACTCTGTTTCTAGGAGTCGTCCAGCAGGACAGCAGGGATTCCCTCGCTATATGCTGTTATGTTGGACAAGTGTTTTTTGTTGGAACAGAAGCTGTTCCGGGGAAGTTCTCGGTTAAAGACTGAGGGAGAAGGGACGGAAGCCGCCCTTTAAAGATGTGTGATAGGCTCCACCTCCGGAGGCAGGAAACGCATCTCTCTAGTGCTGTCCTGGACCCCTCCTAGAAACAGTTATCTGTAAGTCTAACGCTAGTATTTTTATTTATTTTTTTATATATTATAAATTTTTTTAACTAGTAATGGCAGTGATCTGCGATGGTGTTTTATTTATTTATTTTTTTTTAAAGCAGGACTGCAACATGGCGGCGGACAGATCGGACACTTGACACTTTTTTTGGAACCAGTGACATTTATACAGCGATCAGTGCTATAAATGTGCCCATACACTATAAAATCTCCTTTTTAGATTTACCAAAATTATAGGAGGACACAACATCAATCCAATCACTCCTATATCTAATCAGGCATGCTCTTGCACTACATCAGGGGTGTCCCGTGGGCTACATGTGGCTCCAGGGAATTTAGCATGCATACTGAGCCTGTCTGAAGGGGAGCTGGGGAAGACAGGCAAATGCATGCATGGAGAATTGCCGAGGGTGCTGTGAAAACGTAGTTGATGGGCGAAGGTATGCTAATGGGGGTCAGCTGGTAAACTCCTTCCTGTGTCTTACTGACTTGTCTGTCTCTAATACCAGGAAGTTTCTAAAGCGATCTGAAAATTATAGCAATGGCTGAGGTAAGGCATTGTTTTCAAAATCAAAGAAAACTTCATTAATGGTATGTTGGTACTTGGGGAACTCGATTTAAAAAAAAAAAAAAGCGAACTTCGCCTTTTAAGCCTCCTGCACAGCTGTTTCAGTTTGTTAGCCTCCAGTCACAACGGTGACCTTTTCAAATCGCATGACAAGTCGCACCCTATTGTCGGCATTGGAAGCTGTCAAATCGGTGCGTCTACCGATTTTTGAAGTAGTTCCTGCACTACTTTTTGCAAGTTCAGGTGCGACTTGCATAGACCTCTGTGCATGAAGTTGCACAGATGTTTTTCAAGTTGCACCTGAAGTAGCACTGAAATGCCACTTTGAAATAGCACAATTTCAATGTCTCGATCGGTGTGACCTTGGTGTTAATGACTGTTTCAACCTACATATGAAATTGATGATCATTAGCATCTGCTTGGTATAATTGATCATACACCTGACTTTAATCTTTATATTAGTTGCACCAAATGTTTATTTGATTTAGATTTTTCTTCTGTTCGCGTGCTTTGCGTTTTGTAAATTGATAAAAATAAAGAATTAACCCTTTCGCTGCCAGAGCCATTTTTGCAAACATTTAAAAAATAATTTTAGGCCTGAGATTACACAAAAACCACAAATTTATATATTTTCTGAAAGCAGACACCCTAAAGAATTATAATAGTAGTAGCAATTTTTTTTATGTCACACGATATTACCGCAAACAAACGCAATACATTACCCAAATTTTTGGTAAAATATAAAAAAATGAGGTTACACCGAAGAAATAGATACCCAACATGCCAAACCTTAAATTTATGTGCGCCTGTGAAATGGTGACAAACTTCAGTACCCAATATTTTTCTATAGGCAACGCTTCAAAGGCCCCCTATAGGTATCAGTAGGTGTGCTGATGTGGGGGTGGGGGGCGGTCTCGGAAAAAAATGTTGGGGGCATTTCATGTGTTTGGGGGTAAACTATTTTTTTGCAAAAATAAATGTTTTTACTTCACTTTTTTTTTTTTTTTTTTTTTTTTTTTTAAATCAAATAGCATAGCAGATTGCATTGCAAAACATCCTTTCCCAGCAAAGCGAGCTGGAGAATAAGCTTGATCAGGCAGCAGTGGAGCCGCCCGAATGCTCTCTCCTAACAGGCAGGAGTCTGCCTGTCAGTTTCACACACGATCCTGGTGGTTGCAGCCACCAGATTGTGTGTGTGTGTGTGTGATGCCCCCTGCCATTGGGTCTGCCATCGGGTCTGATTTTACCTGCAGCGAAAGGGGTTAAAATACATTTTTTTTTTTTTTTTTTTAGAAATTTGTTCCACCAGAATGTAAACAGATTTTACTAAATGGAGATGACCAGTTAACTGAATAAGCTGGTCATAAAAGTGCTGGTAATAAATCCAGTACTGGTCTCCTTGCTCCACAGGCTTGACATATGTTCCTTTTTTAAATACTGTTTTATTTAAAAAAAAAAATCACACTTCTTTTTTTTTTTTTTTTGAGACTGACCACATTCCCCTATACCACAAGATGCAAAAATGACTAGTTCTCGACAATTGAAGTGGGAGTGATCTCTGCCCTTAAAGTGGTTACAATAACAAACCCTAAAGTATACCTGGCAAAGTGGCTGGTCTCAAGTGATACACCGATGAAAGAAATCCTCCTACTTATGTTGTACCTACATATCTGCAGTCTTCTGTACAGGCATTTAAAGTCCAGACTTTATACAGCTTGTAAAAAAAAAAAAAAATATATATATATATATATATTTTTTTTTTTTTGGGGGGGGTGTCTTGATGCTAATAAAGGACGATTCGATTGTAAAATAAGGTTTGGGTTGATTTACAAATGGGGATGTAAATGCATTGGTTACAAATTAAGAGTGGGGGGAAAGGGAATGATTTGATAGACTAAAGATGACCCCTTTCTTGCCCTAACACAGTGAAATGCAATTAGCGGACCTCAAGCTGTTGCAGAACTACAAGTCCCATGAGGCATTGCAAGACTCTGACAGCCACAAGCATGACACCCAGAGGCAGAGGCATGATGGGACCTGTAGGTTTGCAACAGCTGGAGGTCTGCTAATTGCATATCCCTGGTCTAACACATTCATCATCACTGACTTTTTCGCACACACCAGGGCCTCTTGTCCAGTGTTGAGACCCTCAGATGAACCCCAGCAAATCGTGTCCTTGATCCTTTATGGAAGATATCTTGAACCAAAGGTCACAAAACTTCATGCCTGTCCCAGACTCAGCATTGAGTTTCTTTTGAGCAAATGATTACACAGGATGCTTATCCAATCCTTCCCCCTTCAGGAACCATGCAGACCAGGTGTGGGGGCAGTGAATAGCCTCAGGAGTTCTACTGGTCAAATTATCTCATGCATTCATCTATTCCTCTGTGATATTGGCCTTTGGAGAACCCATATTATGTCCAAACTGCACTGATATACATTTTTATCAATATTACACAGCTTGCCTGATCTTTCAGAAAAAAGGGGTAGAGTACTTGCACTTTGCTCTGCAGCGCTCAGTGAGCTGATTGGAGTGAAGGGACACACCCCCTTCACATAGCACATAAGAGTTGAGGCTATCAATCACAGGTTTGGTGCTGGAGCTGCCTCTTGGTGTCATGAAAGTGACTCGTGCAGATAGAGGAACAAGACAGCAGAGGGAAATTACACTTGGTGCTCTGGCTTGAGACCAGTACACACTATGGAGGGATATGCTTTGTGCTTACAACTACTTTAACCTGATCATGGCAACCTGTGCTAGAACTTATCAGTAAAGACCTAGCATATTTGTACACTGTATCATGGGTACATTATTTCTTGCATGCTTATTTCCATTATCATGAACTGAGCCCTGTAATGTAGAATTGCCCTTTAAAATGTCCACGTAGTGGTGTTTTAATGCGGAAATCCAGTGATTGATTTTTGTGTTTTATCAAGTCAGCAGCTACAGTTATTGTAGCTGCTGACTTTTTATAAACAAACACTTGCCTGTCCCATGATCCAGCGATGTGCTCACCTGAGCCATCATCAACTGTGGGCAACCGGCTGTGACAGCTTGCGGCTTCACAGCCAGATGCCCACTGCGCATACATGAACCGTGCTGCGCCTACTGAATGGTCCAACTGTGAGGTGTCCCAGAAGACTGCAGGAATGGAGGGGCAGAAGAGAACTTTAGGCAATATGAGCGGAAGTGGGAGGGGGTACTTGTCAAAATGATGTACCTGCTCCCCCCCCCCCCCCCAAAAAAAATTAGGTACTTAAAGCGCAACTTCCTCTTTTGGGTGGAGCTCCACTTTACCGCTACAACATAAAGTCAGGGATTGAAAATGCATAGTAACCACAGTAGTGTGTATGTGTCCTTTTTTTTTTTAAAGGTGTGACCTATATTAAAATAATAAACTAAAGATTTGGGAGGTATAAAAAAGTTTCTCGAACTAAGATAAAAGTGTATCCCTATCAAAAAACTAATTTGCCTAGAACTTTCAGGGTTTCTACTTGCACCTACTCCAGTTCTCAATGCAAATGGAGGTGTTTTGATCCATATTGGATCTGACAACTCAACTTGTTCCTGTGGGTTCAAAGGTTTTGCATGGGATCAGCCAGGTCAGTCGTTGCCTGCCTCCCATGGACATTTGCTATTTTAATTCTTCACCAACGCTATCTTTGTTTTGTTGTGGTTGCTCAGTCTGTTGGCCCCCACAGATACCCCCCTGGGTCTTCACCAGGGTTCTTGCAACCTACCTCTGCTCTGTTCTTGGGGGATTCATGATGTGGGAATTTTGTAAACCCTGTTGGTAAAGAACTAGTTCTCCCTCATCCTGTCCAGTGGACAGTGCAGAATGAGATTAGGTTGGATCTTCAACCTTTGGAAGCCCTCACTGGAACTGACTCCCTAATTGGACTACTTGGGCCTCAGTTTGGATCCTCTTCCGGGTTAAATATCTGGCTCTCCACTCGCATGCCCAGGCTCATGGTCATTCCTCAATCCGTGCCTGCGTGAGGGTGTTGGGTCTAATCATAACAGTTTGGCCTAAATGGCAAGCGTCATGTCTGGAGAAAACCAGGCACCACTCATCACCTGGCTAATACCATCCCTATAGTGAAGCATGGTGGTGGCAGCATCATGCTGTGGGGATGTTTTTCAGCTACAAACTAGGAGACTAGTCAGGATCGAGGGATAGATAAATGCAGCAATGTACAGAGACCTCCTTGATGAAAACCTGCTCCAGAATGCTCTGGGACGAAGGTTCATCTTCCAACAGGACAATAACCCTAAGAACATAGCCAAGATAACAAAGGCGTGGCTATGGGACAACTTCTGAATGTCCTTGAGTGGCCCAGTCATAGCCCAGACTTGAACCCGATTTGGACATTTCTGGAGAGATTTGAAAATGGCTGTGCACCAATGCTCCCCATCCATCCTGATGGCGCTTGAGAGGTCCTGCAAAAAACAATGGGAGAAACGGCCCAAAAATTAGGTGTGCCAAGCTTGTAGCACCTTACTCCAAAAAGTCTTGAAGCGGTAAGGCCCCTTTCACACCCAGACGTTTTTCAGGCGCTACAGCGCTATAAATAGCGCCTGAAAAAAGCGGGTCCTTTAACTCCAGTGTGAAAGCCGGAGGGCTTTCACACTGGAGCGGTGCGCTAGCAGGACGGTAAAAAAAGTCCTGCTAGCAGCATCTTTGGAGTGGTGTATTCACCACTCCTATACCGCTCCTACCCATTGAAATCAATGGGATACCTTGGTAATACGGCCGGCGAAGCTTTGTGGGGGGTTTTAACCCTTTTTCGGCTGCTAGCGGGGGTTAACACCACGGCTAAAACTAAGGTAAAGCAGCGCTAAATATGCTTTACCGCTGCCCGCACCTCCCCGGTGTGAAACCAGCCTGTTGTCAAAGGTGCTTCAACAAAGTATCGAGCAAAGGCTGTGAATACTTGTGTACATGTGATTTTTTTTTTTTTTTTTTTTTTTTATAAAATTGCAAAGATTTCAGACATTGTCCTTATTTGGTATTTTGGATAATTTTGAGGAAAATTTATGAATTTTAATCCATTTTAGAATAAGGCTGCAACATAACAAAATGTGGAAACAGTGAAGCGCTGTGAATACTTTCTGGATGCACTGTATCTGAACAGATGCTGAATTTTGTAAATGTATTTATTGAAGAATCCCAGCCATATACTTCCCTTGCATTCTTTGATATCCACAGTGCTCTGTAAATATGCTCGGCTGTGTCACACATTTTCAGAGCCTGCATTCTGAACTAAAGGAGGCACAGTCAGTACAGGAAACAAACCACATCTCGCTTGCTGGCAACAAAGTACCATGGGATATATAGTCTTTAGAAGACCAAAGTAAATTAAAGGAATGGACAGAAGGGCTGTTGCAAAGCATGCAGGACATCCAAAAAGTTGTGGCAATAAATGGCCAGCAGATGAGCAGCACTCAACATGAAAGATATATTTTATTTTTTATTTTTTTCCATGTATGCTTCTATTGCATAGTCAAAAATACCTATAGTTTGTATTACAATGTTCTAAAATGAAATGATATTCCGTGACTTTAGGTCTCCTTTAAGGTTATTGAGTAGTTTTACAATATAGGCATTGTGATGATATTAACCATACACTTAAAGGGGAACTGCAGTCTGCTCACATAATTTTTAATAAAAACATCTTTGCCATTCTGAAGCTTCCCTTCAACCACTTTGAATTATTTTATTTACTGTCATTCTGTACTTGCCAAATATGCTACAACCATTTTTAACTGTGGGCAGCTGAAGCTGCTGCCTGTTCACGTCCTGGGTTTACACCGACACACAGAGGCACACCTCCAGCTCCGATTGGCCCTCTTATGACTCATCCCCCCCCCTCCCTTCCTGGCAAACTCTCAGGAGAAAGAGCTGTGCATGATGTCATAAGCTTAGGCTAATGACCAGACAAATAGGAAGTGGGCGGTATAAGGTATTTACTATAAGCCTATTTATTTTTTTTACTATCCAAAGTCAAAACGACAAGGGCAGAAGATTTAATAGATGGAAAGTTGAAAACAATTACTGAAGGTCCGCTTTTAAGTCCATTAATACTTTAAAAATGTTGTTCGCATTTTTGGTAACCTTTCATTTCTTTAAATCAGTCTCCATACTTGTTTTTTTAATTGCAGTTCATACACAGAATCCACCTATTCCCGTACTACACCAACAGCCAGTTATCCTGGCAGAAACATGCAAAGTTATTCATATACTGGAGATGTCAAATATCCCAAAGGATTTCAGAATACCCAGCCAGTAGATTATGGGGGTCATCAGAACTACATGGAAACTAATCCGAGTTATGGAGCATGGAAAGACAATCGAACACAACAGTCAGCATTCAATCATGGCTGTCAGGTGTGTATTGAAAATTAAGTATTTAATAGTGTTTGATATATAGCTGAAACAACTAATCGATTAATGAGCCAGTAACAGAATGGGGTTAAAAAAAACTAAAATTAGCCCTTTTATAGTACAAAAAGAGCAAATAATTGCTACTATAAATATTACTTTCACAGTTCTACAGTAAAAAAAAAAAAAAAATGAACCCCTACAGTAGTGATTATCTGCTTTTTTTTTTTTTTTTTTTTTTTTTTTTTTTTTTTTTTATACTATAAGGGGCTAATTTTATTTTTTTGTAACCCCACATTATGTTACTAAACGTCTCAGGCCTGGTTCACACCTATGTGTTTATTTTTTTTTATTTTTTTGGTGCTTTTTGCAGAAATGCACTACAGTTCATTTACTTGGTTTACTATGAGACACGTTTACATCTATGCTTTTTTCAGCCGCTGCTGTTTGGAAAGGGTCAGGGACTTTTATTTTTTTTTAATGCAAAACTGTGCTTTTTTTTTTATTTATTTTTTGGTTCTATATACTTCAATGGAGAAGTTGCAGAAAAGCATGTAATGCGTTTTTGCAGCAATTTGTGTTTTTTAATCTGCCCACCAACTAATTGGCCAAAAAAAGTATATCTCTTCTGTCAGTTATTCTCAGAGTGGATTAAATGGTTTGCTCCCTAACCATATAGTTGGTTATTTATATTTACCACTGCATATAGATATTTAAGAATAAATTGGCTTTTTTTTATTTTATTTTTTTTATAAGGTTAATCGATTATTCAAAACAATAATCGGCCAACTAATCGATTATGAAAATAATCGTTAGTTGCAGCCCTGATATATATATATATATATATATATATATATATATATATATTTTACCCCCCCCCCCCCTGGCATTTTTTGTGATTTGTTGCCTCACAACCTGGAATTAACATGGATTGTTTGAGGATTTGAAGATGGGTTTTTCTTTTTGAACAAATGGGTCAAAATAACAGAAAAAGTCAATGTGCATAACTATTCACCCCCACATCTTACCATTGGGATTTTTGCCCATTCCTCCTTGCAAAACTGCTCCAGCTCCTTCCTTCAAGTTGGATGGTTTGCGCTTGTGAACAGCAATCTTTAAGTCTGACCACAGATTTTCTATTGGATTGAGGTCTGGGCTTTGACTAGGCCGTTCCAACACATTTACATGTTTCCCCTTAAACCACTCAAGTGTTGCTTTAGCAGTGTGTCTGGGGTCATTGTCCTGCTAGATGGTGAACCTCCATCCTAGCCTCAAATCACACATAGAGTGGTACAGGTTTTGCTCAAGAATACCTTCCAAGGGAAATCGAAAAGGAGAATCCCCCTTGAATGGAAAAGATGGCTACTATGGCTGTAGTGGGCAAATATGGGAGGAGAATAGTCAATTTTTTATTGCATATCAAAACAGTCTAAAACTACTTGGCCACAGAGCTAAATGAAACTGATCTTGCTAAATGACAGAAAGTGATAGACCAAATTTGCATAAAAACATATGGTGTACACTCACACTCACACTCAACAAAAACGGACCATGTATGCATTGAGATCCCGCGGGAAAACCCACCAATTTGAATAATTCTTTACTAAAATAAATATATCATCATACAGGGAATCCAAATGCATACGTGGTCCCTAGGGTAGTGGAAACCTATGTAGCTACAAAGTTAACTAATAGTGTGCTATGCTATGTATTAACTCCGCTTGGAAATGGCTATTATGTTCTCTTAGAAATAGCATGTATAGTTATTTGCATATGCAGATAGCATTTCATAGATACGAAGTTCCTGGAGATGCTTCTTACATCTGGGATATAGTCCATTCATTGATGGAAGGTCGGGCAACGGAAAAAAGTTCTGAGATGGCAAACGGGGGGGGGGGGGGGAGCCAGAATCGTTGAGTTTAACATCAAATGGCTCTGAGTAATTTGGACTTGACAGTTATTAATTTATCATCGTTTACCTTAGCTGAAAGACACACCCAACTACTACGACACGGGATGTCCTTTTCACCTGCTAGCTGTATGGATGAGTTTAGTGTACAAAGATGTTCTGCTGTTTCTCTGGAAAATATTTTTTAGATCTCTATATGAACGGAGGGGCCCAGAGGTTGAGATGGGGCCTCCCCTTGATATAGATGATCAAAATGTGATTGACATACTCAACCTCCTATTCGAGGAGAATGAGGATGTTGGAACCATCGACTCCCCAACTAGGAGAGTTGCTGAGCTGAATATTAAGTCTAAAAAAAAAATGCCATCTTTGAATAAAAAAACATTGGTTGAGTATGTTCCTTGAGATGGTCCAGTCAGACTTTTTTTTTTTTTTAATTCTTTATTTCAAAGTAAATTGCATAACAAAAATAGAACATTTAACATATCCAACATGTTTACAATACAAATGGTATGACAGGCAGTTAGAAGATGCGACAGTGGTCAGGCAAGATTTAGCGAGTCTACTGGGCCTACTTCTTAAAGAGCATAAAAAGATACAATGTTAAGGTAACATTACAGCGTATAGAGTTGCATAGGCTACTTGATCCACGTTCTTCTCAGAGAGAGAGAGAGAGAGACACTGCTGGAGCACACATCTTAAGAGGAAGATGGTGTCCTCTGCCCGGAGGGCAGCGGTAAGGAGGTCTGCCTGTGAGGTCCAGGCTCTCGGAGGTTTTCTTCTGTGTATATGAAATACTGCCAGGGTCTCCAGGTCTCACGGAAGATCTCCTCCCTATCATACAGAGTGGCCGAAAGGTCCTCCCATGTCTCTCAGTTCATTCACTTTAGCGAACCAAAGGGGCCTTGCCGGTGGGTTCTCCGATCTCCAGCACAGCGGGATGCATGCTTTGGCCGCATTCAAGAGCTGTATGGTCAAGGATTTTTTTTAATGGGTCGATCCGTCATATGGAGTAGACAGGCCGCCGGGTTTCCCTCTAAGGAGACGTTAGTCAGGTGTCTGATTGTGTCAGTCACTCCTCGCCAAAAAGGGGTAAGTTTAGGGCAGGACCAGAATATGTGTAACATCGTGCCTGCTTCAGTCCTGCATCGCCAGCAGCGATCTGAGACCTGTGGGAACATGCAGTGCAGGGTTGTGGGTACCCTGTACCAGCGGGTGGTAATTTTATAGCACGTCTCTTGAACTCTGGTGGCGATGGACGCCTTCTGGGCGAAGTGCAGTATCTTTTGTCTTTGTTCACCTGTAAAGTGCGTGTTAAGTTCCGTCTCCCATTTTAGTTATGAAAGGGGGTGAAGATCCCCCTATAGATTGGGTTAGAGAAGAGTAGATGAGCGAGAGGCAGTGGCGTTCTGGCTCCCCACGATAGCAAATGCGCTCCAGTTCTGTGAGTGGGCGGGAGATGCATGCAGCTGCGCAAGAAATTCTGGAGCTGCATACCGCTCCAAAAGTCCAGAGGGGGGTCCGTTGCCAGTACCCCCTGCTTCCAAGGCGAGTCGGCCGTCCGGTCCTACAAAATCGCACAAGCGTAGTCTGGTGCCTGTTGCCAGGCGTTGGAGAGCGGGGCTCTGTAGGCCCGGGACAAATTCTGGGTTGCCCAGTACTGGCACCATAGGTGAGGGTGTGGGTAACATACTGGAGTGCTTGAAGGCATCCCTTGCCACCAGGAGGGTACTTCCCAACGTGGGGTGTTCCCCCAATTCCCTTGGCAGGGGGGCGGTGATCCATGGTCGACTCCCGAGCGTGCCCTCTGAGTCTTCCCCCCTCCATGGTTACCCAGTGTTTTGCCCCGGCATGACAATGCCAGTCCACTACTCTGGTGAGGTGAACCGCCCTATAGTAAGCTTTCATGTCTGGAAGGCCAAGCCCACCGTCACTCTTTGCCCTGTGTAGGAGCTGCATTTTTAAGCGTGGCTTATAGTGAGACCATATAAAGCCCCGAAACATAGCTTCCAAGCGTTTGAAGAAGGTTGCGGGTAGACGGATGGGCAGCGCCTGCATTACATAAAGGACCTTCGGTAATGGGGTCATCTTGAGAGCATTGCAGCGCCCGAACCACGTCAAGGTCAATGTATGCCAGCGCAAGAAGTCAGCCTTAAGACGGTCGAGCATTGGCGCGAAGTTGGCCTCGTATAGGCCTTTGGTGTCGGCGGTGATGTCCACCCCCAAATACCGAATGCAGTCTTTTCCCCATTTCAGAGGGAAGGTCTGTGTCATTGCCTACTGTTATGTTCAGGATGGAGGACTTTGTCAGATTAATTTGAAAGAGAGAGAGGGTGCCGTAAATTTGCAGGGATTGAAGCAAGTTGGGGAGTGACGTGAGTGGTTCTGTGACTAAAAAGATTAGGTCATCCGCAAACGCGGCCACCTTGTGCCTTCCTGAGGGTTTGGGATAGCCCACAATGCCTGCATCTGCCCGGATATGACACAGAAGCGGCTCCAATGTAAGGATGAAGATTAGTGGCGATAGAGGGCACCCTTGGCGGGTGCCATTGCGTATGCGGAAGAAGTCAGATCTCGTCTCATTGACTTTAATCGATGCCGTTGGGTTAGCGTATAAGGACAGTATCCAGGTCAACATGGAAGGCTTCAGACCTATGTGTTCCAAAGTGGCCCGGATAAATGACCAGTCGACACGATCGAACGCCTTCTCCGCGTCGGACAGCAGGAGAAGGGCTCGATTGGATGTCTTAGCAGCATGAAGCAGATTGAGCACCCCGATAGTGTTATCCCGCGGCTCTCTCAAAGCCTGCTTGATCTCTATGAATGAGATTGGGGATGCGTGGGAGTAGCCTGTTAGCCAGGATTCTGGCAAAGAGCTTTAAATCTGTGTTTAGGAGAGCGATGGGATGGAAACTCCCACATTGCGAGAGGTCCTTCCCCTCCTTCGGGATGAGAGAGACATAGGCTCTCAGGGAGTCCTCTGGGAAGGAGTTCCCTTCTGTGATGGAGTTAAGGGCGGAGACCAGCGGTTGCGCTAGAGTGTCAAAGAAAGTTTTATAATAAGCTGGGGTTAAGCCGTCGGCCCGGCGCTTTTTTGGGTTTTGAAGTGGCCAGAGCCTCACCCAGCTCCGTAATTGTAATCGGCTGGTCCAGTCAGACTTAAATGAGATCCCTTAGAAACACCTTGGTACTGACAATCTTATTCAATCAGAACGTCAAGCGCTAAAGAAGTTTTAAAGGAGGCCAAACGCATCATAATAAAAAAAGTGACAAGGGTGGTAATGTTGTGCTAATGGACGACAAGGAATATGAGGATGAAGTTAAACGCCTCCGGGGGAGACCAATACATATCGTAGACTAGAAGGTGATCCTTTTTCCCAAGGTGGTACGTGAACTAAACGGCAGGCTGGATGATGTAGTGGAGGCGGGACTTATTACGAAATGGGAATATGAACATCTGTCTGATTTTAATGTCCCTACCTTCTACTGCATCCCCAAGGTGCATAAGTCTTTTGAAAAACCACCTGGAAGGCCAATCTCTTCTGCGATTCGTGGCCCTCTAGACAGAATTGGGAGCTATCTTGACTCTCAAATAGAGGGTGAAGCATGGTTGATCAGTATTGATGTTGAATCATTGTACACTTCAATTCCGCATGAATGTGGAATTGAAGTGGTAACAGGCTTTTTGGACAAAAGTTACCCTCAGTTTCGCCCACAAAATGAATTTTTAATTGAACTCCTATAGTTTGCTCTTCAATATAACTTTTTTTCAGTTTGCTTCAACTTTCTATCAACAGATTAAGGGAACCTTGATGGGGGCGGCGTGGGCGCCTGCATACGCCTGCCTCCATCTAGGTAGTTGGGAGGAAGAGGATGTGTTTGGTCATCCCAATGTACCTTGGCCACGAACATTCGTGGCGGAGTTACATTGATGACAAGCTGGTCATCTGGACCGGTGACGTCACTACCCTTCATGGATTTCTTGATCAATTAAACATCAATGAGCATTAAAATACGCTTAACATACGCGTATGATAGAGTTCAACTGTCATTCCTGGATCTGAAGCTCAGACTGGAGAATGGCAGAATTGGCACGTGCACATTTCATAAGAAGACAGCGGCAAACGCCCCTCTACAGGCAGGGAGCCATCATCCACCTTGGCAAAATAATGGAATCCCTACGGGGCAGTTTGAGGAACAAATGTAACTGTTCTGACGTTGCGGACCTGCAGAGCGAATCCAAGGATTTATATGGGAGATTCCGTGAAAGGGAATACTCTCATAGGCAGATCCGCAATGCCAAACAAAGCTGCGATTCGCAACAGAGAAAGCCTGCTATGTATGAATAACAGTCTAAAACCCCAAAAAACTACGAAACCAGGCCCAATTAAACTGATTACTACATAAGGGGCCCAATGGGACTCCGTGCGTAAAACTTTGGAAAAACATTGGCGCATTTTAAGGAACAATAAGAACCTGGCAAGAATAGTGGGGGATGGACCAAAAATGGTGGCACGTAGAACAAGAAACTTAAGGGACATCCTTATCCATTCAGAATATATTGGACAGCAGAATTCTACATGGCTGTCGGAGTATCCACGATGTAAGGGGATGTTCCCATTGCCACAATAGACGCTAACATGTCCTCCCGTTTAAAAAAAAAAAAAAAAAAAACATTTATTAAAAAATTGGGGAAAAATTCTGTGTCCACCTCGACTCCTGGCTGCGCAGTGAAAGGGGGAACGTTGGCTTCTCCTGAATTGGGAGGAAGCCACAAGGGGTTCTGAAGGGCATAGGGAAGGCTGGCATGGGTCCTAACCCTTTTGGGGCTGAGGTGACTCCCCACTGGTACTTGGCCTTTCTTGTCGAGGCACTGCGGTGCTGGTGGATCCCACTGCAGTGCTGGTGGATGCCACTGCCTCCTCACCAGAACGCCTTTGTTTAGCGGGCAGAATATCTTCCTCCTCTGAGTCTCAGTGTTCCACTACTGAGGACTGGCTCATAATTTACATCAGACTCTGAATTCGAATTTGAAAGGGAATCCAAAAGAGCTCCTCGTTGCTCTTGTCGGCCATGGAAAGTATTTGTAAAGCCTCCTCAGCAGAAAAGCATCTTTTGGACATGGTTGCTGGTGGTAATGAGACTGCACAGCTAAGCCTGCATTGATGGGCACTGATGTGCCACTGAGACGGCACAGATGGGCACTGTTGATTTGACACAGATGGCACTAGCTATAGATGCTAATTGTCACTGTGGTACTGTTTGGGCACACAAAAAAAAGTCCAGTTTGAGGCATTTGTCCTATTCTGGGCTTAAATTATCTCTACAAATGCCTCCACATTTAAAAATTTTGCATGGTCAGTTGCCTTTCTGAGGCAAAGGCAATACCTAGCATCAATAGACATCCCAAGATGCCTATTTGCATTTCGCCATTTATCCTCCCAACACTTTCTGTACTTTGCACGGAAGTCACTTCCAGCTTGTTGTACTGCCTTTGGCCTATCCTCTGCTCCTGAGTATTCACAAAGGTCTTTGCACCTCTTCTCAAAACTCAGGACAATCCAAACGCTCAAGTTTTCTGCTGGGGGACCAATTTTCAAAAATATGCTCTCCTGCCTTCATTGCATTTGGAATACTTGGGTCTGTTCCTGGACACATTCCAAGCAAAGATTTTCTTTCCAGAAAATATGATTCTCTCTGAGCCGACACTCGAAAATTAAGGTCAAAAAGACTCTCCAAGAGCTCTCTAGGCCTAATGGTTGCCTCCTTCAAGGCTGTACCATTCGCCCAATTCCATTTGAAACCTCTCCAAGGAAACCTATTGTAACAAGTATACTCCTTTTTTTATTTTTTATTTTTTTGACCTACATGTGACCTGTCCAGCCAAGCAAGGAATTCCCCAAGTTGGTGGATCTCTAGACCAGCCTTGACAATGGGGAAAACCTTCCTCACGCTACACGAATATGGTCACCTGCGGAAACCAAGCTCCTCCTATCAACATTTGGAGTAACGAAGATAGCTCTGCAACACTTAACTCCCCTTCTGTAAGGGCACTTAATCAGGGTGTAGTAAGAAAATGCCACTGCCGTGGCCCTATATAAACCACCAAAGGGGCACCAGGAGTCTTTTGCATACCTGAAGGAAGCAAAAATTATTCTCATGGACAGAGAAACCCACTGTCCTACAATCTCTGTGGTCCACATGCCAGGAGTGGACAACTCGAATGTACACTATCTCTGCCGCCACCGCTTGGATTCGGGGGAATAGTCCCTTCACACAGACATAATCAACCGGATATGTCATAAATGATGTAGACCTCCTATCCTCCCCGATTCAACAACAAAATACCTCAATTTGTGGCCAAGACATAGGATCCTCTAGCACTGTTCTTGATTGCTCTGATAATCCCCTGGTCTCAACTCAGGCTAATCTATGCTTTCCTTCCAATTCTACCTCATCTTATCAACAAATTGGAGCAACAGAATAATCCCGTGATTGTAATTGCACCAAGCTGGCCCATAAGGATTTGGTGCAAAGATATACTAGACTTCTAAGAGACAACCACTGGCCTCTAACAGGCTAGACCTGTTGTCTCAAGTCTCCCCATTTTTATCTTGCTTCTCAATTTCTGGCTTTAATGGTATAACTGTCAAAACCCAGGGTTTAGGAGACAGATGGGCTTCTCGGTCTGTCATTCCTACCTTGCTACAGGCAGGAAAAGCTACTTTCAGAAATCTACCATCATACCTAGAAATCCTCCTTTGCCTGTAGTAAACAGTCACCCCAATTCCAGAGATTACTTTGTGCCTTTGCATTCTGACCTTCCCACAATCTGGTCTTGACCAGAACTTTGCTTTAAGCACCTTGAAAGGAAAGATCAAAAATAAAGAACGTTGCTATGTGTGCAACTAAAATATGAGTATAATGTAGAGCCAGCTTACAAGTAATTCACACTCAAAGATCTAAATTAAAACCCTAACAAGTGCAGAAATCTCAGAAAATCTCTCAAAGTGTAAATGACAAAGATTATTATGTAATGTAGGAATACAAACTTGCGATTACAGGAGAACATTACAGAAAATTGTGCTGTGCAACAATCAAAACAAAAAATTAAAATTTTGAAAAAGCAAACCAAATTCCCAGATTGTGTATAAATGACAATCCAAGCAGTGATTTTATTTTTATTAGACTTCTTTGTCCAGAAACCCATGATTTTTGCTCAAAATGGGCGCGCTCCCAACTTCACCTTTTTGTGATTTCAATCAAACTGCTCACCTTAAACATAAACCCCTTAAGTTATAGGAGGTCTAATATTTGATATATAAAGGGTTAACAACTTCCACAGTCAGGTTCAGATGTAGTAACACACATGGCAGTAAAGGGTTAATCTCCAAATACTCCCAGTCGTCAGCCGCTCATGGAAGAGCAAAACCACACAATAGTTCTCACTGCTATTACAGCAATGGGGGGCGTGTCCGGCCGCTTAACTGAGAACTCCTGAACCCTCACGCTTTCATCAGCTTACAGCGACGACGGGCAGAGGCATTGTGTGCGCCACGATTGGACTCCCCACACTGCCGAATACCGCGGGAGAGATGTCCAAGCGTCGGAAGGCTAATAAACTGCCACAGCGGCTCACAGACTTCTACCCGGCGGTCCCTCCACAAGGTAGGTAACATGGCGCCGGATCTAGCTTCAGAGGAGCGGCCCGTACAGACTGCTTATCCAGCTGCAGTGAGACAGGCTGCCACACAGCATGAGGAATTCTCCCCCCTTCTACTCCCACCACCCGCAGCCCAGCGAAAACCAGGCTACGTAGGGAGGAGGATCAATTCTCTCCTAGGCTGCAGCAGACCTCTCCACAGGCCCCAGGGCAGGCTAAACAGGAGTCCCTAATAGAGATTTTTCCAGCCACTGAGCAAACCATATCAGAGCAGGATGAACATGTTGCTCTCACTCAGAACACTTCAGTGACTTTACAGATATGTTTGCCCCCTTGAATGATGTGGTACAAACACATGCTGATAAAATCCAGCATTTAGAATCTAAGATGGAGCAGCTCTATTCCGCACACAACGATCTCGTTGATGCATACGCTGACCAGGAGTCTGAACTCCAAAACAAAATGGCGGACCTGGAGGACTGCTCCAGGAGAAATGACATTACATTTAAGGGCATACCCGAAACCATACCCACTAACTTTGTCCAACGTCTCATGAAGGCCCTAATCCCATCCCTGAGTGACTGAGCTATGTGTTTGATTGAGCACATCGCATACCTAAACCCAAGTTTCTACCCGACACTGCGCCTAGAGATACTCTGACACGCATTCATTACTACCATGTGAAAGAACGTGTCATGGCGGCAGCCAAGCAAAGCCCGGCAGTCCCGGAGGAATTCATTGGTATCTCCCTATTTACAGACATATCGCAACAGACAGCGATGAATAGAAAGAAACTAACTCCACTTACTAAAATTCTGCATAACCGCATTATCTAATAATGGGGGTTCCCCACCAAACTACTTGTCACTTGGAATGGTAAAACATACCCCATATATAGTGTCGACAAAGGTATTCAGCTCTTCAAACAGTGGCAACTTCTCCCTCCTGAGGCACAACCTCCAGCTCTGTCCGCTCCTGAACACATGCAAGCTGACTGGACCTAATGGGGCCCGCGTGCTTTTTTTAAAATGAACCTCTACCTGTCATCCTTTCAGCATTGACGTGAGGTTAGGAGCTCATCTCCCTACCTAGCTTTGTGCTTTTCCATAGTTCAGTGCGCAGCACTGCTTGTTCACTTGCCCCCTTCACGATCCTATAGCAGCCCGGCTGCCCATTGTGCCTGCAGTGGCAGAGATTTCTTAAAATGTTGTCTGTTTGTTTCCTACCTACCCCCTGTTTTGGCTCTCTATACCTTTTTCTAGTCACCGCTCTGGATCCCGAGCACACCGACAGTGGACCCTACCCACGGACTATGTCAAGCATATCGCCTCTTTGATCTGTGGAACCCACACTTATTCCTTCGGTAATGCTCAACATGAACAAACCCGTTGTATGTGACCCTATCTAAAGGATATTGGACTTCCCGCCCACCAGGTACTCAGTTCCTTCTCCACATGATACATTTTTGTATATGGCAACTTCATAGCATATAACAAATTCCCGCTATGCCTTTAAAGATTGTCTCAATACTAAAGGCCTCAACAGCCCATTTAAGCCTGCTGCACTGTTTAAGGAAGCTCATTCCCTCAAAGCAGATATCATTTTTGCTCAAGAAACTAATTTTGCTGCCAATAAGTGTCCACGACTGAACCTCCAACACTTCCCTCATCTATACCTAGCCAACGGTCCCAAAAGACATGCAGGGTTTTCATTGCCATTAAAGGCTCTGTTGCTTTTCGCCACATCCGCACTATCTCGGCCCTCCAGGGATGATGCCTCATCCTCATTTGTGAACTGAACCAAACGATTTTCACACTTGTCAACCTTTATGCCCCAAACGCGAAACAGAGGAGATTTCTAGACCCATTACTTGCCAAGGCACCCTACTCATCGGTGGGGACTTTAATATAACCCTCAATCCGGCCATGGACTCTACCACCTCTACAAGGAGACCTGAACATACCATCGCTCCACTTCTACGCAAGCACGAGTTATGACATCTAGCGCTGTTTCCACAGGTCTGAGATGGACTTTACTTTTCTATCTGCAGCCCATTCTTCATATTACCGTATTGACTTTTTTTTAACTGATAAAATGTCTTTACAAAATCATCGGATCATGCTCCGATTTACACTAGAATTTGATGACAGACTTCGTAACTCTCCCCCCTCCACTTTGGAGTCTGAATGCTTCTCTCTTGGAGAACACGCAATTGTACCAAAAGATAGTGCAAGAACGTCACAACTTCTTTTCAGTACAATGATACTCCGGAGATCAGTAAGTCTACTCCCTATGAAATTAGCTTCATGCACCAAGAAACGGAGGATGAGGCAGATTGACAACCCGCTCCAATCTATAGCCACAAAATAAAGCTAACCCATCTCCCCGTTTTAACGGACGATATCCTCCAGGAGAGACAAAAACTAAGATCCCTATTACTGTACAAATTTGAAAATCGCCTGAAATATCTTAAAGCGAACTATTATGGTCTGCATAATAAAGCTGGAGCCTGGCTAGCTAAAAAAGTCAAAGCAAAGCAGCTTAACCACTTAAGGACCGCCTCCTGTAGAATTACGTCAGCAGAATGGCATGGCTGGGCACAAGCACATACCTGTACGTCCTCTTAAGTGCCCAGCCATGGGTTGCGCGCTCTGTGACCTCGGGACCAGCGTACCCGATTGCCGCTGGTGTCCCGCGATCGGGTCACTGAGCTGAAGAACGGGGAGAGGTCTGTGTAAACAAACCTCTCCCCGTGCTTCCTACACTGCCTGTCACTGATCGGCTGTTCCCTGTAATCGGGAAAGCCGATCAGTGACGTCAGACGTAAAGCCACGCCCCTTACTGTAAAAACACCCGTCACAGGCTTAACCCCGCCCCCTAGTGGTTAACTCCTTCACTGCCAGTGTCATTTACATAGGAGCCAGTTAAATAGCACTGATTTCTGTATAAATGACAAGGGTCCCAAAAATGTGTCTCAAATGTCCGATGTGTCCGCCATAATATCGCAGTCACAATAAAAAATCGCTGATCGCCCCCATTACTAGTAAAAAAAAAAAAAAAAATTAATAAAAATGCTATAAAACTATCCCCAATTTTGTAAACGCTATAACTTTTGCGCAAACCAATCAATAATCGCTAATTTGCGATTTTTTTTTTTTTTTTTTTTAACCAAAAATATGTAGAAGAAATGCGTATCGGCCTAAACTAAGGGGAAAAAAAAATTCTTTTTTTTTTTGCGGATATTTATTATAGCAAAAAATATATTTTTTTTTTCAAAATTGTCACTCTATTTTTGTTTATAGCGCAAAAAATAAAAAACGCATAGGCGATCAAATACCACCAAAAGAAAGCTCTATTTGTGGGGAAAAAAAGGAGGTCAATTTTGTTTGGGAGCTACATCGCACAACCACGCAATTGTCAGTTAAAGCGATGCAGTGCCGAATCGCAAAAATGGGCCTGGTCCTTTTGGCTGCAAATTGGTCCGGGGCTTAAGTGGTTAAACACAACATAGCTGCACTTAGCCATCCCATAAAACCCTTTTTAACCCCCAAAGATATTGCTAACGCCTTCGCAGATTATCAATCTCTCTATGACCTCCGCAACGATAAGACTACCCCCCAACCCTCCCATGAGCTTATCAGTGTTTTTTTTTTTTTTTGAGTAAAGTGAAGCTTCCTAGTCTGACGATCAACTCGGGTCTATCCCCCAACCCTTCACCACCCAGGAAATATGCTTATTAAACTCCCCAATCATAAATCTCCGGTAGATGATGGTTTCTCGAACGAATATTATAAACGTCTCTCTAATGAAACTGCCCCTCATTTACAAGCCGTCTTCAATCTTGCCTCCTCCTCTGGCTCTTTCCCTCCTGAAATGGTGAAAGCTATGATAGTAACAATTCCTAAACCAAG
This sequence comes from Lithobates sylvaticus, assembly GCA_028564925.1. NCBI lineage: Eukaryota > Metazoa > Chordata > Amphibia > Anura > Ranidae > Lithobates > Lithobates sylvaticus. The sequence goes on from CM053026.1 coordinate 411,044,940, forward strand.
TAAAGACCCCACCAGCCCTGCTAACTACAGGCCTATATCACTCCTCTTTACGGATGTAAAGATTTTCGACAGGCTGCAACAAATTTTACCATACCTTGTCCACCCTGACCAGGTGGGCTTTGTCCCAGGTTGCAAGCCCCGGATGGAACCAGGCGTCTCCTCAATTTAATCTCCCAGGCTGGACCCTCTCGAACACCTTCTCTGCACCTCTTTGGACGTGGAGAAGGCGTTTGACAGGGTCCACTGGGGATATCTTAAGGCAGTATTAGACACACTTGGTATTCGAGGGTGGTTGCAGATCGCTATCCTTTCTCTCTATTCCACTCCCTCAGCCACAATTCTTTCCTCGGATCACCTCCTAAATCAATAAGTAGAACGAGCGGAACTAGGCAAGGGTGCCCCCTATCGCCTGTAATTTTTACTCTTCTCATGGAACCGTTTAGCAGAGAGGATCAGATCGCACCCTGACATTACGGGCATCTCCATAGCAGGAGTTGAACATAAAATCGATCTCTTCGCGGACGATGTCATGCTCATACTTTCCAACCCCAAGACATCACTACATGCAACACAGAAATTGCTAGACGAGTTCAGTGCAGTATATTACTTCAAACTGAACGCAACAAAGTCCCACATTTTAGGTATTAACATCCCACCCCTTTGAAGTTGACCTTAGCTAAAACATTTCCTTTTCCTTGGTCTCCTCATTCACTACCATACTTAGGCATCCAACTGACCTCACGTATTTCACAGCTCTACAAACCTAATGTTTAGCCTTTCTTCGAGTCACTACCCTAACAACTCTCTCTGAGAACCCACAAACTCTCAACAGCAGGGAAAATGGCGACTCTGAAAATGCTACTTTTACCTAAAACTGTTGTCTCTGTTCCGCACCTTAACTATTCCTTTGCCATGTAATTTTCTCACCTCCGTCCAAAAAAATTTCACACAGTATATATGGAACCACAAGCCCCCTAGATGTTCTCTTAACATTATGATGAGGCATAAGAAAAATGGGGGACTGGGTGTCCCCAATGTTACGGCATATCACAAAGCCTGCGTTATAGACCAAATTAAGTATTGGTTGACTCCTCCCAAACATAAAACATGGGCACTCATGGTGTCCAAAATGGCTTTGCGTAGAGATCCTAAAACAGCCCTAATTGCTTCAAAGATAAAAGCCCCGCCTCTCAGTTCCCTTATCCCAACAGTGCAAGCATCTATTAAGATGTGGTTAAACTCCTCTCTCTCATCTCTGGATAAAGGACCACTCTGCAAGATCACCACTTTATACCCTTCATTGACCTGAATCTAGAGGGATTATCCTAATGAAAGACCTATACCAAGGAAAATCGCTACATACCTTTTGCATACCTCTCCTCTCACTTTAATCCCCCCCCCCCCCTTAGCACAATTCACTTACCTGCAAGTTCGAACCTTCCTCCACAAGCAACTCCATACCCTTGTACTTAGCCATGCCAGCCACAATAATTACATTCTTCCAAGAAGCTAAAAACCCACTAAGAGGGATCTCCCTATTCTATAAAGTGTTCAATGCACAGGGCTCCCTCTCAAAGCCCACTACCATTACCAAATGGGAGGCAACCTTAGACAAAACCTTTACAGATAGCTACTGGGGAAAAAAACGTTCTCGATCACCTATGCCCCGACTAGGTGCATGAATCATTGGGAACTATATCCGAAAGTAGTGCATTCCTGGTATCTCACCCCATTCAAACTCTATCCTTCGCATACAGCCCTTTGTTGGAGGAATTGTGGAGATTCCGGTACATTTATTCCACGTATTATGGTCCTGTATATCACTACGATCATTTTGGAACAAAATTTTCTCCATACTATCAGGCATAGGAGTCGGTCACATGGCTCCAAACCCTGAATTAGCAATTCTACACCCAACTATCAAGGAACTGCCACCCAACATCCGAGTAGTGACTACACAACTCTTTCTTGCTGCAAAACTCACAATCACGAGATTGTGGAACAATTCTAGTCCGCCTTCCCCCTGGAACGCTCCGTACATTAAACTACCAATGTGAACTGGAAAAACTGCTGGCCACTACGAATCTTGGTTGCGTCGTTCAAAAACAAGTGTAATCTATGGCTATGCAACTCTTAAGTGTACAGTCAAGATCTGAAAAAAACAGAAGAACCAGCGCTATATACTCAACCAGTATATGTTCGGAGATGAATACTCCTCTCTGCAGAGGTTGCCAGCAACAGGTGTCATACAGCGTGAAGAGGTCATTGGCTTCACCTTTATGCGTTCTATCCAACAAGACTTCCTCAGAAGGACATAGTTGCATAGTAGGTGAGGTTGAAAAGACACAAGTCCAACCTTTGTGTGTCAGTATTACATTGTATATCCCTGGATGTTGTTGTCATTCAGGTGCTTATCTAATCGTTTTTTTAACCACTTGCTTACTGGGCACTTAAACCCCCCCTCCTGCCCAGACCAATTTTCAGCTTTCGGCGCTGACGCACTTTGACAATTGCGCGGTCATACAACACTGTACCCAAATTACATTTTTATCATTTTTTCCCCCCACAAATAGAGCTTTCTTTTGGTGGTATTTAATCACAGCTGGTTTTTTTTTTTTTTTTTTTTTTGCTAAACAAACAAAAAAAGGATGGAAAATTTAAAAAATAAAATAAAATCATGTTTAACCACTTCCCGACCGCAGGCCGTCATATGACGGCCTCCGGTTTGCGGGGGTATATCTGAATGATGCCTGTAGCTACAGACATCATTCAGATATTGCCGGTTTCAGTCGGCGATTCCCTGCACCATAAGAACGATCATAGCGGCTGTTCCGCCGCTTGAACGTTCTTATGGGCGGCGGGAGGGGACGCCCCCCCTCCCGCCGCCCTCCGGTGCTTCTACCGACTCACCGCTTCCATCGGGGAGTCGGACACAGGAACCGCCGGCCCCGGATGATCACTATAGAGATTTCCGGCGGACCAGATGGTCGCCGGAGTCTCTATGATCGTTCGGAGGCCGGGTGCGATGTGATGACGTCACGCCCGGCCTCTGCATTCGAATAACGGTGCCGCCTCCGCTGGGAAGCGGTGATCTTTTTTTTTTTTTTTTTTTCATTTTAGGCTTTCCAGCCTAGAGGTGAGGTCTTATTGACCCCATATCTCACTGTTAATGGGTCCGATCGGGTAATATTCCTATTACAAGGGATGTTTACATTCCTTGTAATAGGAATAAAAGTAATCAATTTTTTTTTTTTTAACTGTCAAATTTAAAAAATAAAAGTCAAATTAACAATAATAAAAAAAAAAAAAAAAAAATGTTTTAAAGCGCCCCTGTCCCCGTGAGCTCGTACACAGAAGTGAACGCATACGTAAGCCCCGCCTACATATGAAAATGGTGTTCAAACCACACATGTGAGGTATGCCGCGAACGTTAGAGCGAGAGCAATAATTCTAGCCCTAGACCTCCTCTGATTTTTAAATACCAAAGTTTGGCGCCATTCCACGAGCGCGTGCAATTTTGAAGCGTGACATGTTGGGTATCTATTTACTCGGCGTATCTTCATCTTTCACATTATGCAAAAAAAATTGGGCTAAATTTTATTTTTTTTTTTTTTTTTTTTTTTTTTTTTTTTTTTAGCATGAAATTTGTTTTTTTTTCTGAAAAAAACGCGTTCGAAAAATTGCTGCGCAAATACCGTGCGATATAAAACGAGCGTCATTTGTATTCTCTAGGGTCTTTGCTAAAAAAACATATATAATGTTTGGGGGTTCTATGTAATTTTCGAGCAAAAAAATTATGAATTTTACATGTAGGAGAGAAATGTCAGAATTGGCCTGGTTGCGAAGTGGTTAATAGTTTTGCAAACAGGTAATTTTTCTGCTTCATTGATATGCACTGATGAGGAGGCACTGGTGGGCACTGATGGGCGGCAATGATGGGCACAGATAAGATGCCACTGATGGGCATGGATGGGTGGCACGGATAGGCACTGATAGGTGGCACTGGGCACTCGTAGGGGACACTGATGTGCAGCACTGTAAAGGCACATTGTGGGCACTGACAGGTGAAGCTAGTGGGCACTGGTAGGCGGCACTTGTATAGGGCACAGGTGGGCACTATGGACCTTGGGCACATTGCAGTGATCGGGACTGATGTCCCTCTCACTGCCGCCGGTGATCGGCTTTTTTTTTTTTTTTTTTTCCTCCTCGCGCTGTCATCACATGATCACGTGGTAAGGGGTCGGGATCGAACCCCCCCCCCCCCCTTTACTCTGATCTGTGATCCAGCGAGTCTCAGACTCGCTGGTCACAGGGGGGTGCGCAGGCCGCTCGTGAACGGGACAACGTCACCACCTGTGGAAGGGAATTGCACATCCTTGCCGCTCTTATAATAATAGTAAGGTCTCAACCTTGTCCAAAGCCCCCTTGCTTCCCTTTTCGTTGTCAAAACCTTCATTCAAGGTGTATCTTGCATCAGGCCACCATTAAAGCACCCTGTGCTCCCTTGGGATCTTGGCATGGTTCTCCCTGCCCTGCAGAAACAAACCATTGAACCCATCAGGGATATCCCCTAGATGACCTTTCCTGCAAAGGTGGCCTTTTTGGTCACTATCACATCTGTCGGACGTGTCTTAGCAGATTTTTCTTGCAGCAAGCCTGTTCCTCATTCATCACAATGACAGGGTAGTCTTGCAAACAGGACCATCCTTTCTTCCTAAGGTGGTATCATGAAAGTAAAAGCAGGAAGTGCTTTGGCATCCCTGTGCTCCTGGTCCTAAGCATTAGAAGGAAATCTCTTTTCATTGCCTGGATGTAGGCAGAACTAAGTCTATCTCAACACAACAGCTTCCATGAAGACTGATTTTCCTATTTGTTCTCTTCTTATGACCCCACAAAGGACACCTTGCTTCTACCATCACTAGGTGGTTGAGAACACTGATCCCCAGCACTTATGCTCTAAGGCTCGATTCACATCTATGCATGTTGCTTTTGAGTGTTTTTGCAGTGCTTGCTTCATTTTTGGACACGTGTTTTTGCCGTGTTTTGCGGATGTTTTTTTTTTTTACACTGTGATTGCTTAGCAACCAGCTATATACAGTGTAAAAAAAAAAAAAAAAAAAAAACGCAAATCACGGTAAAAACGCGGTACTTGGAATTGGACACAATTATTCCACCATATCTGTCGTTTCCTGGGCTTTCCGGCACCAGGCCTCTGTAGCCCAGCTTTGTAAGGTCTCCTCCTGGTCCTCTGTTCATACATTTTCAAAGTTTTATCAGGTGGACATCAATCCTCCGGCTGTAGCCTTTGGCCAGAAGGTTCTTGAAGTTGGGTCTGTGGATTTTTTTTTTTGGGCCTGTTGACAGTTTGCCTAGTAATTGCCCACCCTTATGTGTTGCTGGGGGATGTCACAGGATCTATAAATATTTTTGCTGTGTGTTCTGTACTGTGATTTTAAGATGAGGAATTATTTTATTTTTTATTTTTTTCTGTAAATTTTATATCTTGGAGTGCAATACAGGACATCCTCCCTTATGTTCCTTGGTTACTCTGCATTGCAGCTACCTGGCATGGCTGTCCTCGACCTGAGTTTTGAAGTGCCGTATCTTGAACCTATTTGATAGGACATTGTGACGATAGCCTGGAAGTGACCCTTGGCTGCTGGGTTTTTCGTGTGGCGTGCTTTCCAGACTTTGTTCTGGTAAAAGTTGACTGGAGTACTTTCCAGGTTCACTTTTGAAGTAGGCCAGTCAGGTCAAGCCATGTGGACCTCTAACGATCTGTTCCCGGATGCCCACCTGCACTAACTTTTGTTACCTCTGGCCACCTGACCCTCCCCTGCTTACCAACTGTTCAAATTTTGTAAGTAACCCTGAGGCCTTGCCTATTACCCCGAGCCTTGCATTGCCTTACCACTAATGGCTCCAGGACTACTTACAGCCTGCTTGCTGATGCTACCAATGTTTGCAGACTGAATTCTTTGTTGTCCTTTGCGCCTAGAGTCTATTCCATTATCAGAGTTATTTTTAAAGCAGTAGTAAATCCTGGAAAAAAAATAAAAAATTTAAATTCTGGGCTCCCTGCAAAATAATGGCATAATGTGCTAGTAAGACTTACCTTTAACATGAAACCTGCTAATAGGGATTCCATCTTAACCCGGTCTTTCTTCCAAGTTTGTGGGCTCCAGCTGTTTGGCTAAACCACGATGAAGTCACTCACCCGGCTCATGCGCATAGGAGCCACGATCGTGGCACAGTGCTCTAAAGGGGCAGCATACTCGGTATGCTGTCGCTTCAGAGCGCAGTGCGCTTACACCGGTGGCGTCACCGGCTGCAAAACATGTGAATACCTCCTAAATAGTGCACGTTTAGGGGATATTAATTTTGCCTACCGTGACAGTGCAGTTACCGGTGAGCTGGTATGTTGCCCAGAACTTTCAACCAGGCAGGTTGAGGGGCTCCAGGACCATTGTATAGTTTTGAAAGAAACTGTGTCCGTTTTTTCTCTGAGGTTTGTAAAGTCCGGTTGGGGACCTGGACCCTGGAGATTTTGCAGCGATCTGGGTGGGAGGAAATCTCCAATCCTTGGACCAGGATTTAGGGCTAGCCAGCACACTGATTGTTCAGGTGTGTGTGGGCCTTGTAGTTGAGTCAGGACCAGGGTTCTGGACTCCACCCTCCCGAGGAGTCCAGGCAAGCATGCATGTCTGCATGGTATAGTCAGAGGGCCAAACCTGTGAAGCTGAAAAAAGGTACAGTGTTTGTACAGGAGAGCTGTTGTATGGCCAAGAGGGCTAAAGCATAAAGCCTGAGCAGCAGTGCTGCTAAAGAGAGCCAGGTGACTCAGTATTTTTTGCGTGTGTTATTTATTGCTGTAAAGTTGAAACCCCCGGCGTGAGAATTTTGATGGACTTTTTTTTTTTTTTTATTCTTTTCCTTTTCAACAAGCCCTTAAACGGCACAACTGGCGTGGACTCAGGTCACTGGTAGGCTCTACATTAAGCTAAAACGGCCCCCAATGGTACACTACAAAAAAAACTTTATTATAAGCTTACATGTAGGTAAAAATTGCCCAGTTATTTGCTTAAAGCGGGATTCTGACTAAAGTTTATTTTTTTTTTTTTTTTTATTTTTTTTCTTTTCCCCGTTCAGTGTAAAATACAGACATGTATAACATGTAACTCACCTGCTGCAGTTGTTCTCCCCGCCGATTCCGTCCGTTTGGAGAACTTTTGAAAATAGCTTGCTGGACGATTCCATTTTGCTTGTGGGCATTAGAAACCCACAAGCATTTACTTCCGGGATGCGGTGAATGCTGCGCTCCCAGCATTCCCCGATCGATCTCGCGCATGCTCAGTGCTCATATTTCGTGCTGACGGCGTCCCCCGTGGCTTCATGGGAGGGATGGAAAACCGCTCCCAGAGGTCATTGCGGAGCCGGGGGACAGCCGAAAACACGCCTACTCCCACGGAAGGACAGACCGGAAGCCAGAGGAAAAATCACAACAGTAAGTTAAATATATATATATATATATATATATATATATATATATATATATATATATATATATATATATATATATATATATATATATATATATATATATATATATATATATATATATATATATATTTATATATTTTTTTAATGGTCATTTCTGCATCAGCATGCCTAGCTGCTTTTAATAAGATAAAGCAGTTTTGAGTACCAAACCGCTTTAAGCTTCAGTGCCTTCTCCCACAGATTCTCTATCTAATTTCCCCTTGAACTTCGCAGCTTCAAAGCCATCAACTGCAGGGACTTTCTGATTTAAAGTTGCTCCAGTCTCTGTCTCGCGTACTTGCCACAAGGAATTTGTCTACTGCGATTACTGCCAAATTACTTTGGATATCCCAGACACCTTTAGGGAACCAATGTCACTCTTTCTCTTTTCTGGGTGCCCCCGCTACTCCTTCGTCTCCATGCAGCTCCAGATAGTCTTTTCCTCGAATATTCCCCTTTCAGTTGATACGGACCCCTGGATCCAATATTTGTATACTTGTACTGCACTTTAGTTAAATGTTGGGCTGCAGAACCCTTTGTATAAGAAGCGTTTACAATGCATTGCTCTCAAATGATAACATTTTGGGTTCAGCGGGTGGTATCCCACGTCTACAAACTAGAGATTGCTCCCTGCCCCCTCTTTGAAATCCTAATCTTCTTGTGTCACCCCACAGATTATCGGATCTCTATCAAACGCTCTCTGGTCTTGTGGACCAAGGAGTCATTGCCCCAGTTCCTGTAGCAGAACAGTTTCAAAGATTTTTTTTTCTTGAACCAGTTCAGTTAAAAAAACAAAAACTAAAGAGGGCAGATCCTAATTAATTTGAGGCCAAAAAATGGGATCCACCAGGTCTGTCATAGTTTTCCTTCAACAAGGAAACTTTCTTTCTTTTGTTGACATGAAGATTTCGTACCTACATGTCCCCATCTTTCCAGCCTAATGACATATCCTATGTTTTGCTGTAGGGCCCCTACACTGCCAGTTTGGTTCTGCCCGTTGGCCTCTTATCTGCATCTTGGCTGTTCACCAAGGTGCTGGCCCCAGCTGCTAGTTTACATAAAGCCTTAGTCCTACTGTGCTCTTGTGGTATCCTCATTGTGGGATATTTAGATGACCTCCTGTTGAGGAACCAACTTGCATGGGCTCTGCCAAACAGTATAGCTTTGACTGTCCAGACATTATACCAAATCGGGTAAATCCTGAACTTTCATTTCAGAAATCGTCACTAGGACTCATTATTTGGAGATTCGATTTTTTTTTTTTTTTTTTGCACAAGAGGAAATTCAGACTACTTGTCCTCCCATTCAAGCTCCAGTCCAGGAGTTGTCAGGACCTCCATTTTTGAATAAGAGTCGTGGACCTGAAGGTAGCCTCCCTTGAGATGGTTCCCTTTGACCAGTTCCACCCCAGGCCTCAAAAATGTAACGTTTTAGGTTTTCCCTGTCTTGGTGGCTCAGGAATCAAGCTTTGGAATCGAAAGTCCATCCCTCCCATCTTTTAAGATCCTTGTGACAGATGCCATCCTGTTGGGCTGGGGAGAAGAGTCTTGAGCAACCTACCTGAACAGTCTCCTCTCCGTATGTATGTATGTATGTATGTATGTATGTATGTATGTTAACCTCTAAGATCTCTATTTCTGATTTATTAATCACAAAATATGATCTGGGTTAAATGAGAGTTCTATTGACCAGGAGGAAAGGCTTTAAATAATATAACATTTATTACAGGTAGTTAAAAGTCTAGCTAATACACAAATCCCTAGCATATCAAGGCATAAAATGCTAGGTTGGAATAAAAATATATACATAAAGGAATTTAGATTATATTCCTTCAGACCGTGGTCTACACGCATGTTTAGTTACAAATAGCAGGGCATGGCTTCCCCTGCTGGCTAGAATTTTTACCTTAGTTCCATTCTGCTTGCTGGTTCCCCGGAAAAGAGCGAGTTGCCTCCCCTTTCCTCTGAGAGTATCCAAAACCAGCCTGATGTCTCATTGGCTGGCTTAGCGTGAATCATGATTGGTTACTTAGTCTAAGCCAGCCCCCTTACAGGCAACTCCCAGTTGGCTGGGATCTGGGGGCCCCCTTATAAAAGGGGGCTCCCAGATTCCGATAAGCCCCCCCGCAGACCCTGCCGGACTGCCAAGTCCGGCGGACAATTTTAAAACAAAACTTAAAACCTAGTCCGCCGGACTTTTGGCGCCAAAAAGTCCGCTGGCGCCCACACACGAGGGGATTGTCCGGTGGACTCGAGTCCAGCGGACAATCCCGCGGGATAGTCCCTTCGCGTTTACGTGGCATTACTTGTGGCTATCATTTCAATTCAAAGGGTGACTAAACTTGCGGCCTTGTGCTGTAAAGACCCTTTCCTGGAACTCCACAATGGCAAAATAGTTTTGAGACCTCAGAACTTTTTTTTTACCCAAGGTGTTCTTTGCATTTTATTTAACCACTTCAATACAGGGCACTTAACCACTTCCCGACCGCCTCCTGTAGATATACGTCAACAGAATGGCACGGGCAGGCAAAAGCACGTACCTGTACGTCCCCTTTAATTTGCCTGCCCGGGGGGCGCTCCGTGGCCGCGGGACCAGCGGACCCGATCGCCGCTGGTATCCCGCGATCGGGTTACGGAGCTGAAGAACGGGGAGAGGTCTATGTAAACAAACCTCTCCCCGCGCTTCCTACACTGACTGTCAGTGATCGGCGGTTCCCTGTCATCGGGAACGCCGATCAATGACGTCAGACGTACAGCCACGCCCCCCTACTGTAAAAAAAAAAAACACAACACGTCACACTGACTCCTCCCCGCCCCTAGTGGTTAACCCCCTAACTACAACTGTCATTTACATAGGAATCAGTGCTATTTAAATAGCAGTGATTGCTGTATAAATGACAAATATCCCAAAAATTTGTCAAAAATGTCCGATGTGTCCGCCAAAATGTCGCAGTCATAATAAAAATCGCTGATCGCCGCCATTACTAATAATAAAAAAATATTAATAAAAATGCTATAAAACTATCCCCTATTTTGTAAACGCTATAACTTTTGCGCAAACTAATCAATAATCGCGAATTGCGATTTTTTATTTTTTATTTTTTTTTTTTTTTTTTTTACCAAAAATATGTAGAAGAATACGTATCGGCCTAAACTGAGGGAAAAAAATGTTTTTTTATATATTTTTTGGGGATATTTATTATAGCAAAAAGTAAAAAATATTGCATTTTTTTCAAAATTGTCGCTCTATTTTTGTTTATAGCGCAAAAAATAAAAACCGCAGGGGCGATCAAATACCACCAAAAGAAAGCTCTATTTGTGGGAAAAAAAGGACGCCAATTTTGTTTTGGAGCCACGTCGCATGACCGCGCAATTGTTAGTTAAAGCGACGCAGTGCCGAATTGCAAAAAGGCTGCCAATTGGTCCGGGGCTGAAGTGGTTAAACACCTTCCTGCCCAGACCAATTTTGAGCTTTCAGCGCTGTCACACTTTGAATGACAATTGCGCGGTCATGCTACACTGTACCCAAATGACATTTTTATCATTTTGTTCCCACAAATAGAGCTTTCTTTTGGTGGTATTTGATCACCTACGGTTTTTATTTTTTGCTAAACAAATAAAAGACTGAAAATTTTTCTTTTTTGGTTTTCAGTTTCAAAACGTTGTAAATAAGTAAGTTTATTTTTTATTTATTTATTTTTTTCTCCTTCCCTGATGGGCACCGATGAGGTGGCATTGAGGGTCACTGATATGTGTCACTGGGCGGCACTGATGGGCGCCACGGATGGGCACTGATAGGTGGCACGGATGGGCACTGATAGGCGGCATTGTATTTTACTGATGGATGCCAATCAGTGATGCCCATTATGGGCACTGATTGGCATCCATTGTGGGCACTCATGCCTGGTGGTCTAGGGTGGCATACCTGGTGCTGGGCATCTCTGGTGGTCCAGTGTGGGCATCCTCGAGGGGGGGGGGGGTTGCGCTGATAATCGATCAGCACAGAAACCCCCCCTCCCCCCCCCCCCCCCCCGTGTCAGCACGCGAGTGAGGAAAAGCCGCTCACCGGCTTTTCCTATTTACACTGTGATCAGCCGTGATTGGACATGTTTGATCAGGTGGTCAGGCTTTACCGAGATCGTAGTTGCGGGGCGTCAGACTGACACCCCGTAACAACGATCGCCGCAATGCGCGCCCCCGGGGGCGCGTAGCGACTCAAAATCCTGAGGACGTCATATGACACCCGGTCAGGATTTTGAAACCACTTTGCCGCCGTCATTTTGCTATAGGGCGGGCGGCAAGTGGTTAAATCGAAACATAGTATTGACTTTCTAATCATCCTAAAGAGATTTGTATTCCACTACCTGGATGTAGCTACAGCCCCAATTCAATCAATCTGATGCTCTCATGTTGCCTATGGGCTTCCAGAATGGGGGACAGGCTACATCTCTATCCACAACCACTTGGTAGATCCAACAGATCATTACTAAGATGTACAGCCTGAAGGGAAAGGTTCCCCCCTTTCCCCTGAAAGCTCACTCCACCAGAAGTGTGGGAGCTGTGTGATTTTTTTTTTTTTTAACTTTATTTATTTTTTTCAGCATCGGGCCTTGGTTTCCCAGGCCTGTAAGACTTCCATGTGGTCTTCTGTATGCACATTTACCAAGTTTAACCCTAGGTTCACATCTATGCAGTTGATGTGTTTTTCCGGCGCGTTTTTAAACCCACATTATTGATGCGTTTTTGCATGCAGTTTTCATTTGTCATGCGTTTTTTTTTTCCCCTTTAACAAACTATGAATAGCTGTTTTTTAAAGCGGAGTTCCACCCAAAAGTGGAACTTCAGCTTTAAGTACTCCTCACCCCCTGACATGCCACAATTGGCATGTCATTTTTGGGGGGTACTTGTTTTGTTAGTGGGACTTCCTGTCCCACTTCTTCCTCCTCCCCGGGCTTCTAAACGCCTAGGCGATTCCTAGGCAGCCCCTCCCTCCCGGCCATGTTCTGAGACACGTTATAGGTCCCAGAACATTGCCTGGCCATTGATGGAGCTCAGCGTGGCTCGCGCATGCGCAGTGCGAGCCCGGCTGTGAAGCCGCAAACTGTCACAGCTAGGCACCCACACTCGCAATGTAGGCGCCGTGAAGAGGAGGGGGAGAGAACGGAAGCATCGCTCGACTGTGGGACAGGTGATGGGTGTTTATTAAAAGTCAGCAGCTATACTTTTTGTAGCTGCTGACTTTTAATAAACTAAAAAAACAGTGCAACTCCGCTTTAAGGAGCAGGCCAGGAAGATGGGTCAGCAGGGTAAAAATAAAAATTGCTGGCAATAAAAAAAAGAAACCGGGTGTGTGGTCCCACCCCCAATCCATACCAGGCCTTTATCTGAGCATACAAGAAAAATCCACCAATATAATAGGATTATAGCGGCCAAAGGTAAAAGTGTGTGTGTGTGTGTGTATATATGTGTGTGTATGTATATGTGTATATGTGTATGTATGTATGTATGTATGTATATATATATATATATATATATATATATATATATATATATATATATATATATATATATATATATATATATATATATATATATATATATATATATATATATATATATATATATATATATACATACTTTTTAACTGGTGTGCAATTAAAAAAGATGTGTGTATTAGCATGATGGTATAGGCATATTACAGCTGGGCGAAAACTGCTTCAAATTGTGAAACTCCAACGTGCTTCGAAATAGTCCTCCTTTGGGGGTTTGATAGAAAGAAGCAGGATGTTTATGTCCTAAGATGGTACAAGAGCGTAAGGACACCAGTCGGCATAGATTTAAAAGCCAAATGTGTAATCCATCACTGCACCAGGAAAACTCATATGCTGCCAGAGAGATCCAGATGGAGAAAGGCCAAATACAAGAACCGATGTAGGATAGCAATGAGCCATTATATAGTGAGTATTTGGTATGGCAGCAAGAGAGACACAAAATGGCCTCCTGAGCTGCTGTGTGGTTAGGGTGGAGATTTTTTTTCTTTGGGCCACTATAATCCCATTATATTTGGGGATTTTTCTTGTGTATTTCTATTTGGGATGATGGCCCATGCCCTTACAAACATACCCCCTCACCTCTATGATGCAGTCCCCCCCATAAACGCTTAATTTACAAGCTGAGGTCTGCAGGCATGGCCCATAGGGTTTGTGCTTGGGCAAAAAACTGGTTAAAGGGAAGGGTCCAAAGGGCCACATTAGACCAGGGGTGATACTCAGAGGAGAAGGCAAGCTGAATTCACAATTGTGCACAAAAGGCTCGCCAGAACCGGGACACAAACTGACTACCCCTGTCAGAGACAATCGCCTTGGGTAGCCCATGTAAGCAAAAGATCTCCCGAGCAAAAATGGAAGCCAGTTCTTTAGAAGTGGGCAACTTCTTAAGTGGAATACAATGAGACAATTTCAGGAACCCGTCAACCACCATAAGGATAACTGTGTTGCCCTGGGAGTTGGGTAACTCCACAATTAAATCCATAGACAGGTGGGTCCAGGGCCTCTACATTGGGTATGGGTTGTAGGAGACCCACTGGAAGGTGTCGTGGAGTCTTACTCTGTGCAAACACATAACAGGCAGCTACGAAGGCGGTTACATCAGCACGTAGACTAGGCCACCAGAATTGTTGGGAAATGGCCCAAAAGAGTTGATTCTTCCCAGGATGACCAGCAGCCTTGGGAGAATGGCAAGTCTGGAGCACAGCAGTATGAAGACTTTCTGGGACAAAGCAGCGGCCACAAGTTTTCTCAGGAGGAACATGGACCTGGCTGCTGCGAGCTGCAGCCAGAATACAATCGGGAGGAATCACAGGAACCAGAACCGACTCCATCTTGGAAGTGGAGGAAAATTGTTGTGACAAAGCATCAGCCCTTACATTCTTTAGTACCGGGTAAGAATGAGACCATGTAATTGAAACTAGACAAGAAAAGAGCCCATCACATCCTTCTGGGAGAGAGGCGTTTAGCCTCAGACAAAAATGTGAGATTCTTATGGTCAGTAAGAATGAGAACCGGCACAGTGGTACCTTCGAGGAGATGTCTCCATTCTTTTCAGGGTTAAAATGATTGGTGACAGAGCTGTTAGCAATCTTGTAATTGCACTCCTACAGGTGACAATTTCTTGGAAAAGTAGCCACAAGGATGCATAGCGCTCTGAGGTAGGACATTGAGACAGAAGGGCGCCAACTCCAGTCTCAGAAGCATCAACCTCAAGGATAAAAGGTAACGTAGGCTCATGAAGTGCCAACACAGGAGCAGAAACAAAGGCAGCCTTGAGACTCTTAAAGGCCTTAATGGACTCCAGAGACCAACTCTGTGGGTTACCGTCCTTTCTGGTCATATCAGTCATGGGCATGACCAGAGAGGAGAAGTTATGAATAAACTTCCGATAATAGTTGGCAAAACCAAGAAAAAGCTGCAGAGGACGTAAACCCACGGGTTGGGGCCACTGTAGGACTGCTGAAAGTTTCTCTCGGTCCGTTGAAAAACCAGCAGTAGAAATGACAGGAATTGAACCTGTTCACAATGGAATTCGAACTTCTCCTCCAATTTACAATAGATTGTTCTCTTAGTTTCTGAAGCACATGACAGACATCTGTGTGCTGGCTCTCCAGGGACTTGGAAAATATGAGGATATCGTCGAGATAAACCACCACACATCACTGCAACAATTCTCGGAGGACATCGTTAATAAATTCCTGGAAAACTTCCGGGGAGTTACAAAGGCCAAAAGGCATTATGAGGTACTCATAATGGCCTGTTCTGGTATTAAATGCAGTTTTCCACTCATTGCCCTCCTTAATCTTCACGAGATTGTATGCCCCTCTCAAATCAAGCTTTGTGAAAACCGTTGCTCCCTTGAGGTGATCAAATAAATCTGTAATCAATGGAATCGGATAGGCATTTTTTAAATTTCCATAATTTTTATTTGTTTTTCACATAACAAAATTAACATCATACAATCTTAGAGGGTATACAATAGCTAATACCACTACCGGATAGTGGAGGAGAAAAATTAGTTGTTTCCATGTCTTACTTCCTACCCATTATTCCCCCCCCCCCCCCCCCAATACACACCACTGGCACCCAAGTAATCCACTAACGGTCAGTGAATCAATAGGGGGGGGGGGTAGCCCCCTCTGCCTCAGTCACCCCCCCCCCCCGCGAGGAGCATCCCATCTCATTCAACCAAGGGCTCCATAAGCCCATGAACTTCTTTAAATTATTTTGCCTGACAAACATCGCCCTCTCACACCATATCATAGAGTTGATATATTCAGCCCATACCCCCTGAAGAGGGGGGAGTCTAGTCTGCCAATTTTGCGCTATTAAGGACCTTGCTTGGTACAGGCATCCGAGAACAACTATCTTCACAGACGGTGGGACTCTACCCTCCTCAAAACTTCCTAGGAGGCAGGACCCAGCCTCTGGCTCCAGTGTGGTCCTAAAAACTCTATTTATCATTTCAACTATGTCTATCCAGTATCTGTATAGTTTGGGGCACTTCCACATCATATGGCTCAGATCCCCTGGGGCCTTACATCTAGGACACTCATTTCTAGGCTTCCTACTGAATTTAATTTTTTTTTGAGGGGTGTAATAGGCTCTGTGGATAAGGAATTGATGGGAGACCCTTTGTGACGGAGATATTGAGACCGAGCATCCTTGCTCTAGAATCGTTGCCCAACGTTCTGGAGTTATCAGCCCTAAATCTTGCTCCCACCCCTTTCTGCTCCTGTCAGGTCCCTTCCCACTCATGGTTCTATCTCCCAGATCAGCATATAACTTGGCGATCCGGCCTCTCATTGACCCTATTTTGGCCATTTTATTGAGCAAAGGAGTCTTCACCCATTTGATGGTTAGGGACCTAAATTGAGCCTGTAATCCGTGCCTACGTCGCTGGAAATCCAAACCCCTACATAATTTAGCTTAGACACTACAACCAGGGAGGGGATTATTGGCAATGGTTGATCATCCGGCCATGCCAACGGTAGTAGGGCTGATTTTACTTCAGTTAATAACTAAGCCAGAATACTGCCCAAATTCCACCACCATATCCATCACATTTTTAAGCGTGGAGCCTGTGTCTCCAATAAAAAACAGCACATCATCTGCGAAGAGTGCGGTTTTATCCTCCCTCCTCCTCCTCCTCCCCCCCCCCCCCCCCAACTGGCTCCGGAATCCCTGGATATTCGGACGCAATCTCGTCAGGATCTCCAGGGGTTTCATTGCCAAAACAGGAGGGGGGACAGGGGACAACCCTGTCTCGTCCCTCCTCTCCAGCTGGAATGTCTCAGAATATTCGCTCCCGATTCTGACTTTTGCTCTAGGCTCGTTTATAAAGGAGCTTCACCCACCTGATAAATAAGGGTCCAAAACCAAATCGCTCCAGCACCAACCATAGGTAGTCCCGTTCCAGGCTATCAAAAGCTTTAGCAGCATTCAAGGCTAAAATAGCCCTGGGGCTGCGGTTATCAGTTGGTATTTGCATATTTAGGAAAACTCTCCTCCTAATATTGGTGCTGGTCGATCTGCCAGGAATAAAACCCGACTGGTCTGGGTGTATCAATTTATGAATAAATTTGTTTAACCAGTTAACAACCGGCCCATAGCCGGCTACAGGGCGGTTGCTTAACTCTGGGAGGCCATTAATTAACGGCCTCACAGAATTCTGCTCTTGCGCGCCCCCTGGGGCGCGCACTCGAGAACTTCCATGATCGCCGGGTCCAGAGGACCCGGCGGATCATGGATCACGGTAAACGGCCGCTCACCGCGGCCGTTTACCACGTGATCGCTCCGTCAAATGACGGAGTGATCACATGTAAGCAAACCGGCGTCATTTGATGACGCCGGTTCCTCTCCCCTCCTCTCTCTGTACCGATCGGTACAGTGTGAGAGGAGGGGGAGGGATCGGTGGCAGCAGTGCTGTGGACGGGATCTGTAGTGCCCACAGCCTGCTCTGCATGCCACCGATCCATCCATCCATCCATCCATGCTCAGCCATCCCTCCATACCCTGCAATACACAGCAATAGCCTGCAGTGTATTGCTGGGTATTGCAGGGTATGGAGGGATGGCTGAGCATGGATGGATGAATACCCTGCAATACTGTGCCATACCCTGCGATGCTCTGCCATACCCTGCGATGCTCTGCCATACCCAACAATACCCTGCGATACTCGCTACGATCAATGCCAGGATCGTTTTTTTTTTTTTTTTTTATTCCAGGCTTTCCAGCCTAGAGGTGAGATGTGGGGTCTTATTGACCCCATATCTCACTGTAAAGAGGACCTGTAATGCCATATTCCTATTACAAGGGATGTTTACATTCCTTTGTAATAGGAATAAAAGTGCTCCAAAAAATTTTTTGGGGGGAAAAAAGGGTCAAACTAAAATAAAGTAAAATGAACAATAAAATATAAATATATATTTTTTTAAAGCGCCCCTGTCCCCGTGTGCTTGCATGCAGAAGCGAACGCATACGTAAGTCCCGCCCACATATGAAAACGGTGTTCAAACCACACATGTGAGGTATCGCTGCGAACGTTGGAGCGAGAACAATAATTTTGGCCCTAGACCTCCTCTGTAACTCAAAACATGTAACCAGTAAAAAAAATTAAAGCCTATGGGGATTTTTAAGTAGCGACGTTTGGCGCCATTTTGAAGGGTGACATGTTGGGTATCTATTTACTCGGCGTAACTTCATCTTTCACATTATGCAAAAACATTGGGCTAACTTTACAGTTTTGTTTTTTGTTAAGCACAAAACATTTTTTTTCCAAAAAAAACACGTTCGAAAAATTGCTGCGCAAGTACCATGCTAGATAAAAAGTTGCAACGACCGCCATTGTATTCTCTAGAGTCTTTGCTAAAAAAAAAAATATAATATTTTGGGGTTCTATGTAATTTTCTAGCAAATAAATGATGATTTGTACATGTAGGAGAGAAATGTCAGAATTGGCCTGGGTGCTCCAGAACACCTGAAGGTGCTCCCTGCATGTTAGGCCTCTGTATGTGGCCACGCTGTGTAAAAGTCTCACACATGTGGTATCTCCATACTCGGTAGTAATAGCAGAATGTGTTTTGGGGTGTAATTTGTGGTATGCATATGCTGTGTGTGAGAAATAACCTGCTAATATGACAATTTTGTGAAAAAAGAAAAAAAAAGAAAAAAAATCTTTATTGCAAAGAAGTGTGGGAAAAAAATGACAACTGCAAAAAACTCACCATGCCTGTTTCTAAATACCTTGGAATGTCTTCTTTCCAAAAAGGGGTCATTTGGGGGATATTTGTACTTTTTTGGCTTGTTAGGGTCTCAAGAAATGAGATAGACCGTCAGTACTTCAGGTGTGATCAATTTTCAGATATTGGCACCATAGCTTGTGGACTCTATAACTTTCACAAAGACCAAATAATATACCCCAATCTGTACTTATTTTTACCAAAGATATGTAGCAGTATAAATTTTGGCCAAAATTTATCAAAAAAAATTACAAATTTGCTAAATTTTATAACAAAAACTAAGAAAAATTCATTTTTTTACTGAATTTTCAGTCGTTTTTCTTTTTATAGCGCAAAAAATAAAAAAACCCAGAGGTGATTAAATACCACCAAAAGAAAGCTCTATTTGTGTGAAAAAAAGGACAAAAATTTCATATGGGTACAGTGTTGTATGAATGAGTAATTGTCATTCAAAGTGTGAGAGCACCGAAAGTTGAAAATTGGTCTGGTTATTAAGGGTGTTTTAAGTGCCCAGTGGTCAAGTGGTTAAGCGGGTTGCCAAGACTTTAGCCAAGATCTTGATATCAGAACATAACAGCGAAATTGGACGGTAGGAAGAAACTTCCTGGGGGTCTTTCCCTTCTTTTAATATTTAGAGTGATATTCGCCTCCAGCATTGAGGTAGGTAGTTTGCCCGCATCTAGTGCCTACCTTAGTGTCTCTAGCAGCTCAGGAAGCAGTACATCACCGTAGCGCTTGTATAGTTCAATCGGGAGCCCATCCGGGCCAGGAGATTTTTGATCAGGCATTACTGCTACTGCACGTCTTGGCTCTTCTATGGTCACTGGTGCCTCCCATATCTATTTTATCCTGTTCTGACAGGGTTGGAGTTGTTGTTTGCTGCAAGAAATCAATTGCAGCAGTCCTAAGTCCTACTAAGTACTAAGTCCCACTTACTGATGGCAATCATTATCTCTGACGGATCAGTGGTAAGAACTCCATCCGATCCTCTAATTGCCAAAATCGCAGTACGGGAGTTATTCATTTTAGTCAATAGTGAAAGCGTACGACCCACCCTCTCCCCTTCTCCAAAGTAATACTGTCGTTGAAAAATTCGCCTATTCTCAGCCCTTTTTAATGAGTGCCATTTTGTAAATTTGTTGTTTGTTTAGCCATTCCCTCTCGCTATCAGGGGTTGGATCTTCAACATAGCGCCTCTCTACTAGGGTTACCTCATTCCTAATTTCCTGCTCGTCCTCTCTCGACCTCCTCTTGACCGTTGCCACCTGCTGGATTACAAGGCCTCTAATATAGGCTTTTAACGAGTCCAAGACCACCCCAAGCAATGCTGTACCCACGTTAATTTGTATAAACTCGCTTATCCGGTCGGTCACTTCACCTGAGTTGTCAATCAGCTCTAACCAGCACGGATTGACCTTCCTTTCCCTAGAGCGGGTTCTACCCCCTGCGCTTATAACAAGCTTCAGCGGGGAGTGGTCTGAGACCCCTCTTGGCCCATACTCTATATCCTTCACCAGCGGGATTGCCTCCTCACTCCCCAGGGCCATGTCGATCCTAGAGAGAGTACGGTGGGAGCTTGAGAAGCAGGAATACTGTCTTTCTTGTAGGTGACGTGTTCGCCATAGGTCGCTTAGTCCTATTTCAGTCAGAAATCGTAACAACCGGTTCTTCTCCGTAGCGCTAGGCCTGACAGGCATTGGGAATCTATCCAGGCTTCTAGCTAACACTTCATTATAATCGCCCATTGCTATTATTGGGATTCCTGGTTTGTCTAAGACTAACTCCAGTAATTTATATAGGACCTCCAACTTGAAAGGAGGGGGTACATAAATATTAGCGAATACATAGGCCTGCTTGTCAATCGAGCATGACAGGAAAATGTACCGACCCTGGTCATCCAACCGAGATTCTCTACAAAGAAAGGACACTCCTCTCCCAACTAAGATACTAACTCCCCTGGAGTATGAGGAGTAAAATGAGTGGTATTGGGCCTGGAATTTTCGGCTGGTGAGTTGTTGAGCTGTATCAGAGGTCAAATGCGTCTCCTGCAGAAACAGTCCCAGGCCCCCCCATCCAATACCGTCAACCGATTCTCTCTTCCTTATGTCACCCAATCCCCGGACATTCCATGAGATAATATTTACTTTGCTTTCCTGCATAGGAAAACTGGGAGAGAAAAATAAAAACAATTGGAGGGAGGGGGGCAGAGAAGGGGGGGCAGCCCATCGAACATTCGATGGGCTCCCATCCCCCCCCAACTACCCCCCTCCATAGCCCCTCGTGCCTCCCACCGAGCCACCCACGTGTCCCAATCTTCATCCGTATTTTGAATACCAGTGGTGTGTATACTATCTAGCCCTCCCATCCTCCCATGCCCAACTGGGCCTCCCCTAAGGGTTTCACCTGCGGTCTTCCCATTCACTTATACCCACCAAGTGTCCCACCCCTGCTCCCCCTACCCCCCCTACCCCAATACCATTTAATTTATATTTAATACACCCCTGTTTTTATCATACCCAAGTGACTTTTCCCAGTGATGCTAAATGATATCAGTGATCACCTCGGTCTCCCCCTCTCATACCTCGGATAGGCATTCTTAATCGTGAAACGATTGAGACCCCTATAATCAATACAAGGTCAGTTCATCACTATTCTTCACAAAGAAGAAACCAGCAGGAGACAAGGATTTGCAGATGATACCTTGAGAGGGGGTCTGCAACATACTCCTCTATGGCTTTATCCTCCAAGACTGACCAAGAGGGGGTATGGCACCAGGTTGAAGGTCAATTGCGCAATCATACGACCGGTGTGGAGGCAAACTACCAGCTTGACCTTTTGTCAAAGACATCGTTAAAATCGTGGTACTTCAGCAGGGAGGAGAGTGAAGAGGTGCACAGGACCTTGGCTACCTTTTGGAAGCATGTCTTACTGCATTGTGGCCACCAGGAGAGAACCTCAGCATGGAGCCAATCAAGAGGGGTTTTGCCTCCTGTAACCAATAACCAGCGGAAACTTAGGTGAGGAAGTAACTTGGAATTTGATTATCTAATGGCGAAGAGCCCCTACAGCCATAGACAACGGAACAGTCTCATGAGCCACATGGGCAGGCTATAGAGGTCTCCTGTCAAGAGCCTCAATGGCAAGTGAAGTGTCACGCAGCTGCAGAGGAATGGAGTTCTTCGATGCAAAGAGAGGATCAATGAACAGGTATATTCCACTCTCAAAGAAAATAATAAGTTCCTCCCATGGTGAAGTACGTTTTAAGATATTTATTTGAAAGTATAAGAAAGCATACAGTAAACTCACATTTGATTGTGCCTTAAGCAGGTTTGCGTGCGCTCCACGCCTCACTTTCGCCTAAACCGGAAGTAACGTCACAGCTGGTTTAGGCGAAAGTGAGGCGTGGAGCGCACGCAAACCGAGACAATACACAAACATAGCCGTGAGGATCTCGTATACACGGCTGGAGAAGCTCAGTGCCGGCTCAAGGCACAATCAAATGTGAGTTTACTGTATGCTTTCTTTAAACTTTCAAATAAATATTTTAAATGTACTTCACCATGGGAGGAACTTATTATTTTCTTTGAGAGTGGAATATACCCGATCCCATATCCCAGGAACAGGAGGCTGTAATGATCTAATGTAGGAGTGGTTATCCGTGAATAAACCAAAGGCCCAAACTCACCTAGTTCTGGTGAGTGTCCATTGCATAGGAGGTGCCTGCACAAAACGCCAGGAATATAGAAGCACTTCTTTCACAGCGGTGTCACTTACTGGGATTTTTCTTACATTTATATATGTTTGAATTCATTGAATTTATTGTTTGAATTTGTTTGCATGTATTTTTGGTTACATATTGGCATGTTGTTCATCCATTTATAGCACATGTTGTTTTAACAAAGGAGTGTTGAAACATTTTTATTTTTTTATATTAATTGATATTTACATAAGCACTAACCTAGGAAGAATTTTATATGCTCTGAGAATCCTATTGTACACCAAGCACATAGCACTTTATATAGTACACAATTGTAAACACACACACACACACACACACACACACACACACACACACACACACACACACACACACACACACACACACACACACACACAGAGAAAGAAGTGAGCACACGATTGCTTTGCCCCATCTTCCCATGCCCCTAGTTCTAAGCACCTGGGGAACCACACAAGCCAGCAGCACCAGCCACACTCACACTACTACTACCCCGGACACCAACAGCTGCACTCAGGCACAAAACCTCCGAGTCCATCTCCATACACGTCAGAAGAAAAAAAAAAAAAAGACATGGAGCCCTGTGCTGCTGCGTGCCAGCCCTCCATTTTACACACAGGACACCATCAGCCAGCTCTTGCCATTTGCCGGCTCTTATATCGATTATTTCCGCTTCCCATTACCAGTGCTATGCTAGAACAATACCTGCGATACCGGCGCTCCCTGGACAAGTAGGACAAGACTTCAAAAAGTGACCTGCCTGGCCACAAAAAAGGCACAATCTCTCCCTCCTCCTAAAGGTTCTCTCATCCGCAGAGACGCGTGAAACCCAAGTGCATGGGTTCACCTTCACTGACCAACTCGGTACCAGGAGGCATGGGAGGTGAGGGAGGCAAGGGTGGGACTGCATGGCTCGGAGACAAATGTACAGGAGGCTTCCGTAAGCGCTCCTTAAGAGTCTTTCTCTGAGTCAATGAGGATGGCAGACGTGATCAACTTCTCCAGCTCAGTGGGTATTTCTCGGGCTGCTATCTCATCCTTGATGGTATCCGAGAGACCATTAAAAAAAAACCACGAGGGTCTCATTGTTGCAAGCAATCTCTGCTGCCAGTACGGAATTCAATGGTGCAATTGGCAAGTTGTCATACTCTGATGGACATGAGGCATTTAGCAGCAGAAGCAGAGCATGCAGAAATGTCAAATACCCTGAGTTTGTTGCTTCTTTTAAGGGTAACTCAAGACAACAGGTTTTTGGTCTCCCATAGAGGGTTTGCCTAGGCCAAGGCTCTCTCAGAAAGCAAAGATATCACAAAACCTACTTTGCTTCTGTCCGTGGGAAACGGATGGGGCAGCATCTCAAAGTATATTTCAACCTAGTTGAGAAACCCTCTGCATTGGACTGGATTTCCCCCAAATCGCTGGAGAAGCGGAACCAGACCTAACTCTTATAGAGGTAATACTCGAGGCGGGTGCCTGCACAGAGACTGGAGCAGCAGCAGGGACGGCCTGCAACATGGGTTGTACTGGAGAAGCCACAGTGGGAGATTCCAGATGAGCCGTGCGACCCTGCAAGTGTTTCTTTGTTACGCTATGACGAACTGATCCATTCGGCGATCCTGCTCATCCAATGTGGAAAAAACATTACCAACAAGTCGATTGACTGCATCTTCTGAATTCATGGCCTTCGCCTACTGTCAGAAACCATGAATCAGACTGAGACAGAAGTAATGTCAGCCAAGCAAGTTTTTGACAGGAATACGGGAGAGCGTCTCTAGAGATGTGCCTAGTGCAAAGGCAGAGATCATCTGGCCGGCTTAAGTAGGCAGGACCGATTTTAGCAGGATCATAAACAGGTCAGTCACTGTGATGAGATGGGAGCTGGAAGTTAGCCGAAAGCTGAGCGGCCAGCTCAGAGAAGGGCTGGGCCCAGCCCTGACAGGAGGTCGCCTTGCACTCTTTGGATGTGGTTCGGGCACTCCGTGTGTATCTGTCGGTTACAGTTCCTTTTCCGAAGTCGGATTCGCCTTTTGTAAATGTGGATGGCCCGAGGAAGTGCCTGGTGTCTTCTTCGGCCACTATTTCTTGTTGGATCAAACTATTGTCCAGGCTTATGCCATTAGGGGGCGTGCGCTCCCCTTTCCACTCACGGCGCATTCTACCAGGGCGATTAGTGCTTACTGGGCCTTCCGACATCAGGCATCTGTTTCTCAAGTGTGTAAGGTGGCTACATGGTCGTCCGTGCACACTTTCACCAAGTTTTACAGGGTGGATGTTTGGGCATCTTCGGATGCATGTTTCGGCCCCAAAGTTTTGCAGGCGGCCGTCTGAGGTTTTGGATCCCCTTACGGGGGGTTCTGTTTGGAGGTTATTTTTTTCCTTTTTTTTTTTTTGTTTTTTTTTTTTTTGTGTGTGTTCCCACCCCTCGTTGTGGCACTGCTTTGAGACGTCCCTAAGGTCAAGAATGTAAGTGCTGTGTCCGTCAAACGAAAGAACTGGATTTTTTTGTCTACTGAGTTCTTTGAGTTAATTGACACACAGCACCCAATCCTCCCTCCTGTTTGTGTTTTGTACTTCTTTGTAACAAACTGAGCTGCCTGTAGCAGAGTGGGGGGTTACTACCAGTATGGACCGTCCCTAGGCGGTGTTGTGCTGCTTATTTTTTTTTCTGCCTTGTCCTACTCCGTAAGGTGGTGATTTAACCCTAAGGTCAAGAATGGAAGTGCTGTGTCCATCAATGAACTCAGAGAAAGGGATTTTTCTTTTCAACCTTGCCTACTATGGAACTATGTAACTTTATAACGCAGTGGTTAGACCACATCTGAAGTATTCTGTCCAGTTCTGGTCACCGGTCTTCCAAAGGGATGTGCTGGAGAGAGTCCAAAGAAGGGCAACAAAACTAATAAGGGGACTGGAGGACCTCAATTATGAGGAACGGCTGCAAACACTAAATTTATTCTCGCTGTAGAAAAGACGCTTGAGAGGGGGCAATAATGGCAATCTACAAATACTTCAATGGGGATCCCAGCATTGGAAATAAACTATTCAGACCTAGGGAGTGTAAGAGGACACAGGGCCTCACAATGAGATTGGAGAGAACCGGTTTAACCTTTCAAAGTGGATGTAAACCCACTATCATCAATTTAATAGTATTAGTATAGTTTAAATATATAAGGATTTACTTGCCTCCTGCATGTATCCTTTATATATAATCCCCCCTCACCTGTTAGAAGCCCCGCAAATCTCTTCATAATGTGGACGTTCTATCATCTCGGTGGGCGGAGTCGTGACGTCAGGACGCCTCCGCCCACCGCTACACTCCTACTGCCAGCCAGCATTGCGAGGACGAGCCTTGCGCCTGCTGAAACTGGCGTGCATGTGCGGGAGTGACAGCTCTCCTTGGCTGCGAGGGGGGGGGACCTTTCAGGATGGAGAGCGGAGGAAGGGGTCGGTATGACCCCTTTCTTTTCTGAATGGGACATAGCGTGTGTTACCGATTGCTCTGTGACCTGTGATAACTGAGCAGAGTAACCTGTGTGTTCCTCTGCTCAGTTTATGAATGGAGAGGAGACGCTGTCTTCCCTTCATTCATTTTCAATGCAGATAAAGGGACTGGGGAATCTGTATCCTCTGTCCCTTTCTCTGTGTCAAATGGGAGATGTCAGGGGTCTCTGTTTAGACCCCCGACATGTCACCAAAGCCCCCAACAGGGCTGATAAAAAAAAAAATTATAAAAAAAAAAAAAACCGTCCACTGCCCCACTGACACCATCCACCCCCTTTTTCCAAAAGCACTGCGAAAAAATATATTTAGAAAATAAAACGCCACCCTCCCATCATTGTTAGAATAGTACAAAAATAAAATATTTAATTTTTTTTTTTTTTTTTTTTTATTATTGTAAAAATGTATAAAAATAAAACCACTGGTCCCAAAAAAACCTTTTGAAAAAAAAAAATTAAATTGTAAAAAAAAATAATCTGACACTGTCCACTATCCTGACACCATCCTGCATGTACTACCCACCACTGTACACGCTGCATTCCTGTGATTTGCACCGCATTGCTGTTCACATCACATGCGATGTCGATGCGATTTCAGCCATACAAACTGGCTGAAATCGCATCACATTCGGACCAAACTCTCACAGGACCCTTTTTTTGGTCCGCACCAGAATCGCATGGGTGTTCACACCTATGCGATCTGATTCATGTCCTGTCAGTTCGCAGTGCTATATACGAGCTGAAATGGGGGTGTCATTAACATTGCATCACACTCCCCAGCAGTTCGCATATGGCAGTGTGAACTGCCTTGCGAGTCGGATGCGATGTGGGAACTCGCAGTGGCTTTGCAAGGTTCCCGAATCGCAGCCTTGGTTGGAGCAGTCAGGTGACATTTGTAGGCTGTATGCTTGGAGGCTTGGTTCACACTGGTGCAATGCGGGAACCCTGCGAATCCACTGCGAGTTCCCACATCGCATCCGACTCGCACGGCAGTTCGCACTGCTATATGCGAACCAGTGGGGAGTGTCATACAATGTTAACGACACCACCGTTTCAGCTCGCATATCGCACTGCGAACTGACAGGACATGAATCGGATCGCATAGATGTGAACACCCATGCGATTCTGGTGCAGACCAAAAAAAGGGTCCGTGCAAGTTTGGGCCGAATGTGATGCGATATCACACATACTATCTGTATGGCTGAAATCGCACTGCACGGACATCGCATGTGATTTGCAGTGCGGTGGGAATCGCATGCGATATCGTACAGCACACTGGTCCTAAGATCATTCAGCCTTACTGGGTGTAATTATAAAAAGTGAGAAATCCACCCCTCCCCCACCTAACATTCCTTTTCTATTATCAGGATTTGTTATCTTTGATCAGGTGACCTCAGACACACACTGCACTATAACAATCATCAGATCACTGCATGTTCTACTCTTCCCAGCTCTGACTACATACATCTCCCCTATATTCATCTTGCTGTTCACTGTAGAATACATTTCTTTTCACTCTGGTCTGTGGATCACATCCCATAATGAGAAACATCCAGTCAAAAACAGTAACGGCAGCCAATCCTGGGAGAGCTGGAGGGGAGGGGGATGTGAATTGGAAACTTTTTACACAGGATGTGCCTGTCTCAGGCTAGTGCATGAGATATGTAAATCACCTGTCACTCACAGCAAGGGGCGTTTTTGACAAAGTTTTCAAGACTTTGTCAAGATTTCTCTAACTGAACAATAAAAGGAGGATTGCTCAGGCCTCGAGTAAATTTGTGTGGCAAGACTGGGCTCAAATGAAAGGAAGTCTTATTCTCTACATTATATAAAAAGAGGGTAGTGCTGCATCTTTGAGGGTAAGATATATCAATACCAAACAATAAATATAAAGTGCTTCAAGAAAGTGACTAGTAGTGCATAAGGTGCAGAGAGCTACTTAACCAATAGCTCAAATAAAATAGTGATACAATATAAAGTGACTTGTGTGTTGCTGCGAATAGGTTCCTAGAAATTCAAGAAGTCATATGGATTCCACAAAATAACCACTGTGTTGCTTCAGATATAGTGATTCAATGTATGCAAGAAAATACGAATAAATATGGATAATATCACATAAAATCGCATATAGTCGCATAAAATTGTATAAAAACATATAATCGCATAAAAACTCATAAAATATTCCAAAATCACATAATATTCCAACAGAGGTGCATATAGTCACATATAGTGTGTAAAATCGCATGGAATCATATATAGTTGCATAAAAGTGCACAAAATAAATAATCGCATAAAGGAAAGTAGAAATGGTGACAAAAATGAAAGCGCAAAGGTGTAGGTCCGCGAGATCAGTCCTAAGTCGACTGGACCTATGGTGCAATATACGGTGGTTTCAGTGGTGTTCTATTCTCCAAGGTGAGGGTGCATTCTGTGATTTAGGTTTTTATATCCTCCGAATTATGATGTGGGTGTCCCCTTATCTTACCGCTGTAAGGTAACAGCGTTTCTTAATAATGTGTAGGCTCCAGGCAGGCCTCTATTTCTCTCTGGTGGTGTTCTCCTATATGGATTCCGGTCCTAGGGGATCCTGGTCCTAGTGGGGGTTCTCTCTGGGAAAGGTCCCTCTGTCTCCCTTAGGCCCCTTTCACACTGGGGCGGTGCGAGGCGGCGACGGTAAAGCAGCGCTATATTTAGCGCTGCTTTACCATCGTTTTACCCGCGGTATGCGGCCGCTAGCGGGGTGGTTTTAACCCCCGCTAGCGGCCGCAAAAGGGTTAAAAACCTCTGCAAAGCGCCGCTGCAGCGGCGGTTTGCGGGCGGTATCCCCGCGGTTTCCCATTGATTTCAATGGGAAGGAGCGGTATAGGAGCGGTAAATACACCGCTCCTTCACCGCTCCAAAGATGCTGCTAGCAGGACTTTTGTTGCGGTCCTGCTAGCGCACCGCTCCAGTGTGAAAGCCCGCCGGCTTTCACACTGGAGTGAATGGGGCCGTTTTTTTCAGGCGGTATACAGGCGCTATTTTTAGCGCTGTACCGCCTGAAAACCGCCCCAGTGTGAAAGGGGCCTTATAGGTTCCGGTCCTAGGGGGTCCTGGTCCTAGTGGGGGTTCTCTCTGGGAAGGTTCCTCTGTTGCCTGGTTCTCAATAGTGTACCTCACAGGGTAGGGTAAAGAGAGAGCGCTCGATAGTGTAGTATGTAAAAAAAAAATTATTTCACAAAAAAATAAAGACAAACTCACATTTAGCATTGGTAGTTGTGTGTGTAACCGACGAGCGCCGAGCTCGTATCTCACTTCCGGTATCTCAAGTGTCAGGGACGTCACAGCCACTTGAGATACTGGAAGTGAGATACGAGCTCGGCGCTCGTCGGTTACACACACAACTACCAATGCTAAATGTGAGTTTCTGTCTTTATTTTTCTGTGAAATAAAATGTTTTACATATTACACTATCGAGCGCTCGCTCTTTACCCTACCCTACCCTGTGAGGTACACTATTGAGAACCAGGCAACAGAGGGACCTTCCCAGAGAGAACCCCCACTAGGACCGGAATCCATATAGGAGAACACCACCCGGGAGAAATAGAGGCCTGCCTGGAGCCCACACATCATTAAGAAACGCTGTTACCTTACAGCGGTAAGGTAAGGGGACACCCACATCATAATTCGGAGGATATAAAAACCTAAATCACAGAATGCACCCTCACCTTGGAGAATAGAACACCACTGAAACCACCGTATATTGCACCATAGGTCCAGTCGACTTAGGACTGATCTCGCGGACCTACACCTTTGCGCTTTCATTTTTGTCACCATTTCTACTTTCCTTTATGCGATTATTTCTTCTGTGCACTTTTATGCAACTATATATGATTCCATGCGATTTTACACACTATATGCACCTCTGTTGGAATATTTTATGAGATTTTATGCGATTGTGTTTTTATGCGACTATATGCGATTTTATGTGATATCCGTATTTATCCATATTTTCTTGCATACATTGAATCACTATATCTGAAGCAACACAGTGGTTATTTTGTGGAATCCATATGGCTTCTTGAATTTTTAGGGACCTATTCGCAGCAACACACAAGTCACTTTATATTGTATCACTATTTTATTTGAGCTATTGGTTAAGTAGCTCTCTGCACCTTATGCACTACTAGTCACTTTCTTGAAGCACTTTATATTTATTGTTTGGTATTGATATATCTTACCCTCAAAGATACAGCGCAGCACTACCCTATATATATATATATATATATATATATATATATATATATAATATATAATATATAATATATATATATATATATATATATATATATATATATATATATATATATATATATATATATATATATATATATATATATATATATATATATATATATATATATATATATATATATATTATAAATTTCTCTTTTATTTGGACCGGAAAATCCACTATATTACGATTTTAGAAAGGCAGCGCAGAGATAACTTTACTTATTCTCTACATTATGACATCTAAAAAAAAAAAAGTGGCATGGCTGGGCACAAGCATGTACAGGTACGTTGCGCTTTAAGAGCCCAGCCGTGGGTCGCGGGCGACCCGGGCCTGAGCTCCGTACCCGCGGACCCGATCGTCGCCGGTGTCCCGTGATCGGGTCACAGAGCTGAAGAACGGGGAGAGGTAAGTGTAAGCAAACCTCTCCCCCTGCTTCCTAGTGAGGCTGTCACTGATCGTCTGTTCCCTGTCATAGGGAAAGACTATCAGTAATGTCACACGCCAAGCCACGCCCCCCTACAGTAAAAAAAAAAAAAAATAGGTCACACTTAACCCCTACACTGCCCCCTAGTGGTTAACCCCTTCACTGCCAGTGACATTTTTACAGTAATCAATGCATTTTTAATCGCACTGATTACTGTATTAATGCCAATGGTCCCAAAAATTTGTGAAAATTGTCTGACATAATGTTGCAGTCACAATAAAAATAGCTGATCGCCGCCATTACGAAAAAAAAAAAAAAAAAAAGAATATATTAATAATAATGCCATAAAACTATCCCCTATTTTGTAGACGCTATAACCTTTGCGCAAACCAATCAATAAATGCTTATTGCGATATTTTTGGTTAAAAATAAAAATGTAGAAGAATACGTATCGGCCTTAACCGAGGGGAAAAAAAAAAATTTATATATTTTTTGGGGATATTTTATTATAGCAAAATGTAAAAAATATAGCATTTTTTTAAAAATTGTGGCTCTATTTTTATTTATAGTGCAAAAAATAAAAACCGCAGTGGTGATCAAATACCACCAAAAGAAAGCTCTATTTGTGGGAAAAAAAGGATGCCAATTTTGTTTGGGAGCCACGTCGCACGACTGCGCAATTGTCAGTTAAAGCGATGCAGTGCCGAATCGCAAAAAGGGGCCTGGTCCTTTAGCTGCAAATTGGTCTGGGGCTTAAGTGGTTGAACAGCCCAGGGGGTTCTTCACTGTCAGGGCAACAAGGGTGGGGAAATGGAAAATTATAGACACGGATACATGTGCACCTACACAGGCTGACCTGGATGGACTATTTGTCGACTTTTTCGGGCCTTACCTTCTATGTAAATTATCTGAGCATGCAGGTCAGGAAAGGGAGAGGACAAGCGAGCACACCGCCCCCCCCCCCCCCCCAAACCTGAATGTAAAAATAAATTACTGGTAATAAAAAACATGGGGAAAAATTTGGAAAATTTAAAGTGGCTCTTCAGTCCTTTTTTCAACTTTCCATCTATTCAGGCTTCTGCCCTTGTTTTAACTTTGGATAGTAAAACATTTTTTTTTCTGCCAGTAAATACCTTATACAGCCCACTTCCTCTTTCTTGTCTGGTAATTAGCCTAGGCTAATGACATCATGCACAGCTCTCTAACTCTCCTAAGAGTTTGCAAGCAAGGGAGGTCATAGGAGGGCCAATTAGAGCTGCGGAGCTGGAGGGGGCTGGATGATGGAGGAGATAACATGAGGTTGCAGAGATCCAGGTGTATTCATCCACAGAGGAGAAATGTGCAGGCAAGCAGAGGTGTGAGTGTGTCTGTCTGTATATACAGTATGTGTATAGCAGAATGGTGTGGGGGGGCCCAAAATCCCTACCATACTCTTTTTCGAGCATGCAGGTCAGGAAAGGGAGGGGACAAGCGAGCCTGGTATGGTTCAGGAGGGAGAGGACGAGGTGCTCGCTTGTTCCCTCCCTTTTCTTACCTGCTGGCTACATGCTCAGATAAGGGCCTGGTATGGATTGGGGGTGGGACCCCACACCATTTTTTTTGCAGTGTTTGTTTTTATTTTTTTATTATCGGGAATTCTCGTTTTTACCCGACTGACAGCTGATGACTCATCGGTTGTTAAGGACGCGTCGACCGCCTTCACGTCCCATTTCTTAACCAGCTTTACACAGTTTTTTTTTTTTTTTTTTTACGAAAAACAAACAAACAAAACGCATGTAAAAACACATCAGTTTGTGTCTTGGGTTCGGGTACGTTGAAGTCTTGCACACAACACAATCTGCTGCTGGAAAAAAGTCCTGGACCACCTTCCAAAAAATGTGTACCATGTTAAATGGACTGTAGTGCGTTTTTGCAAAATGCACTAAACGCATAGGTGTGAACCCAGGCTAACAGAGTAAGTCCTCCAGATGGCACTGCAGAGTTCCTCTGTGTTTCTGTCTTCGCCCTTTTTTTTATTTTTTTTTATTTTTTTTACTTTCTTTGTGGGCCTGTTATTTGCTGTTGCCCACCCTTATGGGACTGCTTTTGGATATGCCAGTGGTCCAAGAATGAACTTTTCTGTTTCCTGTGAAAATAAAGAAAACCAGGTCTTTGGTTTTGTAAAGGTTTTCATGCAAGGACCCAAAACATCAGCTTGATGTCTGCTACTTTTGTGTGACTAAAGGCAGAGTTTATAACTATATCAAGGTGTGCTGGTGAAGACTCCATTATTTACTTATTTTCCTATAATTGCATGGTGGTGCCATGCCCAGTTCACTACGGCAATGTAATGTGGAAAAGAAATCCAAAATCACACCGCACCAAAACTCATGGTGCCTCAGCACATGTAAAAACGTGTGCTTTAGCAGATGTGTGGGGGGTACCATTAACAATTAATGGCACCACTGCACACCTGCTTATGGGTAGCACGTTTTTGCGCATGTCGGGACAACACGCGATTTTGCACACATTCTTGACCTGCACTAGTGTGAACCTAGGGTAAGGTGGGTGATGAATGCAGTGCAACTTGTGATTTTTTTTTTTTTTTTTTTTATTGCAATCTGTTTCCCAGGGTTGTAAACCCTTGTGTGTGTTTTTATTTTATTATGACAAACGTCATATTTACCTCCACTGTGCAGTTCGTTTTGCACAGAGTGGCCCCGATCTACCTCTTCTGGGGTCCCTCAGTGGCGATGGTGGCTCTTCCCCGCATTGAGTGTCCATGTTGGAGAAGCGCTCTCCTTTGGATACCAGTGCGGGCATGCTCCGGAGTCCTGCATCTGTGTCCATTCACACAGAATGCAGGACTCGGCCCTAGCGCCGCGTCATTGGATTTGATTGACAGCAGCGGAAGCCAATGGCTACGCTGCTATAAATCTATCCAATCAGAACATGAGACACCAGCTACAGATGGTGTGCTCATTCTCGGATGGAGGATGACAGCGTTCAGGTAAGTAAAACGGGGGGAGGGGGTGGGGCTGGGGGGCTGCAGCCCCACAGAAGGTTTTTCACCTTAATGCATAGAGGTAATGCAAACCAATAGCCTTACATGGGTTGTAAACCATCCCCCTCTATACAAGATTAGAAATTTTTTATGTTTAAACATGTTTTATGCAATCAAGGTCAGTCATTTGAATGTGTGGTATACAAATTGACCATAGTCGCTAAAATTTGCTTTTCTGTCTTGCCAACAAAGGTTTTTCTGTCTTGGAGGATGGAGAGAAAAATGGAAATTGGTTAAAGCAGAGTGCCAGCTGTTGGTTTTTTTATTTTATTTATTTTTTAAACACCCCCATTTAGTTTGCTCCTAATGCTATAACAAACGGTATTGGTAGTTGATGAGGTTTTCTAAGGCCTCTTTCACACGGGGTCGATCAGTGCTGATCTGCCCCATTTGATATCCGCTTGCTCAGCGGGGATCGCTGGAGCAATCTCCGCTGAGCAGGAAGATGAAAGGTCCGTCTCTGCACACAGAGCAGGGACGGACCTGTCAGAGCGCCGCTCTCCCCTATGGGAGATCGGGTGATGACGGGCCGTAGAGTCCGTCGTCATCCGATCTGATGACGGATGGAAAAATAGCCTTTTCCTCTGTCACACTTTTTTGACTCCTGAGATAGATGAGACTCATATTCCAGGAGGTAATGGGCGGGCGGACATGACGTACCTACAGAAGCGGAGGATTTACAAAAAAAAAAAAAAAAAGGTATTTGCACTACAAAAGAAAAGAAGAAAAAGCCAAGCAGATAATAGGAAGTGATCACGAACATGATGGTGAGGGAGTCTGGAGGCGGGGGCAGGTGGTATTGGTGCAGAGGAATACTGTGTATTGAAGGAGGGGGGGGGGGGGGGTGGAATGGTGCAGGAGGACTGCTATGTACTCTGGGCGAGGAATGCCAGGAATTGAAAGGGGGGGGGGGGATCTAAACTGGAATCTGGAGGAGGAAAGTTCTGTGCTTTTGGTGGGAGGGACTTGGATGTACACAACACACCCCTAAACCCTGCATTCCATATATAGCGCACCCTTCCACCGTGCATTCCATACATAGTGCCAACCCTCCACTGTGCATTCCATACATAGCGCCACCCCTCCACCGTGCGTTCCATACATAGCGCCACCCCTCCACCGTGCGTTCCATACATAGCGCCACCCCTCCACCGTGCGTTCCATACATAGCGCCACCCCTCCACCGTGCGTTCCATACATAGCGCCACCCCTCCACCGTGCGTTCCATACATAGCGCCACCCCTCCACCGTGCGTTCCATACATAGCGCCACCCCTCCACCGTGCGTTCCATACATAGCGCCACCCCTCCACCGTGCGTTCCATACATAGCGCCACCCCTCCACCGTGCGTTCCATACATAGCGCCACCCCTCCACCGTGCGTTCCATACATAGCGCCACCCCTCCACCGTGCGTTCCATACATAGCGCCACCCCTCCACCGTGCGTTCCATACATAGCGCCACCCCTCCACCGTGCGTTCCATACATAGCGCCACCCCTCCACCGTGCGTTCCATACATAGCGCCACCCCTCCACCGCGCGTTCCATACATAGCGCCACCCCTCCACCGCGCGTTCCATACATAGCGCCACCCCTCCACCGTGCGTTCCATACATAGCGCCACCCCTCCACCGTGCGTTCCATACATAGCGCCACCCCTCCACCGTGCGTTCCATACATAGCGCCACCCCTCCACCGTGCGTTCCATACATAGCGCCACCCCTCCACCGTGCGTTCCATACATAGCGCCACCCCTCCACCGTGCGTTCCATACATAGCGCCACCCCTCCACCGTGCGTTCCATACATAGCACACCCTTCAACTAGGAACTCTGTATGTAGTTAATCGCTCAACCCTGCACTCTGTACGTAGTTAATCCCTCAACCCTGCACTTGGCACACCCCTCAACCCTGCACTCTGTACGTAGCTCATCTCTCAGCCCTGTATTCTGTACATGGCGCACCACCCAACACTGCGCTACTGCAGGTGGCATGACTAGTCATTTCTGGGAGCCTGTCCTCCAGGGATACTGCTCACGTTGGACCCTGTTCCTAGCTGCACCTATCTGTTCCTATCTTAACCTTCATAGTTGTGTGTACTCTGCTCATTGCTAATAGCAAGTTCGAGTTTTCTGTCTATTGGTGGGTTCCCTCCCCCCAGTTCATAGTGTGCAGGCAGTGGGGAGAGGTTGTGCTGTATCCTTCAGCAACCAATCAGTGAGCTGCAACCAATAAGTGGTAATGATGCACAGTAACCTCCTAGCAACCAATCAGTTAGCAGGAATAATGTGCAGTAACCTCTAGCAACCAATGAGTGAGCAGTAAGCATGTAACCTCTAGCAACCAATCAGCAGTAATTGTATGCATTCCGTACACGGCGCTTCCCTCCACTGTGCACTCCATGCATAGCGCACCCCTCCACCGTGTGTATGTAGCTCACCTCTCAGCCCTGCACTCTGTACGTAGCCCATCCTTCAGCCCTACATTCTGTACGTAGCGCACCACTACACCTTGCACTCCATACTCCACACTGTATGTAGCTCACCCCTCAACACTGCTCTACTGCAGGCGGCATGACTACCCATTTATTTCTGGGAGCCTGTCCTCAGGGATACTGCTCACATTGGACCCTGTTTCTACCTGCACTCAGTTAACCTTCATAGTTGTGTGTACTCTGCTCTTTGCTAATAGCAAGTTCTAAGTTTTCTGTCTATTGGTGGGTCCCCTCTTCTCCCCAGTTCAGGATGTGCAGGCAGTGGGGAGATGATGTGCTGTAGCTTTCAGCAACTAATCAGTGAGCTGTACTGATGTGCTGTAACCTCTAGCAACCAATAAGTGGTAATGATGCACAGTAACCTCTAGCAACCAATCAGAGCAGGAAAAATGATCAGTAAGCATGTAACCTCTAGCAACCAATCAGTTTGCAGTAATGATGTTCAGTACCTTCTACCAACCAATCTGCAAGCAGAAATCTGGTGTAACCTAGCAACTAATCAGTGAGTCATAATGTGTGCTGTAGCCTCTAGCATCCAGTCAGTGAGCGGTAATGATATGCTGTAGCCTCTGGCAACCAATAGCAAACGCTGCCTGATCTTCTACAGTAAACTGATTTTGAGTCTAGCTGCTATTTATTGTATGTCTCAGAGCAGGGGGGAAAGCTGGGGGCCCAAAGAAAATGTTTTCCCACGGCCCTGAGTATTATGTAGTATATCATACTTTTAGAAACCCATATGTTTTCTCAAATATGGAGATGTAAATCAAGTATTTCTGCACATTCTCTGATTGCCATTTTATTTTTATAGGAAAGTAGTGCTTATGAAAATATGCCACCACAAGGCAGCTATGATCACAGACAAAGTTATCAGGAGGTGGAACCTCAGAACCAAGAGTATGATTACTACATGGAGGAAAAAAGGGATAGCCGAAAGGGACAATGGAATACGCCCACTTGGGATGTGAAACGAGGTAGGATTTCATTCACCTTGTTTTGTGTGGTACATGATTTTCCGTTTCTAATAGCAGATACCTCAAGGTGCTATTACTTTTTAGTGTCAGTCATACTTTACAAAATAAGTTGCGGTATATGCATTGATCCAGTCGTGCATTTTTCTCTTTACTATTAGGCATTTATTTGTTACAGTAAATAACATATTTACAGTGTTTATTTTTGAACTCTCCTAGAGTAAGTGTGAAAATGGCAATAGCAATGTCTAACAAGATATACAAAGTAAAGACAAATGCTAAAACTAATGTATTTCTAATGTGGTTTTTCATTGCATGCATAGTAGGCAAGGTTGAAAAAAGACAGTTCATCAAGTCCAACCCGTGTGTGTGATTTTTTTTTTTTTTGTTTTTTTGTTTTTTATGTCAGTATTGCATTGTATATCCCTGAATGTTGTGGTCATTCAGGTGCTTATCTAATATTTTTTTGAAATGTATTGATGCTATTGCCTTTGCTTAGCCTGTCATCTACTAGGACCCCAGGTCCTTTTCCATCCTAGATTCCCCCAGAGGTTCTCCCCCCCCCCCCCCGGGTATAGATTGCATTCATATTTTTGCCACCCAAATACATTATTTTACATTTTTCTACATTTAAACCTTATTTGCCATGTAGTTGCCCACCCCATTAATTATGTTCTCTTAGAATCTTAGCTTACAATTCAGGATAATTGTTACCTTTTTTTAAAGGTTGTTTAGGTTGGACTTATAGAGTGAAAGATACCATAAGGAGCAGGGTTATTGGGTTTTGGCAATAGAGGTTTTGATCCTTTCTGTGAGGTCTTTATCCTTCTTGCCTCTAGTATACTGTTAACCATGTCTTCATGGGATGGCGTATATTCTGATCTTTACTTAAGTGGGATCTGAACCCTTGATTCTTTTGTCTTTATTGGCAGGAACACCTCCTTATGCCACTGTTAAACTACCAAGTTGTGAAAATACAGAAATAAGCTATGGGTGGTACCTCGTCCTAGGGAATATACAAAGAAAAAAAGGAACAAGAGGGGGTTTAGCCGACCTGACGGACTATCTCGGCACCTGAACAAACACGGATATTCCGTAATCAATATTTCATTGGTTTATTTAGAAAACATACAAGACAATATACATCACAAAGAGTGAAGAACAAAAAAATTATTTACAACAGTTTGGCCATCGAGTATCGGATATACATTAGGACCTAAAAGATTTCATAATTATGTTTTACTTGCTGGTCAGTTGACGGTTGACGCGTTTCGCTTTTAGCTTCATCAGAACCGTAGTACAGCAATTTTTTTATCTAAATATAGTTGTAAAACAGAAAAAATTAGAATTATTCATCAATGGGCAAATAGTTGCTCCAAAATGTCCCATCAGTAACATGATCATCACCAGTATAGCCCGCGATCTAATTAGTAAGTAGATTGCCTACCTTCTAGGTATATCCTATTGGTTATAAGATACTCAATTTGTGGCAATTCACATTTTCATTTTTAAAAGCAATTTCCTGGAAGGTAGAAGTGAACGTCAGTTTCGGAAGGAATTTCCTTACACCTGCAGATGGTAGAAGAAAAGCCAAAAGGGCAACAGAAAAACAAGGACAATGAGAGAAAAAAAAAAAAGGCAGAGGGAAAGAGGAGGGGAAATTTATATCTATTTTATAATTTATCATTATTTGGAATGTTATATCCATATTATGGGAATTAAAGCTTATATTAGGAAGGTTGAATCCTACCTGGTAGAGTAACATTTTGGGTTCGAGAGGGTCAGAAAAAGTCCTGGTACATTATAGGGAGACCGTATCAGCGTCCCCCAATATTAGAAAAACCTAATGAACAGGGTAAGGGTAATTGTAAATAGTGATGACCATTTTATAAAAGCCCAATCCTCAAATTGTTACTTCTAGATAGTAAAAAATGAAAGCCTATACCTGTTGATGTCCGGTGTAGGTCGTATGGGAAGGGCGGCCTTAGAGCCCTATTTGAGGGCAGCCCCCAGGGGTTGGATAATCCAACGCTGAGTCTGGTAAAGTAGTAAGCAAAAAGTTTGGTAGGTAAATCGTTATGAGAATTGGGGCTGGTGATTATATAGTATCATGCCTATAGAGTCTGGGTACGCCATATGGATTAAAAACTTACCTAGGAGATGGAGCTAGAGCATAAGTGCCTTCTCTGCAGACTACTGAGTGAGTACTGCTTAAGTAGCCTATTTTCCCGCCGAAATCAGGGCGGAAATTAATTTGAGCGTCATTTGAATCAGCTGGAGCTGAGGGGTTGGCCCGTCTAGGCAAGTGTTGGTCAGTTTCAAAGACTGCTGTGCACGTGATATCTCAGCAAGTGGACATTAGTAATAGTGCATACAAACACCAGATAGACCTGTTGAATCAGCTTCCATAAGGGCCGTGTCGCATTGCAATTGGTCGGGAGAAATTCCAAAGAGGAAAAGATAATATAATCTATATTAGTTAACTCCATTTATGGCCATCAATCCAGCAGAGTGAATTAAAATAGAATATAAGGTTGAAAAGTAGAATATAAATAAAGATAGAAATAAAAATAAATAGAGCAATAAAAATAAAAAAAGATAATAAAGATAAGTATGAATTAAAATAGAATATAAAATAGAAGAGTGGGATATAGATAAACATATAAAAATAAATATAAATAAAGCAATAAAAAAAAAAGTATAAATAACAATAATAGAAAAAAATAAATAAAAAATAAATAAATAATAATAAAAAAAAATTTAATTAAAAAAAAAAAAAAAAAAAATTATAAGGAAGGATAGTTTTGCAGTTTGTTGTTCATTGCCAATGGCTTAACTCTTCAGGCAGTATTACATGTAAAGAGCGAGAGAGAAATAGAGGGGGGCTGGTGACCGGTCTCTCCGGAACCACCACTGCTACTCCACCACCGTGGGGGGTAAAAATAGGGGCAGATAAGGCTGTCCCCTTTCCCCCCAAATAACATCCATACCGGAGAGAGCCTGATCCACAGCACCCCTCACCTTCCACCTCTGGGCATGTGTGTATGGAAAAACTGACTGGCGTTCCTATAATCGTCAAACGTACAAGTAATTATATTGTATCTCGTTGGGGCATCTTAAAGACAAGCATATTAATATC
This sequence comes from Lithobates sylvaticus, assembly GCA_028564925.1. Taxonomy (NCBI): domain Eukaryota; kingdom Metazoa; phylum Chordata; class Amphibia; order Anura; family Ranidae; genus Lithobates; species Lithobates sylvaticus. Next base: position 411,085,344 of record CM053026.1, read on the forward strand.
ACCGGTCACCGGCCCCCCTCTATTTCTCTCTCTCTCTCTCTTTACATGTAATACTGCCTGAAGAGTTAAGCCATTGGCAATGAACAACAATTGCAAAACTATCCTTCCTTATAATTTTTTATTTTTTTTTTCTATTTAAATTTTTTTTTTTTTTTTTCTATTATTGTTATTTATACTTATTATATATATATATATATATATATATATATATATATATATATATATATATATATATATATATATATTTTTTTTAATTGCTTTATTTATATTTATTTTTACTTTTATTTTTATGTTTATCTATATCCCACTCTTCTATTTTATATTCCATTTTAATTCATACTTATCTTTATTATCTTTTTTTTTATTTCTATCTTTATTTATATTCTACTTTTCAACCTTTATATTCTATTTTAATTCACTCTGCTGGATTGATGGCCATAAATGGAGTTAACTAATATAGATTATATTATCTTTTCCTCTTTTGGAATTTCTCCCGACCAATTGCAATGCGACACGGCCCTTATGGAAGCTGATTCAACAGGTCTATCTGGTGTTTGTATGCACTATTACTAATGTCCACTTGCTGAGATATCACGCGCACAGCAGTCTTTGAAACTGACCAACACTTGCCTAGACGGGCCAACCCCTCAGCTCCAGCTGATTCAAATGGCACTCAAATTAATTTCCGCCCTGATTTCGGCGGGAAAATGGGCTACTTAAGCAGTACTCACTCAGTAGTCTGCAGAGAAGGCACTGGGAAGGCGGCTTATGCTCTAGCTCCATCTCCTAGGTAAGTTTTTAATCTATATGGCGTACCCAGACTCTATAGGCATGATACTATATAATCACCAGCCCCAATTCTCATAACGATTTACCTACCAAACTTTTTGCTTGCTACTTTACCAGACTCAGCGTTGGATTATCCAACCCCTGGGGGCTGCCCTCAAATAGGGCTCTAAGGCCGCCCTTCCCATACGACCTACACCGGTCATCAACAGGTATAGGCTTTCATTTTTTACTATCTAGAAGTAACAATTTGAGGATTGGGCTTTTATAAAATGGTCATCACTATTTACAATTACCCTTACCCTGTTCATTAGGTTTTTCTAATATTGGGGGACGCTGATACGGTCTCCCTATAATGTACCGGGACTTTTTCTGACCCTCTTGAACCCAAAATGTTACTCTACCAGGTAGGATTCAACCTTCCTAATATAAGCTTTAATTCCCATAATATGGATATAACATTCCAAATAATGATAAATTATAAAATAGATATAAATTTCCCCTCCTCTTTCCCTCTGCATTTTTTTTTTTTCTCTCATTGTCCTTGTTTTTCTGTTGCCCTTTTGGCTTCTCTTCTACCATCTGCAGGTGTAAGGAAATTCCTTCCGAAACTGACGTTCACTTCTACCTTCCAGGAAATTGCTTTTAAAAATGAAAATGTGAATTGCCACAAATTGAGTATCTTATAACCAATAGGATATACCTAGAAGGTAGGCAATCTACTTACTAATTAGATCGCGGGCTATACTGGTGATGATCATGTTACTGATGGGACATTTTGGAGCAACTATTTGCCCATTGAAGAATAATTCTCATTTTTTCTGTTTTACAACTATATTTAGATAAAAAAATTGCTGTACTACGGTTCTGATGAAGCTAAAAGCGAAACGCGTCAACCGTCAACTGACCAGCAAGTAAAACATAATTATGAAATCTTTTAGGTCCTAATGTATATCCGATACTCGCTGGCCAAACTGTTGTAAATAATTTCTTTTTGTTCTTCACTCTTTGTGATGTATATTTGTATATTGTCTTGTATGTTTTCTAAATAAACCAATGAAATATTGATTACGGAATATCCGTGTTTGTTCAGGTGCCGAGATAGTCCGTCAGGTCGGCTAAACCCCCTCTTGTTCCTTTTTTTCTTTGTAAACTACCAAGTTGACTCGGTGGTCATTAAGGGCAAATGGTGCACAGAAAGATGCCAGTTGGTGAAACAACTCATAAAGTCAGGCTTGAGTAACAAAGTAAAGACTGATGGGGTTAAAGAACTCTTTTGTGTCGGGTAATAACGTGCTGCCATGTCATCACTTCACCACAAACAAGCACTGGAATTAATTATGAGTTTGACAATTGAATGTTCAGAACTTCTGGTTTATAGCAGAGATAAAAATGTGTATATATACTTGAATAAAGTTGTTTTAGACTATTTATTAATATGAGACCCGTGGCTCTGTGAAGTAGTCCTTTGTTTGCGGAAAGTACCAGGGTAAATTGTCAGAAAACCGTGCATGTCAGAGCACAAACAGAGCCATGTAGTCCAAAGAACTGTCTGTAGACCTCCGAGACAGGATTGTATTGAGGCACAGATCTGGGGAAGGGTACAGAATTTTTTTTGTTGCATTGAAAGATTTTGCAAAAGCATTTGACACAGTTCCCCTTAAACGTTTACTGTACAAAATAAGGTCCATTGGCATGGACCATAGGTTGAGTACATGGATTGAAAACTGGCTACAAGGGCAAGGTGCAGAGGGTGGTGATAAATGGGGAGTACTCGGAATGGTCAGGGTTCTGTGCTGGGACCAATCCTATTTAATTTGTTCATAAACGACCTGGAGGATGGTAAACAGTTCAATCTCTGTATTTGCGGACGATGCTAAGCTAAGCAGGGCAATAACTTCTCTGCAGGATGTGGAAATTTTGCTAGAAGATCTGAACAAATGAATGGGGTGGGCAACTACATGGCAAATGAGGTTTAATGTAGAAACATTTAAAATATTGCATTTGGGTGGTAAAAACATGAATGCAATCTATACACTGGGGGGAGAACCTCTGGGGGAATCTAGAATGGAAAAGGACCTGGGGTGATGATGGGCTCAGCAATGGCATGCAATGCCAAGCTAGAGAAGGGTAGAAGGAAGCGCCACCTGAGTGCAGTATTAGAGTGGTACTTATGACACAACGTATGATTACACTTACAGGAAAAAAATTGATAAAAAGGCTCATCTGTTTAATGGTGGTCCATGGTGGGTTCCTCAGGTCCCGATCCGGATAGTGCTGCAGAGATGCAAGGCTGCAGATAGGTTATCAGCAATGGCTCCTCCTGTGGCTGTCAGGAAGAGGCTGGGGCTGCCGTGACGTCACGGGTCAGTCCTGATCGCTTCTGGGAACACTTCCGGGTTCACTCAAGAGGCCTATTGAAGGAGCAGTAGCTCCGAGCGCGTAGCCAATCCTTTGCCAGCCTCTCTTCGATGGAAGCCCTCCCCCAGTAGTGTACCCGGAAGTAATCAGGACTGACCCGTGATGTCACACGCGCTCCATGTGCGTTTCACGCAGGCCCCAGCCTCTTCCTGATGGCCACAGGAGGAGCCCCTGGCCGATAACCTTCTATCTGCAGCCCTGCATCTCTGCAGCACTATCCAGATCGGGACCTGAGGAACCCACTATGGACCACCATTAAACAGATGAGCCTTTTTATCTATTTTTTATTTTTTCCCTGTAAGTGTAATGATACATTGTCATTGAAAGTAACCTCTAATACTGCACTCAGGTGGCGCTTCCTTCTTCAACACTTCTCTTGCTTACTCTCTGAGGACAGCAGCTGCTTCTTTGACCAAGCTACTATACTTGCTTTGACCCCTGAACTGCCAGATACCTGCTTAACCTTTTGGACTGCCAGTTTTATTGCTATGGACTAAATGCCTAGCCAGTTTAAACATCCCAAATATTGTATGGATTTTGTACTTCTGCTTACAGTTACTACTACCTCTTTATGCAATGCCAATCTGCTGCTTACAAAGCAAACAGAATATTGTCATGCATTAAAAAGGGGATTGACTCCAGAGATGAAACAATAATTCTCCCGCTGCACAAGACTCTGGTCCGGCCACACCTAGGTTATGCTGTCCAGTTCTGGGCACCATGCCTCAGGAAGGATGTACTGGAAATGAAGCGGAGTTCAAAGAAGGGAAACAAAGCTAATAAAGGGTCTGGAGGATATTGTTTATGAAGAAAGGTTGCAAGAACTGAACTTATTCTCTCTGGAGAAGAGACGCTTGAGAGGGAATCGTAAAAAATACACAATGATGTGTAATAGGTGCGCTTAACCTTAAAATCAATAAATAGTAAACCATAAAAATCCTCTGTGAAAAAAACAAATAGTGAATAATTTGTACACGTGATATATGAATAAAGGTATAAAATCCAGTGTATTGATAAAATACGTGATGTGAATGTATTAAAAAAATAGATGTATTAAAAAATAGGTCTATGCAGATTTCTTGAAATATAAAATTCCTGAAAACGGTGAGTAATCCTCATTCACAGGGTATTTAAAAGGACTAAAATCGCCTAATCCCCTACACTGACCAATCAGTCGGTCAGCGTAAATAAATAAATAAGTGAATGAATGTGTGTTGGATTATTCAATCAGCATCAATGGACGCTACAAATTAGTTAATTAGGATCGGATGCTTGGCAGTTAGGCCCCTTTCACACTGGGGCGGTTTTCAGGCGGTACAGCGCTAAAAATAGCGCCTGTATACCGCCTGAAAAAAACGGCCCCATTCACTCCAGTGTGAAAGCCGGCGGGCTTTCACACTGGAGCGGTGCGCTAGCAGGACCGCAACAAAAGTCCTGCTAGCAGCATCTTTGGAGCGGTGAAGGAGCGGTGTATTTACCGCTCCTATACCGCTCCTTCCCATTGAAATCAATGGGAAACCGCGGGGATACCGCCCGCAAACCGCTGCTGCAGCGGCGCTTTGCGGAGGTTTTTAACCCTTTTGCGGCCGCTAGCGGGGGTTAAAACCACCCCGCTAGCGGCCGCATACCGCGGGTAAAACGATGGTAAAGCAGCGCTAAATATAGCGCTGCTTTACCGTCGCCGCCCCGCACCGCCCCAGTGTGAAGCCAGCCTTAGGGTAATTGGCTTTCCCCTGCTAGAATTCACTGGCAAAAAGACCGCAATTAATGTGTCTAGTTTGATCAAGAAAAATTTAGATTGCTTGAGAGGGAATATGATTTCAATTTACAAATACCGTACTGGTGACCCCACAATAGGGATGAAACTTTTTTGCGTAAGGGAGTTTAACAAGACTAGTGGCTACTCATTAAAATTAGAAGAAAAGAGGTTTAACCTTCAACTACGTAGAGGGTTCTTTACTGTAAGGGCGACAAGGATGTGGAATTCCCTTCCACAGGTGGTGGTCTCAGTGGGGGGCATTGATGGTTTCAAAAAACTATTAGATAAGCACCTAAACGACTGCAACATACAGGGATATACAATGTAATACTAACTCTAATCGCACACATAGGTTGGACTTGATGGACTTTGTGTTTTTTTTTATTTTTTTTATTTTTTCTATGTAACTATAATGAAGGTCCCAATGAGCACAGGGGCCTCCATCTGTAAATTGAAAGAAGTTTGGAACCACCAGGACCGGGGGAGAAGGGCCTTAGTCAGGGAAGTGACTAAGAACCCGACAGAGCTCCAGTGTTTCTCTGTGGAGATGGGGAAAACCCCATGTGGGCTCCTTGAGGGTAGGGACCGATGGGAGTGTGTGTTGTACAATGTATAGGGATAATTGTAGACATGCTCCCACACTCACTCAGGTTGAACTGGATGGACTGGTGTCTTTATTCAACCTTGCTAACTATGTAACTACCATCTCTGCAGCCCTCAATCAGTCAGGCCTGTATGGTAGAGTGGCCCGACAGAAGCCACTGCTCAGTAAAAGGCACATGACAGCCCGCCTGGAGTTTGCCCAAAGGCACCTGAAGGACTCTCTGACCATAAACAAAATTCTCTGGTCTGATGAAACAAAGATTGAACTCTTTGTCCTGAATGGCAAGCATCATGCCTGGAGGAAACCAGACGCCACTCATTACCTAGCCAGTACCATCCCTACAGTGATGCGTTGCGATGGCAGCATCATGCTGTGGGGATGTTTCTTATCGTACATCATGGGACACAAAGCCATAGTAGTTACTATGTGGGTTATAGGCCACCTTCAGGTGATGGACACTGGCACACCCTAAGACAAGAAGTCCATGCCCTTTATAACCCCTCCCACTACTGGGAGTACCTCAGTTTTTTCACCAGTGTCTAAGGTGTTGGTCACAAGTAAAGATGTGCTGTGCTGAGCTCCACTGGAGCAATCCTTACTGGGGCTAGCTATGCAGCAGGATCCATTCAAAGTGTCTTTTAGGCCGAATTGATTGGTACCCGGGCCTCGTATCCGAAGAAACAAAGTTTTGCCTGTAAAAGCTTTTCTTTTAGAGAGCTGGAGCCCAGGATCCAGTACTTTTGGTATTATGGCCATAAAGTTTTTTTACTGGCGGTGGTGCTACTACAGGTCCAGGATTGAGGGTTCCCGGCTCCTGAAGGTTTGTTACGGAACCCACCATGAAGGTTGAATATTGGTTCTGTTGGTTTTACCACAAAAAAACCTGTGGTGGAAAAAGTAAGGCGTTTGCTAAGAATTTTTTTAATTTTTTCATGAATGTCTCCTTTTTAAATTGGTAAATGTTGTCATGCTTATGTGTCACCACTAGGGGCTGTATGGAGCACATACCTTCTCATGCTTCCTCAAAGGTTCACGATGTGTCCGGAGCAGCAGGCTTTTTTTCTCTCCAGCCAGCAGCAGACCTCCATTAAGTCTGGGGGGGGGTTCCTCCTCCCCAGACTCCCCCCTACCTGTGCTGTTTCTCCCCCCCCCTCTTAACGATCGTCACACCGCCTTACTTTTTTAAATGGGGGGGGGGGGGGCGCGAAGGGGCAACCTCCAACGTCCAGCGCGGGAATGTGTGTTTTTTAAAAGCACCATTATTGCTGCAGCAAGCTGACGGAGGGACACGAGCAAGAGGGGCATGATGGAGGTTTGGTGACACAGGCATTCCTTTTGACACATTTACTATTGCATCAGGCTGAGCACTAATAGCAGCGGCAGGGCTGGACTATTGCTCAAGCAGTGGATGTGTTCCTTCTGGTAGTACCTCTGCATCAGGCTATGGTTGGAAGGGGGGATATAAACCCCTCCAAAAAAGGGCTCTAGAAAGTCTTCTACACCCACAAGGAAGCCTAGAACCATCTAAAAAAAAAAGATGGCTTCCTCCCCTGAGAGGGATTTGGTCAGAGTGAGCCATCAGGGACATCGGGTGTATCAGCTGCTCTTAACACTGCAGCCCCTGTGTATATTACTAAAGAGGTTTTCTCAACTCGCCTTTCAGGACAACCTTGGAGAGCGTAGCTCCACCTTCTTCACAGGATACACATGCAGCCTTTAAAACCCTCCTCTTCCACCATGGCCTCAGTTATTGTTTCCTCTGCCATGGTGGAAGCATGTGCCTGGAACCAGGGAGCTACGCTGTCTCCAAGGTTGTAAGAGTGTTGGGCTTATCTTCTTTAGTTTCAGTGACCATCCCAGCACCCGTCCAGGGGAGGGGGGGTGTTTCGGAGCCTTCGGTCTCTCCATCTCAGGGGAGTTGGGGCCCTCAGGAGGTGCGGTGTCTGGTGCCTGGAGTCCGCTGTTGCAGGTCCTAAGAGGTGGCCCTGGTGGATGAGCTGGGGCTGCTGCCGGTCAGCAGTGTGTCCTGCATCTCGGTCCCGGACGGCGAAGGCGTCATGTCCGGTGACGCGACTTCCTGAGGGGGCGTGGCGCTAATGGTTCCAAGCGCCTGGACCGCAGGGACCAGAGGGCTGGTTTATAGACGGCCCTTCCACTTCCGGCCCTCGCTGATGACGTGGGGATCGGGAAAATTAAAAAATCTCATGGTTTGTTCTGCTACCCTTTCTCTGCAAGATGGATGAGAGCAAGGCAGCAGCGGCGGATGCAGGCGCCTCTAGCACCGGTCAAGCCCAGGTAAGAGAGGTACAATGGCACCTTTTTTCTGATCCTCATGGGCTTTGTTGGTTTTGTTTCCTCCCTGAGGGGAGCCTGTAGCTGCATGGTCAGAGGTTACTTCACTCAGACCCTGCAGCATGGACTGGGTGCCTCACTGTTAAACACTGCTTGGGTTCTCCTTCTGTTTTTCTTTGACTTGGTGGTGTTTTGTTTGCTATACACTAGTGTTTGTTATGTGTAGGGACACTAGGTTTTAGTTAAAAAAAAATTCTCGTTACAGGGAAAAGCATTAGGAAAAACCAAACCTTTAAATCCACCAAGTCAAAGGAAATGTCCTTGCAAGAACCCCCTTAAAGATTTATGGCAGAAGGCGATGTGCAGATCCTGTATTAAGGAACTGGTGGAGCAAGAAACTTCCCAGCAGTCCAAGGACTTATTTTCTTTTCAATCTTATTTTATTGGAGAAAGAACAGAAGTAACAGGTATAATAATCACATTACAACATATAGTACACAAGAAGCTTACATACATCAGTGAGGTAAATCTTAACGGGTTATGCACCATATCATATGCATTTCTAATGTAACTGTGGTGCGTCGCTATATAATATCTTGTTCCCAAGAAGAGTGACTAGCGACATCTGTGCGTCTATCAACCCCTATTTCTGTTCCAGCTAAACACTGATCTATGGTGAACTGTGGTCCCTCCTAATCGGGGTGGTATGCTGTAGGGAACCCTCTTTGGCTTAGGGTATACGTCAGATTCACAGATCTATACTGGGCATTTGACCTCGGTTCCTCTTCTTGTGTGCTTGGTTCAGTATGGGGGGGGGGGGGGGGGGATGCAGATAGGGATAGAGACAAAAAAAAAAAAAAAAAAAAAAAAAAAATGGTTAGATCAAGAAAGAAAGATAGGTGAGGTTAAAGATCACTCCAGCATGGCTACTCGGTAGGTGAGGTTGCGTCATCAGCAGCCCATAAGGTGAAGTCTTCGGAGTACCGGAACACTGACCATGAGGTCCAAGTGAGGGAGAACTGTTCCTCCTTCCCGTTTTCCTGCGCCAACAGCCGCTCTAGATCTCTTATCTGATCCACTTCAACAGCCCACTCTCCCAGGGAAGGTGTAACCGCTGTTCTCCAATGGCGGGGGATCACCGTCCTGGCCGCGGCCAGAAAGTGACGCAGTATGTCTTTTTTAATTAACTTAAGGGGTCCTGGGATCATAGATAGGAGGGCTATCTCTGGTGTGTGCTTAATTGAGGTCGCCATCAGCCTGCAGTACAAGTCAAAGATCCTCTGCCAGAGCTTCCTAATGGGAGGGCAAGACCACCAGATGTGGAGCATTGTCCCTCTAGAGGACAGGCATCGCCAGCAGGTATCTGGCGCAGAGGGGTTGAACCAAGGACTTATTTTCTTCTGTAAGGGAACTTACTAACTCACTGAGTTCTGTCAAGTCCATATTGGTACAGAACTCAGCAGCTCAGGTTGAGCCCCAGAATCCACCACCTAGTCCAAGAGCATCCTCATCCAGATCGGTGGAGACTGAGGACTCAGGTGATGAAGGGGGATCACTCAGGGACTCGGATGAGGAGGAAGAGGAAAACTATAGCAGAACCTCCTAGGTACAAGCTATCCTTGGAGGAAGTGGACGACCTCTTAAGAGCAATCTACACCACCCTTGAAATTCAGGAGGAAAAAGTACAAATGTCAGTGCACGACAAAATGTACCAGGGTCTGGATGAAACTAAACAGTGTTCCCATTTCATAGGGTCCTATCAGATTCAGTAAAAGAATGAAGGATCCCGAGAGAGGCCCTTTTTTTCTCCAAGACCCTTAGGAGAAGGTTTCCCTTTGAAGATAAGGAGTCTGGTTTGAAATAAGAAACCACGGGTAGATGCCGCTTTCTCGCAGGTTTCTAGATGCACAGACCTTGCGTTTTGAGGACATGTGAGTTCTGAAGAACCCGATGGATAAAAAAGGCAGAATCCCTCCTTTAAAAAAGCTTGGTAGTCTACTTCAGTCAGTCTCAAACCTGCTATGGCTTCCACAGTTGTGGCAAGAAACCTGGAATTCTGGGTGAAAAAGCTGAGAAGCCATGTTGAAACAGGCACTCCACATAAAGATTTATTAGGTCTTTCCAGGTCAGTTATCTCTACCTTGAAACAAGGAAGCCAGCTTCCAGAACTATATATTAGAGACTCTGGAGGGCTTATGTTGCCTGGTGTGAGTCCAGGGGTTGGCACCCTCGGAGTACAATATAGGCAGACTTCTTGCCTTTCTACAAATAGGGATAGAGAGGAATTATTTTTCAAGTCGCAGTTATTTGACAGCTTTTTATATTCCTCTAGACTTGTGCTTTTCTCATACAGCTCCTAAGATGGGTACATCTTTTCAGGAAATCCTGCTTTGCCCTCAGCCACTGTATCAGCTCTTCAATTTGTCTTCCCAAGGTTGTAGTGTCTTTAAGATAATAAAAATTATTGAAAAAAAAAAGTGTGCAAAACATTGCAGGTTTGTAAAAGTTCCCACAAACATGTAAAAAACACCCAAAACCAATTATATATATATATATATATATATATATATATATATATATATATATATAAGAAAAGACATCCCATGTGTGGGGGCTTGAAGTCACTCCAAAGCTAGAAAAAGTTCCTACACTACTTTTCGCTCAACTCTGGTGCGATTTTAGCCCTTCTACAGGCTCCTAAATAGCATTTGAGAAGAGAAACAAAAGCACCTCTAGGTTAGAACTGTAAACATTAATGATATACAGGTGCATTTTCCACTTACATGGAAGTTACTATTGGCCTCTGTGTGGTATACAGACGGAGTGTAAACCTATTCTTTTAATTAATTTAAAATTTGTTTACATGCATACATAGTAGTCATAATTTCATGCATCACCCCCCGACGCTTACTATTTCATAATAATGACATTTCATAATACTATTAATTTCATAATAATGAATCCATTTAATCAAAAATTAATGCAATAGTGTTTAGATTTTATGCTCAATGTTGTTTTTTTTTAATAATTTTTTTTATTGCCTATTCTTGTATGGAATTACCTCAAGATATGTAATATCATGTTAGTTCTGTTGAACCATAGGTGATTAACAGTCTGTTGATATCTATCTATTTTAGCTCTGTGTATTTAATGTTGGAAAGGTATGTCGCATCCTTTCCACTAGATGGCAGTGTTCCCAGGCACATATAAAGCTGTTATCAGCCAAAGTCTCACTAGCTTGACAAAGGAGCGTGCCCCGAGACCCATTTGCCAGTGCGCATTCTCCAAAAACGATGTTGCAACCCACCAGTGATGTCGTCATGCCCGGCACCACGTTTCAGCCCTCACCATTGGCCTGATCCAAGCCTCAGTTTCATCGCCGTGGTCCCAGAGATCCTGCTGGCTAGGATTTCTCCCCCACAGGCAGAAAACTCAGCTGTTTAGAACGCCGCTCTGCAGTGAACGCCACACCAGTGTGGATGGACTTGTGCCTTACTTCCTTTACCTCCATGTAAGTGGATAATGCACCTGTATCTCATTAAAATGTTTACAGTTCTAACCTAGAGGCACCTGTGTTTCTCTTCTCATTTGCATATCTGGAGTCTGCTTTCAACTCCACCCTCAAAGGCTGCCATGGTTGTTTTGTACTGCTAAAGTACCTTATATACTTGAGTATAAGCCGAGGCCCCTAATTTTACCACAAAAAACTGGGAAAATGTATTGACTCGAGTATAAGCCTAGGGTGAGAAATGCGCAGCTACTGTAAGTGGAAAAGAGGGTCAACAATGCCCATTTGCAGCTTCACTGTGCCCATTTGCAGCCATAGGTCCCCTGAACTTAAAACTTGGTAGTTTAAGGGTTCCTAGATGCCCCCTAGCTGCAGCCAAAGGGCCCCGAAAAGACTTTGCTGCAGATGGACACAGTTGACCGAATTCCTAGCACCAGGTGGCCCCGAGATACGAGGCCCCAAAGTCGGGTGGAAAATGTCAAGCACTTTTCTGCAGCAGAGAATGACATTTTCCGAACAGACTTTGGGGCCCAGTATCTCGGGGCCACTTAATGCTAGGAACCCCAAATTTGGATATGTTGTAGTGTTGGTTCACCAAATTTGGGGTTCCTAGCACCAAGTGGCCCCGAGATACGGGGCCGCAAAGTCTGGTCAGAAAATCAGAAAAGTGCTTGACTCGCGTATAAGCCGAGGGGGGGCACTTTCAGCACAAAAAAATGTGCTGAAAAACTCTTAGACTCGAGTATATACGGTAATCTATACAGGTCTCCCCACTTCATCTCTCCCCCTCCATATACTGAGTATCCACTTCAAGGACTTATTGATGGACTAATGTAGTAAATCCAGGGCTCAAGTCCTGCGGGAACGCATGGGAACGGAGTTCCTGTACTTTTTCCACAACAGGAACTCTGTTAGCAGCCGTGTCCTGCAAGCCTTTGAAGTATGCGAGCTGTGTGGCAGGTGCTACACCAGCAGCTGCCGACACAGCTCACAATAGTAAGTGCCACACACCTGACCATTCAGGCATTGCCAGTAGGGTGCCCCATGACAGCAACTGCTTCGATCTACCTGTCAATCACAGCTAGCTGACGGGTAGATCAGGCCCCTGCTGCTAAGATATTATATTTAATCAGACCTCTCGTGATGCACTCCTCCCTGCCGGCCCCTCCTGATTTTTTTATTTTTTTGTCGCCTCATCCCCCCCAGTCTCGGGGACTTGCTCTGTGTGTCCCGCTGAATCCCCCCTCCTCTATCTTCAGTGCCATATGATGAGAGAACCCAGAGGAGGAGCACAGCTTTTCTGCTCACAGGACATGCAGGGAGAGAGGTGAGCTGAGGGAGGAACATCAGTTTGGGGTGGTAAGCTGAGCACAATACCTGGCAAAGTTTAATGCCAGGAGGGAAGTTTATGTGGAAATATGTCAAGGGTTGGAATGGCAGCGAGTGTGTGTTGGAGCCCTGCAGAGTTTGCAGCCCCCCAAGCTAACATACATCTCCTAAGCAGGAACACATCACTATCTCCCCAAGCATTCTGTCCAGATAATGTGCAGTTCATTTATGACCTTTCCGTTTAACCCTGTGTTATCCAAACTCTGTTCAATGAAAAGTGTAAACTCACCACATAAACACACTATACAAAATAAAATTCCTCAATGAAGATCAGAACATGATGTTCACATTTGCATGGAAGCACAATTGAATGAATGCTGATTATTCAGAAAATTACCGTATTTATGTTTGAGGATTGTTTTTTTTTTTATGTACTAACAGTTGAGCTTCATACACACAATACGAAAAATGGATGAAAAACAACACTTTTGAAGCGTATCATCTTTTTTTTTTTTTTTGCTGGGCGAGTGGATCTTGGGTGGGAGTTCCCACACGTTTTTTCCCCAGGACTTGCCCCCTGAGTAAATCCCATACTATGTAGCAGCGCTACTACCCATTTTTTTTTTTTATTATCCTAAATGGCATTCAAGTTGAATCGTGTCTGAGAATGTCGTATGACTTTGCAGTCGCAGCTGTGTGAACCGAGCCTAAGGTTTTGTAATTTTTACAGGAAAAGTAAACGACCCAGTAGGTACAATTAAACAATACCCCACTGCACCTTCCCACACCCCACAAAACTGGCCTTCACTGATATATCCTTTATATGAAGGAATATATGCATATCTCTACATCTAACACATAGCGGTTGATTTACTAAAACTGGAGAGTGTAAAATCTGGTGCAGATCTGCACAGAAGCCAATCGACTTCCAGGTTTTTTGTAAGCGCTTAAAGGATAAGTTCACCTTTTCGAGCAGCGTTTTCAAATGCCATTCCTGACCCAGCCCTCCCAATGTGCTTTTCTCTAACTTATCTCATTCACATGATATTTAGAATCTTGTCAGTCTTACAGGTCCTTCTCAAAAAATTAGCATATTGTGATAAAGTTCATTATTTTCTGTAACGTACTGATAAACATTAGACTTTCATATATTTTAGATTCATTACACACAACTGAAGTAGTTCAAGCATTTTCTTGTTTTAATATTGATGATTTTGGTATACAGCTCATGAAAACCCCAAATTCCTATCTCAAAAAATTAGCATATTTCATCCGACCAATAAAAGAAAAGTGTTTTTAATACAAAAAAAGTCAACCTTCAAATAAATTATGTTCAGTTATGCACTCAATACTTGGTCGGGAATCCTTTTGCAGAAATGACTGCTTCAATGCGGCGTGGCATGGAGGCAATCCGCCTGTGGCACTGCTGAGGTGTTATGGAGGCCCAGGATGCTTCGATAGCGGCCTTAAGCTCATCCAGAGTGTTGGGTCTTGCGTGTCTCAACTTTCTCTTCCCAATATCCCACAGATTCTCTATGGGGTTCAGGTCAGGAGAGTTGGCAGGCCAATTGAGCACAGTAATACCATGGTCAGTAAACCATTTACCAGTAGTTTTGGCACTGTGAGCAGGTGCCAGGTCATGCTGAAAAATGAAATCTTCATCTCCATAAAGCTTTTCAGCAGATGGAAGCATTAGGTGCTCCAAAATCTCCTGATAGCTAGCTGCATTGACCCTGCCCTTGATAAAACACAGTGGACCAACACCAGCAGCTAACATGGCACCCCAGACCATCACTGACTGTGGGTACTTGACACTGGACTTCAGGCATTTTGGCATTTCCCTCTCCCCAGTCTTCCTCCAGACTCTGGCACCTTGATTTCCGAATGACATGCAAAATTTGCTTTCATCCGAAAAAAGTACTTTGGACCACTGAGCAACAGTCCAGTGCTGCTTCTCTGTAGCCCAGGTCAGGCACGTTTCTGGTTCAAAAGTGGCTTGACCTGGGGAATGTGGCACCTGTAGCCCATTTCCTGCACACGCCTGTTCACGGTGGCTCTGGATGTTTCTACTCCAGACTCAGTCCACTGCTTCCGCAGGTCCTCCAAGGTCTGGAATCGGTCCTTCTCCACAATCTTCCTCAGGGTCCGGTCACCTCTTCTCGTTGTGCAGCGTTTTCTGCCACACTTTTTCCTTCCCACAGACTTCCCACTGAGGTGCCTTGATACAGCACTCTGGGAACAGCCTATTCATTCAGAAATGTCTTTCTGTGTCTTACCCTCTTGCTTGAGGGTGTCAATGATGGCCTTCTGGATAGCAGTCAGGTCGGCAGTCTTACCCATGATTGCGGTTTTGAGTAATGAACTAGGCTGGGAGTTTTTAAAAGCCTCAGGAATCTTTTGCAGGTGTTTAGAGTTAATTAGTTAATTCAGATGATTAGGTTAATAGCTCGTTTAGAGAACCTTTTCATGATATGCTAATTTTTTGAGATAGGAATTTTGGGTTTTCATGAGCTGTATGCCAAAATCATCAATATTAAAACAAGAAAAGGCTTGAACTACTTCAGTTGTGTGTAATGAATCTAAAATATATGAAAGTCTAATGTTTATCAGTACATTACAGAAAATAATGAACTTTATCACAATATGCTAATTTTTTGAGAAGGACCTGTATATCTTTGGATTTAAAGATTACATAATTTACTGTAGCTTGTATCAGCATTCACTTCCTGTTGGGTCATCTCCCAGAAGCCATCACTTCCTTGTTGCATCACAGAAGTCTGCGTGATAGGGTGTGTTCACCACTCTGGACCACACCCCTCTCATTACAATACCGCCTTCCACCCACTTCCTGTACAATCGCCTTTTAGATATCTCATCAGCTATGTAGTACAAGAACCTGCCTGATTTGCTACAAATTAAATGGATTGTTCAGGTGTGTCCTCTATTCCATAGTTCTGGTAAATTGTACAGATTGTACAATCTCAGATTGCATAGTGTATGGCATCTTTATACAAGTACATAGGAGGGAGTGGACAGAGACACTCAGTCATGAGGCCTCATTCACATCTCCACCTAACAAAAACTCACATTTTTGCGTTTGTTTTGAGTGTTTTGGAGAGTGTTCACTCGTCAGGCATAGAGCAGCCCATTCTCTTGAATAGACTGCCCTACGTGCACAAATTTACCCCAGAAAAGCTCCAGAACTATTTTTGGAGCGGCAAATTACTGCAGTTTTCAGTGTGTTTGCCACACTTGGAGCCTTTAACATGTGATAACACAAACGCGATGCACATTTGCAGCATTTATAAAATGCATGGCAAAGCGCACATTTTCTGTGCAGTTTGCCATGCCTTTGGAAACACACAGATGTGAATGGAGCCTCGTTCCTGTGTAAACGCACCAATTTCACTTCCGGGTCCCATTCACACCTCGAGTTGTGGGAGTGCATGTTTTTTGGCTCGTTTTTCCAGTGACACACATGGGGCAGCCAGGCCCCCTTTTAAAGGGCCTCAAACTGTGGCCTCTCTTACGGGGTCTGAGGTCAGTCTCGTTTGCGGGGCATCAGACCATGGCCCCCTTTTGCGGGGCCTTAGACCATGGTCTCTCTAGTGGGGCCTCAGACGTCAGCCTTGTTTACGAGGCTTTCTACAGTGGCCTCATTTTGTGAGGCTCCATCCGGTGGCCTCCATTTGCTGGGCCTCATCTGGTGACGGGGAGTTGTCAGGTTGGTGTTCTCCACCATGCTGAGGGCTTGTTTGCCTACTCTTCAGGAGATTTGTATTTACCCTGAGGCAGCTTTGATTTCCGGGTGCTAGGATCTGTATGTCCGTCCATGTCCCTTTTCGATGGCTTGGGTGTTGGCCCTTTTTTCAAAGCGGAATTGCACAAAATTGCTTTAAGTACTATTATGAGTCAAGTTTCTGCCCTTGCGGTTTCTTTCAGTGTCACTTAGCCACACACTTTCTGCTTTGTGCCTTTGTTCTAGGGTGTAGTCATTTGATGCCCCCCCGTGCACTCCCCGTTACCCCCATGGGGCCTAAATTTGGTTCTCCAGAAGCATTCCTATGGCGAGTGTTTAGGAAACTCCCCTGCTTACTCAAAAAAAATTTGCCCTTTTTGGTCGCGATTTTTTCTGCGAGGCGGGTGTCCGAGCTGACAGTCTTGTTTTCACCTCCCTGTTTGATTTTACACAAGGATAAGGTGATTCATCATTTATTCCCTCCTTTTTGCTTAGGTGGTGTCAGTTGCTCACCTGAGGACATTGTCCTGCCTTCCTTGTCTTCATGGCCTTTGCATCCTAAGGATGCATGCCTTGGATGGATGTGGTCGGTGTGGTTCATGTGTCCTTGTCAACTGCAACCTCCTCCTGGTTGGTCAGATGTCTTTTATGTCCACAGTTGGCTCCAGGAAAGGCCTGGGGCCTCCCCAGTCACGTTTTCCAGTGGAATCTGTTGGACGCTTGCTCATGTGTGCGGTCTTAAGGGGCAGGCTCCTCTCTTGCCCATTATGGTGCTCTCCCACGAGGGCACTAGTGGTGCTTTCCGGCATCTGTATGAGGGTTGCGAGGTGGTTACCTGGTCCTCTGTGCATTCTCCTTAATTTTAGGTTCATGTGTTGCATCTTCGCATGCTTTTTTTTGGCCACACGGATTTGCAGGCTGCTGTTTTGGGATCCTTTTTTTTCCCTCTTGGGGGTTGTTTGGGTGGTTGGCATGTTTGCCTGGTTGCTCCAGTTGCTTTTTGGTTTGCCCACCCCTCGTTGAGGCACTGCTTTGGCACATCTCTATGGTCAAGATTCAACACAGCCATGTCTAGGAAGGATCAGAAGAGAGAACTGGCTTTTTTGTTACCATAACATTCCTCTCTGTGTTCATTGACTGACACAGCACCCACTCCTCTATTGGAATTTTTACTTCTGACACTGCTTTGTTACAAACTAGAAGCTTATAGCAGAGAGGGGGTTTTATGCCAGAAGGGACTCCCTATAGGCGGTGCCAAATCTATTTTTTTTTTTTCCTGCCTCGTGTCCTTCTGTAGGTGGCGATATAACCACGTGGTCAAGATTCAACAGAGCTGTGTGCGTCAATGAACTCCAAGAAAGGGATTTTATGGCGAGTAAGCTGTGTAAAGCTTTCCAGCTTTGTTTCCAGCTGAAAGTGAGATGTCATTTATAGACCTTTTATAATTTTGAAGGTCCAGCCTTTAAGGTGAGTGTGTGTCCATTAGAGAGGGGTGTTGATTGCACTGAACCCTTTGCTTTACATGATGGAGCAAGTTTTTGTTGACTATTCTTTGATCTCACACCATATAGGACTGTGAGTCTTTTTATTAGAATGATTTCTGATGAGCACTATTTATAAGGATATAGCACGTTGGTGATTGCATGTAATAGAATTTTTTTTATTTTTTTTGTATGTGTAGCACCCTCAAGTGTGTGCTAGATGTAGTGAGTAGAACAGGCAAACCATACCCTGATTCTATTGTACATTTTGAGTCTGTAAATGGGTCAGTGTTATTAGAGCTCAGGGCTGGATGACTCATTCTAGTGCCCCCCCCCCAGTGTCTGGAAGGTTGGAGAACCTTCTAGAATTGGAGGGCGGGGTTAGGAGGAGCTGCCATGCATATTTGAGGCCTCAGCCAATTCCCAGTAGTGGTCCGGCAAAGGAACTGAGTTCACCTCTGAAATAGACATGGGCCATGCCAGAAGGGCAGATGGTGGAAGATGGAGATGCAGCATTGAGGAGGCTGTCGGTAGCCCTGAGGGGTACCTCCTAGTCGGGAGAGGGGGGGGTGTGTGTGACCTGCCTTGTGCCCGGGCTCGGGGGCTGGAGAGATGTTGCTAAAGACTCACAAGAGGAATCTTTCCCAGAGGCACGAGAGCAAGGAGAGGACAGAGTGAGTAGTTCAACACTGGTGGGGACCAACAAAGAAGGGGGAAACCGCCACATATAGCCTGTCTTCCTTGAAGACTGTGGTGGGCTTAAGTCTTCAGTCCTTTCCCTGAGAGATCTCCTAAGACAGCCAGGTGGGCTGGTGAAGTCAGTTGGGTGGACTGGTGTGAAGAGGTAGCTGCAACCAGGTGGGCTGGCAGGGCCTGAAGAGGTGGTACTGGTATCGGTGACCACAAAGAAACAGAAGGGGAAAGTTACATGCTTTTACTCCACGTGTGTTACTGTTAAGGGACTGTGAGTTCCTGCCTGTAATGGGCCGCTATTGAACTGACAAGGAGACTGTCAAGTTCCCCCAGGAGTGTACCATCAGAGGCTGAGCAAGAGAGTGGCCAAGAGCATGCAGGAGGAAAGTGAAGAGACTGTATATTGCTGTATATAGGAAGTTGTCCCTGATGTTTGTTGAAGTCAAGTGGGCATCCTATAACTTCCCATCCATATCCAAGTTAACTCCCTAATAAACAACAATAACCAAGCTATGGAATGTTTTCTGACTCTGTGTGCCTAGTGAAGATTTGGTGTGCCTGGCTGTGCAGGAGTGGGGATCCCTTTCATGTGCAGGGCCGTCTTTGATATTTATTGAGCCCTGGGCAAACATTTTCTTGGGGGGGGATCTGCAAAGCCATCATCGGGGACCCAGTTCACGGGTAGTGCAGGCTCAATGCTTTGGGCCCACAACAAACATTGGGCCCTGGGCAGGTGCCCCATTTGCCCTGCGTTAAAGACTGCCCTGCCTATGTGGGGTGTGCTACATATGTTTTTGGACATTTTGAGCCTAAATTTATATGAAAGATTTGTTTGAAAAATTCTATAACAAACAAAGAAATGTATTTATTTTTTATTTTTTTAATTGTCTGTATTTTTTCGCAAAATATAGCAAAAAATATAAAAGATCCAGTGGTGGGTAAATGTCCAAAAGAAATCTGTCTCAAAAAAATATATAATTTGGGTTACAGTGCTGCATAACTGGGTAATTGTTGTTCAAAGTATGACCGCCATAAAAATCTGAAAATTGGCCTGTGCAAGGAAGGGGGTGAAAGTGTCCATACTTGAGGTGGTTAAATAAAGTATTGTATTGACTGTTGCAGAATATTGTTTAAAGTGGTTGTATACCCTAAAATTCAACTTGCACCTACAGGTAAGCCTAGATTAAGGCTTACCTGTAGGTTCAAGAAATATCTCCTAAATTGGCACGGTTTAGGAGATATTTGAAAAGAACGTTTTACAACATTGTCTACGGCGCATTTACAGGGTTAATCCCCATCTTCAACTGCGGCTCACCGCAGTTGAAGTGTCCCGCACGCATGCGCGGAGCGACGTCCTCGCCGCTCTGGCCGATCACAGCGCCGCAGCGGCGATGTGATTGGCCGGAGCGACGATACCCGGAAGGGTATCTGTTTAGAGACGGATGCGGCCGGAGGGGGAGAAGAACACGGCGTCGGGGGCCCCGATCTAAGGCAAGTGATGCATAATGAGCTAGTATGCTAGTCATACTAGCTCATTATGACTTTGTCTTGCAGGTAGTTAACAATTTTTTTTTTAAATGGGTATACAACCGCTTTAATTGTGCCCCTGTCCCTCAAAGGGTAATTGTACTTGTTATGCAAACTAGCTTTTTGCTGTTCCTGTTCTGCATAAAATTTCCAGATTGTCACAGATCTCAGATGCAGATCATGCACACTTTCACTGTCCCGTTTGCATGTTTTAGCACTCTAGGTCAGGGGTGCCCAACCAGTGGCCCGGGGAGCCCTATGATGTGGCCCGGGGATGGCAGGTTGGCAAGCCCAGATTGCAGGTTGCCGACCCGCCATCCCAGAGCATCAGTGTTGTGAATGAAGCCGACGGTAGAGGAAGCAAGCGCCTGCAGAGCCGCATAAGCCAACACTTCCTGTATAGTGCCGGCTCCTGTCATAGGTGGAGTGATACCAAATGCGCTCTGCCTGGGACAGCAGCAGCTGGCGAGAACTAATTGAATGGAACTCACTAAAATCACAATGTATGTAATGTCATATCTGTTCTGCAGTGGTTACTGGGCTGCTTTCAAACTGATCCGCAGTGGTTTTACCTGCGGGTTGGGGCGCTTTCAGAATGTGCACCAAACCAGGTTTGCAGGATATAATAGAATTGTATGGCAAAGTGTAGCTAACCCACAGGAAAACCACAGGTGAACTGTGCTGCACCTGCGGCGTGGGTAGACCACAAACCATCAGTGTAAAAACTGCCTTAGGCCCCTTTTACACAATCAGTCCAACCCAATCGGACCCTCTATTCACCTCTATGGAGTGGAAGATGAAAACAGACTTTTGTCCGTTTACACCCGATCTGCTAAAAAAAAAAAAAAGTAGATCGGATCCGAGGGCCCATATAGTAGAGTGGGCTGTGTCTTTGTCCACTCTGCATATACAGAGTGGACACGGACCTGTCATCCGCCCACTCCGCTCATTGTGGCCCGCGACTGGTCACCAAGTCGCTTAAGTGGCCCTCACTCTTCAAAAGGTTGGGCACCCCTGCTCTAGGTTAATGCCTGCATCAGGCATTCGAAGCTTGAGTGCAGGCCACAGGGTCATTAAGACAATGAAGATTTGATGCAAAGGAATGCCAGAGATAAAATAAGCAGTTAAAAAGTGCAGATATGTTGCCAATGCAATTCATCCAATTCTTTTTAGGCTGGCCATAGAGGGTAAATTTGTAAATCAAAATTCAAGTAATGTCCATTAAAATCTAAATGTCAATCACAATTATTAAAAATGTAATCCTGTTGGTTTATATGATCACCCTTTGACGGCAAGTTTTTTTATTTTTTAGAATACATGGTAAATAAATTCTTAAATATAGTTGTGCTGCTGTTGAAGGGGAAAATGCTCAGATCAACCCAAGTGGCACAAGTCCTAATAAAGTTACTGTAAAGTAAAATGCTGTTAATTCCCACTACAATGTTACACTGCCGTTTTTAGAATGTACATTGAACTTTCGCTGAACCATTGGCCAGTCTTCTAGTTCTTAAAACTCTTTAGTGACATTTCAGTTGTTTTTCTTCAGCTTCCAGTTACTCTTGTGAACCTGCTCCATATCCAGAGGCCTCATCCAGTTACCATCATCAGCAGCCTAATCGATTTGGACATGGATCTTGGGGCAGCAAAGATGCGAGAGCGAATGAAAATGGTACTAAATATGCCAGAAATGCTCCATTTGTGAACAAAGACATGAAATTCAAGGGGCAGCCGAAGCCACAACAGCTGCATTATTGTGACATCTGCAAAATAAGCTGTGCAGGATATCAGGTATTAGAGACTGAGAGGACTGCATGAGTGAGTGAGAGAGAGATATGGGTTTATTATTATTATTATTATTATTATTATTATTATTATTATTATTTTTTTTTTTTAACAGCAAAACTTTTTCTTACATTTTTGGATTGAGTGAAGGAGGATTATAACCTCTATCAATTAGTTCGCAATCTGTGCCCAATTGGGAAGATTTCCTTTCATTTTCTGTCCCATAACCAACACAGGAAGTGAGGGAATCCCAGGGTGTCACCAGAACTAGTTTCCCTATTGGAACATTTCCCCTCAACTGCTGTTCTGGTGTCAACCCAAAATTTGGGATTTTCTTTTACTTTCACTGATGACGTTAAACTGCAAATGGACAGGTTAAATCTCTCTAATGGGGGTACAGACAGTAATAAAAACTGACAGGTGTTATAATTCCTCTCCACTCGTTCCAGAACAAAAAAAAAGTTTTGCCCTTAGTTACACTTTAATGGCTAAATTACCTTCTGAATAGAAATTTTTAAATATGTTCTGGAGTTGTCCGGTTCTAAAATCCTTCTGGGTTAGGGTTCGTGACCTCGTACAGTATTCAAACTCACTGACGTTCAACTGGGAGACAACCCAGCAGTTTATCTGCTTCATTTAACTGCCATTTCCGCCAAACATTATAAAAGGTCACTGACAATTCCGTTACTTAATGCTGCCAAGGCCTGCATCCCGCTTTACTGCAAGCAGCCTATAGCTCCCCCGCTAAGTGGTTAGACAAAATTGAGGAGATTTACGGAATGGAAGATATCCTTGCCTCTGCTTATCAGAGAGGAGAAGTTTTGAAAAACATGGTTCTACTGGAGCGACTTTTTTTTTTTTTTTATTTTTTTTTTCCTCTCTAGTTATATGGCAGACCTCGCCACCTGAACCATAGCCTCTGCTCTTGGAGCCTTGACATGTACTTTCTGATGTTTCCTCTGGGAGCTTTTGCCCCCCCCCCCCCCCCCCCCCCCCCCCCCCCCAGGGCCACTGTTTTATGCTGCTGGGGTTGGGCCTCTGATTGCACACCTCCCAAACCCCCCTTTTTTTCCCTTCTCTTTTTTTTTTTAATTTTATTTTTTTCCCCCCTGAACTCCGAAGTCTCAGTGTTATTAGGTCTATAAGTGGAAGGTAAATCCTTATGGATGAGGGGACTGTGGTAGGGAACCCTCTTGCCGTAAGTGGTATTCTGGTCCATTTCACTGAATCTCTCGGCTGTGTTCCAGTATAACCATGATTTTTTTGTTTTTTGCTTTTTCTTCAATACCATTTGGACAAGGGGTTTCCCTTGCAGACAGGCTGATTTTACTCATAACATTTGAATGAGTTCAGGGGCAGTTGAAAAAAACGCCCAACCGCCTCTGAACGTACGTTTAAGGCCCCATGTACACAGGACGCTGCTAAACAACTGGGTTTTATGCATCTACAGTGGATATGAAAAGTCTACACACCATGTTAAAATGTCAGGTTTCTGTGATGTAAAAAAAATAAGACAAAGCTAAATCTTTTCAGAACTTTTCCCCCCTTTTTTTAATGTGACCTATAAACGGTACAACTCAGTTCAACAACAAAATTCAATCTTTTAGGTGGAGGAAAGTAAAAAAATAAAATAAAAAATTTAAAATATGGTTGCTTAAGTGTGCGCACCCTTAAACTAATACTTTGTTGAAGCACCTTGTTGATTTTATTACAGCACTCAGTCTTTTGGGGTATGAATCTATCAGCAGAACACATCTGGACTTGGCAATATTTGCCCACTCTTTGCAAAAACACTTCACTTCAAATCTGTCAGATTGCAAGGGCTTCTCCTGTGCACAGCCCTCTTCAGATCACCCCACGGATTTTCAATCGGATTCAGGTCTGGGCTCTGGCTGGACCATTCCAAAACGTTAATCTTTTTCTGGTAAAGCCATTCCTTTGTTGATTTGGATGTATGCTTTGGGTCGTTGCTAAAAGATGAAGTTCCTCTTCACGTTCAGCTTTCTAGCAGAAGCCTGAAGGTTTTGTGCCAATATTGACTGGTATTTAGAACTGTTCATAATTCCCTCTACGTTCACTAAGGCCCCTGTTCCAACTGAAGAAAAACAGCCCCAAAGCATGATGCTGCCACTACCATGCTTCACTTGTTGGTATGGTGGTGTTCTGGTGATGTGCAGTGTTATTTTTGTGCCAAACATATATATCTTTTGGAATTATGGCCAAAAAGTTCAACCTTGGTTTCATCAGACCATAAGGCTACTTTCACACTGGGGCGTTGGCGGTAAAGCGGCGCTATATTTAGCGGCGCTTCACTGCCGTTTTAACGGCTATTTGGCCGATAGTGGGGCAGTTTTAACCCTCGCTAGCGGCCGAAAAAAGGGTTAAAACCGCCCGCAAAGTGCCGCTGCAGCGGTGCTTTGCAGGCGGGTTTGCAGCGCTGCCCCATTGTTTTCTATGGAAAGGGGCGCTTTAGGAGCAGCGGTAAATACACCGCTCCTACAGCGCTCCAAAGATGCGGCTTGCAGGACTATTTTGACCGTCCTGCAAGCGCACCGCTCCAGTGTGAAAGCCCTCGGGGCTTTCACACTGGAGAGACAGCAGCGGCTGTTTCAGGGCACTTTGCAGGCAATATTTTTAGCGCTGTAGCGCCTGCAAAGCGCCCCAGTGTGAAACGGGCCTAACACATTTTCCCACATGCTTTTGGGAGACTTCAGATGTGTTTTTGCAAAATTTAGCTGGGCTTGGATGTTTTTTCTTGGATTTTTTTATTGGATGTAAGAAAAGGCTTCTGTCTTGCCACTCTATCCCATAGCGCAGACATATGAAGAATACGGGAGATTGTTGTCACATGTACCACACAGCCAGTGCTTGCCAGATATTCCTGCAGCTCCTTTAATGTTGCTGTAACCCTCTTGGCAGCGTCCCTGACAAGTTTTCTTCTCGTCTTTTCATCAATCTTGGAGCGACGTCCAGTTCTTGGTAATATCACTGTTGTGCCATATTTTCTCCACTTGATATAGACTGTCTGTCTTCACTCCATGGTATATCTAATGCCTTGGAAATTCTTTTGTACCTTTCTCCTGACTGATACCGTTTAACAATGAGATCCCTCTGATGCTTTGGAAGCTCTCTGTGGCCCATGGCTTTTGCTGTAAGATGCGACTAAGAAAATGTCAGGAAAGACCTACTAGAACAGCTGAACTTTTATTTGGTGTTAATCAGAAGAACATTAAATGATGGCAGGTGTGCATTGGCTACTATTTAACATTTATTTGAATGTGATTGCTTAATTCTGAACACAGCTACATCCCCAGCTATAAGAGGGTGGTGCACACATACTGCAATCACATTATTTTAGTTTTTCATTTTCAATATTGAGTTGGCCCACCCTTTGAGGCTAGAACAGCTTTAACTCTTCTGGGAAGGCTGTCCACAAGGTTTAGGAGTGTGTCTATGGGAATGTTTGTCCATTCTTCCAGAAGAATGCCTGTTGGGCAAGAAGGCCTGGCTCGCAGTCTCCGCTCTAATTTTATCCCAAAGGGATTGAGTTGAGGTCTGAACTCTGTGCAGGCCAGTCAAATTCCTCCACCCCAAACACGCTCATCCATGTCTTTTATGGACCTTGTTTGTGCACTGCTGCACAATCATGTTGGAACAGGAAGGGGTCATCCCCAAACTGTTCCACAAAGTTGGGAGCATGAAATTGTCCAAAATGTCTTTGTATGCTGACACCTTAATGCCCCGTACACACGGTTGGATATTCCGATGGAAAAAGTCAGATTGCATTATATTGTCGGAAAATCCGATCGTGTGTGGGCTCTTTTGGACCTTTTCCGTCGGGGAAAAAAAAATTGAGAGCAGGATCTAACATTTTCCGGCAAAAAAATCTGATCAGACTTTTTTTCCGATCATTTGTAGAGAATTCCGACCGACAAAGTGCCACACATGTTCAGATCAAATTACGAGACCAAAGCTATTGGCTACTAGCCTCTACGTAGTCCTGTTGTACGCAATGAACGTCACCACATTCAGAACGATCGAATTTTGCCGACAACTTTGTCCGACCGTGTGTACAACACCAGTTTCGGACAAAATCCGTCTGAAAAAAATCTGACGTATTTTGTGGTCGGAATGTCCGACCGCGTGTACGGGGCATAAGAGTTCCCTTCCATAGAGACCTAGATGAGAGTGTTTGTGGTGAAGGAACTTGATTGGCCTGCACCTCAACCCGATAGATTACCTTTGGGATGAATTGGAGCAGAGAATGCGAGCCAGGCCTTCTCGTCCACAACGGTGCCTGACCTCACAAATGCGCTTCTGGAAGGATGGTCAAACATTTTTCATAGACACACTCCTAAACCTTGTGTACAGCCTTCTCAGAAGAGTTTAAGATGTTATAGCTGCAATGGGTGGGCCAACTCAATATTGAACCCTACGGACTAAGACTGGGATGCCATTACATTTTGTGTGCATGTAAAGGCAGGCGTCCCCATGCGCTTCATAATAGTGTGTGTGTGTGTGCATATATAGATAGATATACATCTCTATCTCTATCACATTTTTGTAAATATTTTATTATATAATTTCATGTGACAACACTGAAGAAATTACACTTTGCTACAATGTAAAGTAGTGAGTGTACAACTTGTATAGCTGTGTAAATTGGCTGTCCCCTCAAAATAACTCAACACACAGCCATTAATGTCTAAACCGCTGGCAACAAGAGTGAGTACACCCCCAAGTGAAAATGTCCAAATTGGGCCCAAAGTGTCAATATTTTGTGTGGCCACCATTATTCCCCATCACTGCCTTAACCCTCTTGGGCATGGAGTTCACCTGAGCTTCACAGATTGCCACTGGAGTCCTCCTCCACTCCTCCTACATGACATCACGGAGCTGGTGGATGTTGGAGACCTTGAGCTCCTCCACCTTCTGTTTTTTGAGGATGCCCCACAGATTCTCAATAAAGTTTTAGGTCTGGAGACTATAGGTCGACCGATATATCGGCCAATATTTGGCCTTTTTTTTTTTTTATTAATTGGCATCGGCCGATTGTGCTGATAAAAAAAGGTTGAATTATATCTTCAGCACTACTTGCAAAAGACCTCTGTAATAGAAGTCAATGCAAGTTGCCTGAAGTCTTCAGTGAAGAGACTTGTCTCCTGTCTGGGCAGTCTGCCAAGAAAAGACTAAAAAGATACAATGTTTACACTTATGAATGAACTGAGAAGTTCTCAGCTTAACCATTTAAAGACTAAATCTTTTCTGACACTTGTTGGTTACAAGTAAAAATCCTGTATTTTCTGCTAGAAAATCACTTGGAACCCCCAAAAATTTATATATATATATATTTTTTTTAGCAGAGAACCTAGGGAATAAAATAGCGGTTGTTGCAATATTTTGTCACACTGTATTTGAGCAGCGGTCTTTCAAACAAAATTTTTTTGGGAAAAAAATACAGTAATGATTTTAATAAGAAAACTAAAACAGTAAAGTTAGCCCATTTTTTTTTTTTTTTTTTTTTTTTTTCGTCCAAAAGTTTTGATTACCTGTTTTTTGTGTATTTAATATATCGTGTGTGTGTGTGTGTGTGTGTTTTTTTTTATTTATTTTTTAAATTATACATACAAGTGAACTGATTGGAGGTTTGTTTTGTTTAATAAATGTTTAAATGTAAGAAATTTTCTGTATTACTTAAGGCTGCTTTCACACTGGAGTGGGCAGGCGCTGACGGTAAAACGCTGCTAGTTTTAGCGGCGCTTTACTGTCTTTTTAGCGGCGCTACTCGGCTGCTAGCGGGGGGCACTTATAACCCAGCTAGTGGCCGAGGAAGGGGTTAAATGCGCCCATGAAGCGCCGCTGCCAAATCGCTTTGCAGGCACTTCCGCAGCGGTGCCCATTCATTTCAATGGGCAGGAGTGGTGGAGGAGCGGTATACACTGCTCCAATGTTGCTGCTTGCAGGACTTTTTTTTTAACGTCCTGCCAGCACATCGCCTCGGTGTGAAAGCACTCAGGCTTTCACACAGACTGCAGGGGAGCTGTTTTGCAGGCACTTTACAGGCACTATTTTTAGCCCAAAAACGCCCCAGTGTGAAAGGTTAGATTTTAGGAGATAAGGGGAAAATATAAAAATCGGCATCATATATCGGCCATCGGCCGCCGGGATTTCTAAATAACGGCATCGGCCAGAGAAAAACCCATATCGGTCGACCTCTACTGGAGACATGCTTGGCCAGTTTATTACCTTTACCCTAAACTTCTTTAGCAAGGCACTGGTTGTCTTGGAGATGTGTTTGGGGTCGTTATGTTGGAATACTGCCCTGCGACCCAGTCTGAGAAGGGAGGGGGGTCATGCTCTGCTTCAGTATGTCACAGTACATGTCACAGTACAGTACATGTACATGTCACAGCACTCATGAAGCCCCAGACTGACACTCCCACCACCATGCTTGACTGTAGCCAAAGACACACTTGTCTTTGTAATCCTCACCTAGTTGCCGGCACACGCGCTTGATGCCATCTGAACCAAATAAGTTTTTATCTTGGTCTCATCAGACCACAGGACATGGTTCCAGTAATCCATGTCTTTAGTCTGCTTGTGTTCAGCAAACTGGGACGACAGCCATGCAGACCAATTTGATGCAGTGTGCGGCGTATGGTCTGAGCACTGACCACCCCTTCAACCTCTGCAGCAATCACGTCTAATTCCCAAAGAAAACATCTGAATATGACACACTGAATAAGAAGTGCACTCAACTTCTTTGGTCAACCATGGCGAGACCTGTTCTGAGTGGAACTTTGTTAAAGTGCTGTATGGTCACCATGCTGCAGCTCAGTTTCAGGGTCTTGGCAATTTTCTTATAGCAGCTCAGTTTCAGGGTCTTGGCAATTTTCTTATAGCCTAGGCAATCTTTATGTAGAGCAACAATTCTCTTTTTCAGATCCTCAGTTTTTTGCCATGAGGTGCCAGGCTGAACATTCAGTGACCAGTATGAGACAGTGAGAGCAAAGATGCCAAATTTAACACACCTGCTCTCCATTCACACCTGGGACCTTGTAACATTAATGAGTCACATGACACAGGGGAGGGAAAATGGCTAATTGGGCCCAATTTGGACATTTTCACTTAGGGGTGTACTCACTTTTGTTGCCAGCAGTTTAGACATTAATGTGTGAGTTATTTTGAGGGGACAGCAAACTTCCACTATTATACAAGCTGTACACTCAATACTTTACATTGTAGCAAA